>CM059187.1:56887677-57487677 GCA_030323885.1 Branchipolynoe longqiensis | reverse complement strand
AAGCCTGAATACCCGGGCTTAGATGCTATGGACAGTATAAATACAGCCTCAATTAAAAAGAAAGAAAAGAACCAAGCTGCAATAACAATTTAATGACTGTACCAATATCTAACTCGGATATGTCGGATCAAATCTTGCTAAGTGTTCTCAGCTAGACAATCTGATGTTTTCATCCGATTATTTATGCAGCTTTACGGCTAAGACTGAAGAATAAGAGGGCGACATCGGACCGGTTGAAACACGGCATTAGGCGCGGCAGAGATCGTCAAGATGCCTATCGGCCCTTACGTGTCTGACATGATGAACTTAGTGAAAGGTTGCCATGGCAACGAGGATCACACACACAGTCCCTGAGTAGGTCGGTTCACGTGCCCAGCAATGAACTATTAATGGGTCTCCGTGTGCTAATTATATTTTTTAATTTGTTGTTCCTTCCCAGCTGGTGCACCTGTTCATGTGGTTTGCGTTGTTTTTGGGGAGTTTTCAGTCGCATTGGTGCGCTGAAGGCTGCAAATCTGCAGCAATGAATGGGCACCGCTGAAAGCAGTCCCATGTGGTTGGGAGTTGGCTTCCGATGGGTAGTGATCAGAGGAATTGGGGGAGGGGGGGAGGAAGGAAAAAGGCAGCCTAAGGAGCCCAACCACAGTCCTCTGAGAGGGCCAGGGGAGGCTGGGTGGTTGGTGTAGTTGTAAGACCCTAGGCCATACCAGGGCGTGCACCGACTTGTGACAGCGCGCACTCATGGTGACTTTATAGTGCTGCCTCACTGGGAAATCAGGCCACCGGCACCTTGACCTGAAATCCTGACACTGTGCGCCCAGTCCCTGTCCTGATCTCATAACGCCAAGCGCCGAGCAGCAACAGGTACCTATTTTATAAGTCATTGGTTTGACTCGACCAGGATCCAAACTTCAGTCCCTCCAGATTCACTGGTATGCACAGTAAGTCCGGCCACAGCCAGAGGAAGAAGTGAAGTGAGGATGGAATTAGTTAGGCAGTGGGTGGGGTTGCCTGTTAGTTGTTAATGAAAATTAGTTGTTAGTTGGTAGTGGTGTCAAGTAAGCAATGGCGATGAGGTGGGGCCTGCTGGTCCTCGGTGTCATGGTCTGGGCGACCGACAGTGTTGATGATGTCTGCGTTCTGGCGGTAGAAGCGAGCAAGTGCATTCCAGGATGACTTGGAAATCCTGGAGAGGATAGCCAGAGTGGCCCTATTGTCGCTGAGTTGGCGGTCAGCATCCTCCATGAAGTCACTGATGGCAGATCTGTCAACGGCACCACATGAAGCGAGTATGTGGGCCACATTGAAGATCTTAGTGCCGCAGGGACAGCGCTGGAGGTTGGGGACATCAGTCCGACGGCGGTAGCCACTCCTGAAGCGGTTGACGGCGACTTGGGTAGAAGCAGGAATGGGATGGGGGATGTTCGTTCTGACCAAGGTGTACCAGAGCCAGCTTATTGAATAAGGGTTCCGTACTTGTTCCTTCTGTGTGGCTCGTTCCCAGAGTTTGGTGGTGGCTCGAGAAGCGGTGGCGGTCAGTTTTGTGATGGATGGAAGGATGGCTGTCTCCATGTCTGCTTGGTTGGCACTGGCTAGAGCGGCACAGTCGGCCTGGTCATTACCATACAGTCCTATGTGCGAGGGGACCCATAGCAGGATTGTGTTGAGGTGTGCCTGATGTCTGATTAAGATTATAATCTGGATCACGTCGGCAAGGGAGTGTCGGGTATTTGGCTGGGCGATCTTTTTGATGGCATTCAGAGAGTCGGTAATGATGATGGCACTTGAGTTGTGGAGGGCTTCGAGGGCCAACTGAATGGCAGCTAGCTCGGTATCGAGAGTGGAAGCAAAGTCTGACACCCTGGTGGTGTTCTTTGTGTTAGATAAGGGGATGAAGATTCCGGCTCCAGTTCTACCTGATGTTGAGTTAAGGGAGCCATAGGTGTAGACCGTCTTTGCAAGGGGAAAGTCGACCTTCGCCTGAGTTATGGCCTCGAGAGCCAGGGAGTGGAGTTCTGGGGTGGCGTAAGCCGCCTTGGCAGCAACTAGGTTGGTGGTTCGGGTTTCCACTGGGATGGAAACCCATGGTGGCTTGTGAGGGCTCAGGGCGGAGTCTGCAATGTTGAGTCCATGGGAGTCCTTGAGGGTGGTGATGGCGTCCTTGAGGCGGTAGGAGATGTGAGGGTGACCGCGGGTCCCATCTCGGAGGTAGGCCGCGGCTCTGCGGATTGTTGGTGAAAGGCCTGAGGAGAGGGTTCTTGTGAGGTGGGTGGTGAGAAGTTGTTTGCCTTGGAGGTGGAGAGGAGGGAGGCCGGATTCAAGGAGGAGGATCTTGATCCTGGTGGTGCTGGGAACACGGAGGACAAGCCTGGCAGCCCGGTGTTACATGTTCTCAAGTTTCCGGAACTCGTTCAGGAAGATCTTGTTTTTGGGTAGTCGAGTTTGGGGGTTGTCAAGCCCGAGGGATGTGAGAGCGAGTGTGGGCGCGGCATAGTCGAAAAGGGAGAGGACTGCCTGGTGGTAGAACAGTGCGAGTACACCGTCCGGTGCGCCCCAGGAGAAGCCGGAGATCCTCTTCATGAGGAGGAGTCTGTTGGTCATTCTGGTGGCCAGGTGGCGGCAGAGGGCTCTCATGTTCAGGTCTCGGTCTAGACGGATACCTAGGTAGTCGAAGGTGGAGACCCATTCGATAGGGGATCCATCTAGGTAGAGGGGGTGAAGTGGTTGACCTCTGAACATGTGCATGATCTTGGTCTTGGTGGGGGAGATCCTGTGCCTTGATCGCATGGGAGCAGGTGATGGCGATGTCATCCGCGTAGCAGACTATGTTTGTGTCTGTGATCTCTCGGGTGGCTAGATCTTGTTTAAGCCTCCTCACGAGAGATGCCATCACTGCATTGAAGAGGAGGGGGCTGAGCACTGCACCCTGGGGGATGCCATTTTTTAGTAGGAGGTAGGGAGAAGCGGTGCCTTGGACACGTACCCTGGCTCGCCTGTTCTGGAGGTAATTTCGGACATACGCACGAGGCCGGCCGGCGATGCCAAGATCAGCCATTGATGTCAGTACCACCTTGTGGTTGATAAGCTCAAAGGCTTTTTCGAGGTCAAGGAAAATGGTTGCTGTCTCGTGTCCATTACCGAGGCCATAGGAAATGCTCTCAATGAGGGTGGCGATGGCGTGCTGGGTGCCTCGTCCTCCTCGGTAGCCGATGACCTCCTCTGGTAGGCCAGTGCTGGGGTCTTCTTTGACGATCTGGAGACGGGCGAGGATGATTCTTTCGCTAACTTTCCCGAGGGATTGGAGAAGGGAGATGGGTCTGACTTCGCCCGGGGTTTTCTTGGGGATGGGGATGATATCAGCATCCTTCCAAGATTGGGGTATGTCTGCGTTGTAGAAAATATTGTCAAGGAGGGAGAGGAGAGTTTCCCTGCTAGTGGCAGATAACTTTGTCCATGCAGTGTTAGGGACACCGTCGGCTCCTGGTGTTGTCTTCTTTGTGGTGGTGCCTATGGCCAAGCTCAGCCCTGGTCAGGTGGGTGTCAAGATTATGGGTGGATGTTGTGTTGATATGTCTATGACTATGAGGTCGGCTCTCCAGGCGAAGTTCCTGGTGAGCGCTTGTTGGTGGGCATAAGGGAGGTTGATTGCCGGGTCTGTTCTGTCTGTGAACTTTTTGTTGTGTTCTGCTGCAATTTGGCCAGGGTGTGGTTAGAGTGGGGGGGGGTGGTGAGTCTCCCGTGGATGCTGTTCAGTTTGCGCCAGAGTTGTCTAGAGGCGGTGTGAGAGTTTATTTTGGTACACCAGAGTTTCCACTTCCTGTCCGATTCGGCAAGCTCGACATCTTTGGCCCAACTGGTGGCTATTTTAAGGAGATTCTCAGTGCCTCGGTTGGGGTTCATCCGTAGCTTGTAGAGGAGTTTGTTGCAGAATCTTTTTGCTCTCCTCATTGCATTGGAGGTGGTGTGGCCAGTGTGGTTACAGGAGGTGGTTTGCTTTATGGTGTCTGTCATTGCTTGGTAAGTGAGTCTTGTGAACTCATCACATGTGGGCGGTGGGTTCAGATCTATTAAGTTTTTTAGACGAAGGTTGAAGGTTGCCCAGTCTGTGTGGTTTACGTTGAATCTGGGTGATTGTGGGGGGTGGGTGACTTTGGGTGCATTGGTGTGGAGGAGAGCTGCGGAGTGGTCTGAGTATAGTGCCGTGAGCTCCCAGGAAGCTGCGGCTGCAAGGCAGGAATCAGTGATGCAGAGATCGATTGATGTGCTTGCTCTCTAGGTAGGCGAGCCATCGTTGAGGATAGAATGGGATGTTGAGTCAAGGATCTGTGCTAGGAGGGCACATCCTCAAGGGGAATCGATGTTGTTGCATCCCCAGGAGGAGTGGTGGGTGTTAAAGTCTCCCATGACAACTTGGTGATCTGTGCCGTTGCCGAGGGCCCGGAAGATAGGGTTTAGAGTATAAGTAGTATTGACAGGGTTGTAAATGTTGTATACATCCATGACCGAGTGTGCTAGGTGGAGACGTATGCGAAGGGTGTCAGCATGAGGATTGGATCTGTTGGGTGGGATCTTGGTGGAGTGGATGTGGTTGCTTACAAATGGAGTGGTTCCTCGTGAGGGTCTGCCTGCTGCTGCGCGTCTTTCTGTGGGGATGTGGTATGTGGTGTAGCCTTTGATATGGGGTGGATTGATGAGTAAGGTTTCTTGGAGAAGTCAACGTCAATTTTCTCTCTTTTTAAGGTGTTGCCAAGAAGAGCTATCTTGGATTTCAGTCCGGCACAGTTCCAGGAGAGAATGGTTAAGGAGTTGTTAGTAGAACGGGGATGGGAGTGCAGGCTGGTGGCGGCATTATTGTTTACCTCCATTTTGAGCTGTGAGGGCAGCACAAAAAGAAGCTGGCAGGTCTTTTGGGACATACGGAAGGAGGTGCTGGATGTTGGAGTCGACTTGGAGCCAGTTAATTAAGCCAAAGGCTAGGGCCTCAACAGAGATTCTGGGTGTTATGGTGGAAAGTGATGCATTAAGAATGCGGAGGAATATCGGGGTGGGATTTGGGTCGGAGGCAAGGGGGTCGCATTGGGTGGAGGGGAAGGTGGTTTGGGTGAAGGAGTCAGCATTGGCTACAGTTTGAGTGGAGATGGATCTGGTCTGTGGGTGGGAGGAGGAGAGGTTGCATGTGGTTTGCGTGTGTTACATATGTGAGGGTTGCTACTACTGTTTGTATTACTTTTATTTTATTCTTTACTCTTTATTTTATTTGTTGTGCGTCTCTGAATAGTTTATTCAATTGGCTGAATCGCTTCTCATATTCCACGAACTATGCAGTAAAGGATTGGGGGGGGGGGGTGACTTCTCTTTAAAGTGAGGCCGGATGGCATGGACAAATATCACTATCGGTAAGAGTGCTGGCTTCCCGTACCTTCTAGTCCTATATGCTTCCTGGGTTCTGGTCGTATATGCATATATTGTATATGTGGTTACCCGATGTATCATGCATTATACGAGTATAAATGTATACCCTATATTTTCTTTATGCGCATTGGTGGAATGCCCCTCCCCCTCCCAGCTGTCGGGTAAATTGCCGGGTGGGCGCCGCCCCCCCCCCCCCCCTCACGTCACACACTGGATGATACAGAGAGAGCGCGAGAGAGAGATATCCATATTTCCAAATCCAGTGCGTTAGTTACACCAGGGTGCCTAGCTGTTCGAATAGTTTAAAATGGCACTCATCCAAAAATGGCGATACTGCAAGTTCCCAAGACAACATCAAACTACTAGAGGTACATTAAGCAATAATCTGGCCTTACACAATCGACGATATACAGGACTCCTCTCATGCCATGCATAACACACCTTTAGCCTATCCATATGAGTGTATTGCGCCTGGATACGCTGAGTCCTCAACAACTCCCACAATCTCCACCAAACCCCAACACTCTAACTCCCTAACCCACCAACTCCCCAAACCCCCAAATCCCCAACCCCATCGCCCCAACCCTCCAACTCCCCAACCCCAATGCCCCAACCCACCAACTCCCCAACCCCAACGCCCCAACACCCCAACACCCCAACCCACCAACTCCCCAACCCCAACACCCCAACCCACCAACTCCCCAACCCCAACGCCCCAAACCCACAAATCCCCAACCCCAACGCCCCAAACCCACAACTCTCCAACCCCAATGCCCCAACCCACCAACTCCCCAACCCTCCAACAACCCAACCCACCAACTCCCCAACCCAAACGCCCCAACCCACCAACTCCCCAACCCTCCAACCCTCCAACGCCCCAACCCCAATGCCCCAACCCACCAACTCCCCAACCCACCAACTCCCCAACCTTCCAATGCCCCAACCCACCAACTCCCCAACCCTCCAACGCCCCAAACCTCCAACGCCCCAACCCACCAACACCCCAACCCATCAACTCCCCACCCCTCCAACGCACCAACCCATCAACCTGGCGGTTTGATGGAAGTGAGGGCTGGTTGTTCTGGGATATATAGCAGAAGCCCTAAGTATATATACATGTATATATAAACCAGACTGGATGGGATGGCCGAATGAGTTAGAACATATCTCTCCTGTGTTGGTTCAAACCCTGGTCCAGTCAAACCAATGACTTAAAAATGTATACTTGTCGCTTCCTAGCCAGGTGATCAGCATTATTAGAATAGAGCAAGGACTGGTTGGTTCAGTGTCAGGATAATGTGATTGAGTGGGATATCATGTCATAGTGCTGGTGGCCTGGTCTCCCAGTTGGGCAGCACTATAAAGTTGCCATGAGTGCGCACTGTCACAAGTCGGTACCCGTCCTGATATAGACTTACAGTTACAAAATTGCCATTGTATATCCGGTTGGTATCAATACCATATCACTTTTTTTTTGTCTGTATTTGGTTTGTTTTCTTAAAGATTATTTTATTATATTTAGTCACAATGACAAACAGGGTATTTTGGTAGGCATCCCCCTAAGGGGGTGGGGAGTGTCAGGTGTGGGTGGGTGGGCGTGTGGCGGGTGCGGCTTGTGATGGGTGTGGGGGTACGAGGGGGGGTTGTGGGTCTTACTGCCGGTGTGCCCCATAAATAGCAGGGGAGCTATAATATTATTTGTGATTATATAACTAAAGTTGGGTCCATTGTGGTTAAAGGTGAAAGTTCAAGTCTATGCATAGAGGGCTTGACGTACACAGATGCATATATCATCATGCCATTTCGAATTACTAGCAATAATGCATCAAGGTTATGGTTGTGGTAATGCAAGATGAATGACACAACGTCATGGATAGGCAGCTTAGGGCACATATATCTACCATCATAGCACTTTGAATAACTAGCAAAAATAAATTACAAAAATACTATCCTTTCATACGATGTCGACTGACAGATATCGGCTTAAGGGACATCGAGGCACGTAAAAATACATGGCATTCCGGGCGACTATAAATAATAGAATTTTATTTCATTTCACCATAGAATATGGCAGGGCGTTTTTGGGCAGCACCCCCATAGAGAGGTGATCTTCCTGCCTGTAGACCCAAATGAATCTCTACAAGCTACATTGGGTAATCACGCTAACTAACAAATAAGATAATGTCTCAATTTCTCAGTTATAATGGGTTGTTTCCACTGACGTCATCTTGTTCATTTCAAATATATTTTATAATACAGCCCAATTATAAAATTGCGGTAGTAAGGCTAAATCACTGTTGTTCTGGATAAGTTGTGTTTTTGTTTATCACTTTATACTTGCAAAAAAACGTGTAGAACTTTTTTAAGTTGCATAGTCCGATGGTTTTGGGGTTCTGTCATTTGCTGAGATAAATAAGTTGATCGTTATAATCTACCTTACTTTAACTTGAAGTAACTTTTATTTTCAATGGATAACTTTTGAGATATTTGAAGTGCAACCAAGCAACATTAATTTTGGCAGGCATGCCAAAACTCTACACCATGGGCTTCTGCAGTAACAGGTTCTATTAAATTGTCTCAGTATTTCCTTCTATGTAGCGAGCAATGTTTAATAAGTGCACCAGTATCTATGTGAGATTCGTAGACTCAAATCTAGATAATTGTTTTGGTTTTGAAAATGTGATGTTTTCATCGGAATGTGCAGCTTTAAATAAGCATATTGCTGAATTTTCTATATATTTCTATATATTTCTTCTTATATTACAAACTAAATGCTCTATAACTTTGGGTGGCAAGGCGAATGCTGGCCTTAATGTGGTGTCAGTGTTGGGTATCTAACAGACGAGATCACCGTTCCCACTGCGCATGCGCTGAAAACGGCGCTGGCAGCAAAGCAAAGGCATACGGCCATTGAGTTTGCCAATATGCGTAGGGCAAAACTTCAATTTGATTCAAAATGAATAAAAATACATAACAATTTGGCGCAAACATGGCTGGATGGATGCAATATAATAATATAATGAATAAGTTTAAGACACAACTCGCCATAATTAAGCATTTTGAGCGAAAAAAACATACAATATCAGTCACTTTACAGGCTGATATTTACATCACCATCGACTAGACATAAGTAATTATTGTTCTAAATATTAAAATGTCAAATGTGTCATAGGATATAAATAAAAACATGAATAAAATAAGTAAAACTGAATCTGGTTATGGCTCTAACACTAGTCTGAGTGCCCAGATTTGTCTAAATCTAAATGCATATGGCATAAGATGTGCTGAGTATATTGATATAAATGCAATGCTGCATAAAAGAGTAATATCTTAATATATTATATATATATTTTTAGTTGGTATTCTATGTATCAAACAAGAGGTGAGATGAGCTGAAACTAGCACATTTCATAGCTGCACCCAGTGTCTTAGCATCTGCCATGTGCTTCTCGCCGGTTTGTTTTTCTTCCACGCGTCCCACAATGCACTGCGCTGCTGGACTGGTGATGTAGTCTATTGATGCACATACCCACAATGCACTTCAAAATCAAAGCAGTGACGTCACGTGAATAAAACAACCCATTGGTTGTGCCTGATTTGGGATGGGCGTGAGGTAAGCAGATGGGTCTGAAGTAAACCCAGACGGAGCCTGGAATGCAGTTAGAGCACTTCGATGGGATGAAGATGAAGATCTTGGATGGTGGAGGGTGGGAATGTGTGTATGTGCTGAGCTGTTGTTACTCCTGTAACAGGCTGCTGAATAAGCCATTAAAAAAAGTGTTGGAATGCTGGACTATGGAAATAACCTCACCATTTTGTAACCTAAAATGCGAAGAATATAGTTCAAATACTTATTTATCATAGCCCACTATTCCCGAATAAAGAATTTATGAAATCATAAAGATAAATACACTTTGAAACTCAAATAGACTGGCTGCTATCTTTTTTGGGAGGGCTTTTTTTTGCATCCTCTCGCAATTACTTAACTTTAAGCCACTATATAGACTGTGCCCATGAACCACCACAGCCACAGTTAATTCCTACTGAAGCATTCTTTGCTCAGATCTAAGCAGGGTTGTCGTTCAACCTTGATCTTTAATCTAGGGCAGCTGAGGAGCATTGAAGTAAGTTTCATTTGAGTTAAATATATTAACTTCACTATTGTTGTGGGTATGCAATTAATGACACAGTACTGCACTTTAATACTCTGCCACTCGGGACTATCTTCATAGGTCAGTCAGTGGACTTCACGTGTATAGCTAATTAGTATAATTCTCCGTTTCATACCTCATAAATGTTAAGCCACACTTCTCTATAATTATCTAGCATTTTATTTTAGGGTATTGACCAAATACCATACAAACGTGTAAATTCGAACAATCAGACAAACTTTGCATAGCAATGAAAAAGGATTGGTGTGGTTTATTTAGATAAGTATGTAAAACATCTTTTTATTTAATAGAAATAATTGGTCATGTTGCTTAGGCACCATGGGTAATTCGGGACTGAGACGGGACGCATAGGGATCCCACCTGACTCTCCAGCCCGACCTATTACCACTTAGTTCCCCCCTTTTAAATATAGGCGGCCAGATAACTGACTCCAGGTGGTGCCACCTCGTCCTGCGCTGGTAGTCACTGCTTGTACCTGGGCTCTCCCCCCCCCTCCCCCCCCCCCTCTGATGTCACTTCCAGCCCACCACTTCACACCAGACGCTGAACCGACAACACCACCCCTCCCTTTTCTCACCGCCCCACCCGACCCTACTATAAGACAATTGACTTAATGGGCTTGAGTGCCCCGATCCCGCAGAGACTCAAACTTATTTTCTTATCCCATACAATGTAGTCCTGTGTCGTATCCTGAATTATGGATTTGTTTTTATTAAATAGAGTTTTGGACTTTGGAGGACACACAGATGGGTAGTCTGTTTCATTCCCTCGGGAAGTTATATAGAGGAATGAGCTTTCACAAGCTTGAAACTTGAGTATGGGTGGAAATAGATGGGTTAGCTGCTTGTATTGGGTTAAGCACTTGTGGGAACAACAAGATCAAACAAGACATCGGACCATAGGAAGACCTGCTCACAACAGTCAATAAGTATAAGCAGAGGTGACGTGGCCAGGTCGGTCAACGAGCCGACCTAGTAAAGAATGTCCTCCATGGTGTTGTAAGACGCGTGACACCATCGAAGAGTATACTACTTACTAGACGTGAGTGAAGCTCATTTACTCGCTGTGGAAAATAAGTAAATGTGGGTAGAGCGGGTTAAAAAGTTGTCAGTGGAGCCCCAATGATTGGTTGGTTGTTGGAGTTTTACGTCCTGGCAACATCTAAGGTCATATCAGGATGGGTACCGACAGTGTACAGTCAACAGTGCACACTCATGGTGACTTTATAGTGCTGCCCGACTGGGAAATCAGGTCGCCAGCACCATAACCCAATATCCCACTCACTCACATTATCCTGACACTGAGCCAACCAGCTCTTGCCCTATCCTAATAATGTCGGGCATCTGACTAGGAAGTGACAAGTATAGATTTTTAAGTCATTGGTTTGACTCGACCAGCATTCTATCCCACGCATTCGAGTCCCACGACCCATTGAAATGGGAGACGGACGCTCAATCCTGTCTGGTCTCTGAACTCAAACTGTATCTATTAGTGTCATTCAGCTCTAAGGACCCCCCTCAGATGTTGGAGTGACATAGGTCAAGGAAGCCCTACATAGTCGGATAGGCTTTCTCTGTCAAAAAGAACTGAAAGAGTTTTAGACTCTTGGATCACTAATCATCGAATAAAAGACTAGAAAGAAGCGTTTCACTGTAATCGAAGTTAGGGCTATACAGAAGTACCTCAGTGTAATAGAAGCCTCTAAGGAAATTATCACAAAGCTTACTTAGACTATAAGTGAATTTGAGACTCTGACTATGCCATAAACCTCATTTAGCTTCACCTATCAAGTCCCTGTATTACATCACAGAATGGGTTGATTGAATTGTAGCTTAGTAAGTAGGGATTGTTCTGTCTACGATTATTACACCAAGTATCCCTTTGTTGATTATCTAATAGTTCTAGGTGCAATACAGGTAATATTTCTGGAAATTGAATATCTTGTTGAAATATAGAAAAAAAATCTTGTTAGGAATACATGTTAAAATCAGCTTACCAGAAGTTTAGTTTCAACTGGCGGACGACGGACAGTGTTTATTGGATGCTTGCAGCATTAGTAAAATAGCATGTGGAACAACAAATAAAATTGTGAAAAAAAGGTTCGAAATGAGATTTCTCTTGGGGGAGGGGCGGCATATTTAAATTGTGCTCATAGAAATATGGGACTCACTTGTCGACGAGCTATATATATATACTCTAGCTCTAGATACGGCCTCTAGACTTCTCCGGTATATTATGATCCAATCGCGATGGCCTGTACACAGTGTAGTGTACACAGGTGTGGGTCACGTCATTGTAGGGAGACCGGATTCAAAATCTCCTAAACTGGTGGGCCAGGTCCACACAACCTGGTTTCCGGTTCGTCTCATCCATAAATAGTTCATATGCACTATAATTGTTAAGGCCGGAAGACCAGCGCCTTGGTGCTGAAAAAAAGATGTTATTCAACTGGAATAAAAATTTGAAAAAAAAAATGAAAAAGAAATCGTGAAGGCATAGCACTTCAGTGTGCAACATTCAGTCGACAAGGCCTTCTACTGAAGTTCTAGAGGAGTTCCACCATTTTACCCACCCTCTCAGGCTAACCAATTGTGATGGCATAGCACCTCAGTGTGTGGCATTCTGGCAGCAAGGCCTTATAGGGGATTTCCACAACTACCCCACCCTCTGATCTCAATGGAATAACTAATCTTGTAGGCATAGCAACTCACTATTCAACATTCTCTTCAACAAGACCTTACAGTTATAGAGGATTTTCGTCACCAACATGCTATTTGATGGCATTGGCAAGAATCAATGGTCTCGGTTGGAGCTTACTGTACTTGTTCTGTGGAAAAGGTCTATTGAATAAGCCATGTCAATTCTGGTGTTCTCTGCGGCGGAGTGGTTAGAGTGTCTGACTTTTTTCTAGGTTGCACTCCTAATCTGAAGGTCGGTGGTTCGATTCACCATGCCCCCCCACCTCTGCCAATTTGGATTTCCACCACTGTGTATAACTTACAGCATCATCAAAGGCCAGTTGCTCTCATTCCATGTCTATGTGGTGTGGGAGGTTAAAAATCCCTTGGGTCGGTAAAAGGGTAGGCTCAGGCTTTCTGTCAACAAACTGTCTAATGGTCAAAACAAGTCTATTCAGACTTATCCATGATAGGCAGTATAAATCTTCAAGAAAAAAAAAGATGTGTAGGAATCTGCACACTATGTGTTTTTCTCTCTGAAAGACCCAAGCTCTTCAGAAGAATACTTTGCAGAAGAGGGGGGTACTTGTTCAATCGTATATCCAGCATTCCACTTATATGTGCGCCCTGATCTCACACTCTTTGTTATATGCAAATAAAGGAGGATATTTCAGTAAACAGTGATTCTGAGTGGTGTGTGGGGAAAAAAATAAACTCCCATAATCTATTGACAAGCTGAAATATCAGGTATTACTGTATCAACCTCATATCTATGTATTTTCTTTTATTGTACAGTATTCATATATATATATATGTATGCATGCTGACTGTACAGTAAAACTGGATATCCTCACATACCTATCATATTTATATATGATAAGATAAGTTTTATATGTCATACATTACTTTGCATGTCGGTATATATACATATGTTTATATATCGCTATACAGTTGGGTAGTCTTGGTAACAACCTCTAGACAACGACCATCCAACCGTACATATATATGTATATATATATATGCGGCGCCGATGTGGAAAAGTGGAGAACTACAGTGTAAGTCGAGTATACAACAGCACGGTATAGCAGTGAGGCTAGTATAGATCTATATTCACATAATGCATTACATAGCACATATATAAAGAGTATTCACTTGTTATTACCCGAAATCGAGAACATAGTCAAACTAAGTGGCGCATACCTGACATCTTGTTCGGTGACAAATGCCTAATTTATACGGAGTTGATGGGTGCAGAGAGCTGAGGTGGCGGGGTGTGTGGGGCGGGGGGTGGGGGGGGGGGGTGGACGGGTGGTTTCCATGTCAGGTGTGCCACTCACACAGAGGTAAGAATATACTGGCGGGAGGAGATTGTAGGGTGGGTGGGTTGGTGGGTGAGGGTGAAGGTAAAGGCCCAGTCACCCCTTGCCGGACTGGGGAGCCGGACGAGAACCGGACACTGTCCGGTACTGTACGGCGATGTCTGGTACATGTCCAGTACCCATCCGGCGGTGTCCGGTACAAGTTTTGAACATGCACAAAACTTCTACCGGACACCACCGGACTGACGTGTCCGGTTGGTGTCCTGTTGGTGTCCGGTTGGTGTCCAGTTTGTCCGGTACATGTCTGGTACCCATCCGTACATGTCCGGTACCCATCCATTGGTGTCCGTTTTGTCCGGTACATGTCCGGTACCCATCTGTTACGTGTCTGGTTCTCGTCCAGTTCTCATCCGGTACTCGTCCGGTACATGTACGGTACTTGTCTGGTCGCCCGGTGCCAATTGACCCAATTCTGCTCCATTTCAATACATTTCGATACATTTTGTGAACCGGAGAGCACCAGACTAGACAATTCTTTGTCCGGTGGTCTCCGGTACTCAGTCCGGCAAGGTGTGACAGGCGCATTAGGAAAGGAGGGGCTAGGTTTACTCCGTCAGTTTCTTTCCTGGTATGGAGGACCAGCGAATTGTGTGTGCTGTAGGAATCTGGTGAGCCACCAGTTTTTGTTTGTTTTGTTGACATGCTCCAAATATAGGCCTGTGAAAACAACATCCAAACCAAAGTTTTTTTTTTAAAGGATGGGGGTGTGGGGAGGAGGGAGTGTAAGTGTTATTCAAAACCGTAAATCTATTCGTGTGGCCGTGCGAAAAGCTGTCTGGGACGTCGGTGCAAATGAGAAGTGTTTAGGCATTTTCTCAATTTGTATGCGACTGGAAAAGAGGAGCTTATTAAGTTTTATGCATTAGTTTTCATTATTTCCGGAAAATATATTTTGAAATGAAATAATTACCGTATATTCAGTTTTATCATATTCCACATTTATGTGGGATTGAAAATGAGGAGCACACATTTACATCATTGATGGCATTATAATATCCGAAGGGGTTAGTTAAATGTAATTGGGGTTCATGATTACAGTATATTCAGTTTTATAACTTTTAATATATTCCACATTTACACCATGACCATTATTTATTGTTCATCATCGCACAGAGTTTGGATATAAATGCCGATGGTGCTAGTATTGATGTCATCGTTCCAAGACTGGCTCTCAAAAAAGCCTTCCTGTTTACTACTAGAAAATGGCTTTCGGGGGATAGCGGTGTTAGACGCGGGAGAGTGGGGTGGGTGGGGGTGGGGGTGGGGAACAAAGTCATGTGACCATCAGGGGGTGACGCGGGTTATGTAGGTGACATTATATCACCAATATCCGTGACATTATATGCATGGTATCCCAATGGCCGTAATGGAAGTGAGCAAATGATTATGGAAGGATGTGTGGGGAAGAGAGAGGAGGGGAGGGGAGGGGAGGGGAGGGGATGGGAGAGGAGAAGAGGGGTTAGTAGGGGAGCGTAAGGGAGAAGAGGGGAGAGGATGGGAGGGGGGCGGGAGGGGGGAGAGGAGGAGAGGGAAAGGGGAGTGGAAGGGATGGGTGAGGAGGGGATTGAAGAGGAGGGGAGAGGGTACAGTAGGGGACGGAGGGGGGGGGGGGTGAGAAAGGAAGCAGAGGGGAGCGGAGGGGGAGGGATGGGAACTGGGGGAAGGGCAAATGAGAGGAGAGGAGATGGAGGGGGAGGGAGGGAGGGTGGAAGAGGAGACGAGGGGAGGTGGAGGTGGAGCGGAAGGGAGGGGATGGCAGTTGTGTATGCTCGAAAAGACAGCGTGGGTTGCGGGGAGTTCAGCACACCCAGTTTCCACCATTGGTGATAGATTAGTCTAGGAACCCGTTCTAGCTACCGATGGAATGCTGTCACTCACCCCATCCAACCAATCCTCTCCTCGGGGCCACGAAACCGAGGGTGTATATAGGGTTTCCTAAATGCCAGCTTTCTGAAGGGACTGGCACGGCTCGCAGTAGCCTGGTAGCTGGTTAGTGAGGTGGGGTGGGAAGACGATGGGGTCTGTGTGTGTGTGGGGGGGGTGGCACCACCGGTACAGAATATGCAGAACCAGGTATGAGGATGGCTGTCAGAAGGAATGGGGTGTTATGTTATTTATATTCACATAATTAACTATCCACCATACACATGCACACAGGCGGGGGCACATATAAAGCATGTATAATGCATACAGATGGGTACTGCCATGAAGCACATATACATAGCGGTCCCTAAATACTCGCTATAAATAGAATACATGCATATGGTGGCAGTCAGGGATCAGATATATATATATAAATATATACATAGGATTCCCTAGATATTTGCTATAATGCACCAGTTGGGAACAGTTGTGAACATGTATTAAATATATATATAGATATATATATGCAGTGGTCCCTAATGGCTACCCATAATGCACACAGATGGGGGACAGTCATGAAGCATATACATATAGTAAAAACCTCCCTAGCCTCCCACCTCCACAGATCGACCACTCCCCTATATCGATCATTTTATTTGGGTCCCAACAATATCATTGTAACCATATTTTAAACTCCCGAAACCGACCACCTCCCTAAATGGATCACTTTAAGACGGTCCCAAGGTTTTACTGTATGTATGTATATATACATGTATATATACATGTATACATGTATATATGTATATATGTATATATGTATATATGTAGATATATATGTATGTATATATATATATATACAATGACATCTAACTGCTTATAATACATATAGATGTGGAAAGTTATGACCTATATGATCGTTTTTAAATAACTTCTTTTAAGACACATGCGGGAAAAAAGATGTCGACGCTTTGCTAACGGACAGACCGACTAGACACAGTTACCCCCCCCCCCCCCCACCCCCCACCACCACACCCAGCTCCAGATTAAATGAAGAGTCCTCTGAATGATCACCTCTCCAGGCTGGCTCACAGAGGGCGATAATTGCAGCATTTAACCGTCTAGCCGGAAACAACTTACCTAATTAGGTCACACCCCAGCGCCACTAACCGGACGGGATGGTCGACACAGTAGAATGCTGCCTTCCTGTGCGAGAGGTGCTGGGTTCGATGCTAGGGCGGCTGAGTTAAGCCTATGGTTTACAAAATTGACTCATGTCACTGGATTGACATGCACACCGAAATTATTTGTTCATATTTTGTCTTCAAATATCGTGGAATTAACTTTGTTTAAATACAAATTATTTGAAACTGAAGTATAATATAAAGCATACTGATCAATCTAGTGTATTTGTCTTAAAATATGGCAGAAATTCAAAACCATCACATTAGACAACTTTAAGTTAATTTCCAAGTTATCCTCCCCTAATAAAGCACTGTAATGTGTAAATTTTTGCACTGACGTCATAGGTGGCATGGTAACCCCACCGTAACTAATGACCAGTGTGTGTTGCTATGTTCGTACCTATTCATTTCTAACTTGTGACATATGTAATATATGCCACATAACATATTATGTGAATAAGAACAAGACACCATTTCATACAAAATCTGACCGACAAATTATGCGGGCAACTGCACCATTACTCTTTTAGCTATATATTCCACCACGGGTGGCGCCACCTGCGTGTACATTTATACCCCGCCTCCATTCACTTCAGGAGGTGTGTGGGGGGGGGGGGGGACTCAGCATTACTTCACTATATAAATATTGCGACTGTTAATATATGTGATGTATTATTCAACTGTTGATATCTGCGATGCATAGCCCATTATGCGAGTATAAATAACAGAAAGGTGACGCGTGCATATTCAACAACTGGATCTACGTGACTGTGCATGTTTATCCTGGTGGAGATTCCATCGGCATCCTCCCTCACAAACTGACTACTGCGAGCCACATTTCTAGATATATATATACAGTATAACCCCGTTAAACTAAACTTGAAGGGACCCTAGAAATTTGTTTGGATTAACCGATCATTGGTTTAACCGAGCATTGGCTTCGACTTTGACTTGGCGGGGAGGGAGTTGGGGGTGGGAGATGGGGGGGGGGGGGAGATTGGGGATGGGTGGGAAATGGGTGGGTGGGAGTTGGAGTGTGTGAGATGGGAGTGGGGTGGGAAATGGGGGTGGCGTGGGGTTTGGGGTGGGAGGTGGAGGTGCGCGAAAGATAGTGGTGCGTGGGAGATGGTGGTGGGGTAGGATTTGGTGGTGGGGGTGGGTGGGAGATGGGGGTGGGGTAGGATTTGGTGGTGGGGGTGGGTGGGAGATGGGGGTGGGGTAGGATTTGGTGGTGGGGTGGGTGGGAGATGGGGGTGGGGTAGGATTTGGTGGTGGGGGTGGGTGGGAGATGGGGGTGGGGGTGGGTGGGAGATGGGGGTGGGGATGGGTGGGAGGGGTCTCAGATGACTATATAACCACATGAAAGTTTGATTTAACTGTACTGGAAGTGGCCTGGGGACCGACAATTCTGTTTGGATTAACCGATAATTTAGATTAACCGACTTTGGTTTTACCAACTTTTTTATCTGATAAATGGTAGGTTTTTGCCGGGCCGACAAAAAAAGTTTGGATTAAACGATTGTTTGGTTTAACCGAGCTTGGTTTAACTGGGTTATACTGTATATATATATGCACACACACATATATATATATATATATATATATATATATATATATATATATATATATATATATGTCCCTAACCAGTGCATTATAGCAATATTTAGGGAATCCTATATATATGTATATATATGCCACCATATATATATATATATATATATATATATATATATATATATGTGTGTGTGTGTTTGTGTGATGTATATGTATATGTATATATGATCCCTGACTGGCACCATATATATATATATATGTGTGTGTGATGTATAATGCATTATACGAGTATAAATGCAAGGGTAACAACTAACATGTACACCCCTTCGCGTCACACACTGGAGGAATTTCTTTCTTTTTTTAGGGGTTGGGCTATTAATCCCTAAGCCAGTTATTAAATACAAACCAAACTTACTCTCTTCTTGTTCTTTTGTATACCGAAGAATGTATATATATATATATATCATGTAGTATTGCGAATCCAACCTGGGTATTGATGATGGATAACTGATGTTTCACCGAGGTATTAAGCCTCGTAATGCAAGAGTCTCACTTCATTCGGGACGCTGCTTACTTTTATTCCATTAATTAGTTCGTTCATTTGAAAGAGCCTCTTTTGCAACGCTGATGCACTCTGCGCATGACACTGTAAAGTCTATGGCTCGAATATGTGGTTGTGTAGGCAGGCTATAGTGAAATCAACAGACAAAGAGAAAGGAAGAGTATAAAGTGTGAAAGAAGAGAGAGAGTCAAGCCCTCTGGTTTATTATTTATATGATACATGGGTTCATTGTAGAGTATTACCCCACCCTTTTCCCCCAATGGGAAACAAGCATTCTTGGTTCTACCAATTGGGATCCAGCATCCCTGGTCCCCATGGTTACCAGTGGTCTGCCACCAAGCTGTGTGGCTCGCCTGGCCACCACCTGCCTTGAGCCTGAGTGTGGTGATCCTACCTAGCAGAGGGGGGAGGGGGAAAGGGGGGAGGGGGTAGGCTCTGAGTGTCCCTTACACACAGCCCTGCCAGCACCACTATGTCTATTTACATCTCACTCAGGCACCACCAGCACCTACATATACACATACATGCGCCTGGTTATGTATACCTGATCAGTAATAGAACATTTGCATTCCCCCCAATGCTGTAAATAGGAATATTTTACAAGACCATGCACATCAGACATCTGTACACGTGCCAGTGTAAGAGCGGTTGTTTGTTGGGGATTTACATCCCAGCAACATCTAAGGTCATGTCAGGATGGGCACTGACTTGTGTCTTGAGACACACACATGTATATAACATGCTATGTTACCCCGCCTCCACTCACTTACATTGGGCTAACTATCACTGTATACGGTAGGTGTGTACTTGGCATTATGCCAAGTACACACCTACCGTATAGGATTCAGGCACTAAAACTCGCGACTCGACCCGACCCGCTTAAAACTGAAAACGGGCCGATTCATTTTTCGAATCGCGAATCGCGAATCGCAATCGTAAGCTAGGAAGACACCAACCGTTTTAGCCCTAAAAATGAGTTTTTAGTTGTGAATCGCAATTGGTAGGTGTGCTAGGGGAGTGCACACCTCACGACTTTTGGGCAGTTTTAGATCGTATACGGTAGGTGGGTGCGGAAAAACGGTAGGTGTGTACCTAGCATAAGTGAGACACACACATGGTGATGTTATAGTGTTGCCCCCCCCCCCTATCCTAGTAATGCTGAGCACCAGGCTAGGTAGTGACAAGTATCAATTTTGAAAGTCATTGGTTTGACTCGGCTGGGATTCAAATGCCGATCCAGCATGTGGGAAGTCAGCGCGCTTACCGATTTGGCTGCCGGGTGCAGTGTAAGGATGCAAAAGATGTAGGGATCTGTTCGGACTTTTTGAACGTGAGTTTACCTTTTTATTCTTCATAGGCAGAATTATTATCGAACAAATTAAACTATTAGTTAAAATCTGAAGTCTCTGAATCATGAAAACTACTAGTACTAATAGTACGTGGATCAGACCTGACTTGTATCAGATCACAACACCAACAAATGGTTAAAGAAATATAATAAAAGGACATATACATTAATCACAATAATGAGACAATTTATCACACTTAACTGAATATATTTATCAATATTTAGTTTAATAATTTGCTTAAGCAATATTGAATAGTAACCGGTTTTGTTCAGTGCTATCAACCAGTGACTCAAATATGTACGTAAATAATATTATATTAAATTAACACGCACATTCTTCATATGTTGCAGGTATTAAATAAGGATGCACATGTAAAGCATACGCAATGAAAGATTATACTAACCATACCAGTCAAATACACTATATTTGCAGTTATATTCACAGGACCAATTTTGTCCGATTTTATTATTCATTTGCATCATATCAGTCAAAATTAATTAGGCAATTGTGTGTTAAAATAAATAATTTAATATAAATATTAATATAGCTGGGAAATGGCGTTTAAAATACTATAGTTGTGAGAAATAATTATCTACCAACAATATATTATTACAAAAATAATAATTTAAATTATAAATAATCCACCAGAAATAATCAGCTCATCGAAAGAGTTTTATTTAATAGTTTCATGGGAGTTATGAAAATGGGAAATATAGTGCCAAAGCACATTTCAAACACACAGTTCTTGACATTCCGGGACTCATGTGCTAACTATCCCTGATTCAATCGCCTTATCCATCCGTACATGTCTATGTGGCTCCTTGTCTGAGAGGTCAGTGCAGACTACTTACTACAATAGTTTACAAAAAAATAGTTTACACACAAGCAATAGTTTATAAGGTCATTATCTGGGCCATTAGCATGCATCGATGGTTGCTAGGCAACATAATCTTTTTAGCGATGAAGCAAGGGTGAGATTTTAGGGGACTTTTGATATTTTGTTTAATATACTACACTAAGCTTATATACAAAAAATTAGCTTGACATTATTTTTTTCCGGGTTTTACTGTTCTGGTAGCTAATGCTCCTGCACTACTACAACCAACTGTTTGTAGATGCCAATAGATTATATTTTCTTTGCTTAACACATGAAATAAAAACACCACAGCATGTATTGCAGATCTACCAGTTGACTGTTTGTTTGTTGGATTTTTACATCCTAGCAACATCTGAGGTCATATCAGGAATGGCATCGACTTGTGGCAGTGTGCACTCATGGTAGGTTTGATAGTGCTGCCACAGGTTTACGACCAGCCTGTCAGCACCATGACCCGATATCCCACTCAGTCACATTATCCTGACTGAGCAAACCAGTCCTTGCGCTATCCTAGAAATACTGAGTGTCAGCCTTGGAAGCAACAAGTATTAATTGTGTAAGTCATGGGTTTGACTCGACGTTCTGAACGGGAATAGATCGCTCTACCAATAGACGAGATCATCGTTCCGACTGCGCATGCGCCAAAAACGGCGTTGGTAGCAAAACATCCATTGATTTAGCTGATACGCATAGGGAATAACTTCGATTTTATTCAAAATGAATAGAAATACATAAGAATTTTGCATAAACATGTATGCACACATGCAATATAATGATCTGATGAATATATCTTAGACAAAACTAACCATAGTTAAACATTTTGAGCTAAGAAACATACAATTCCACACTAAACAATCAGTCACTTTAAGGCTGATATCCACATCACCATTATTAATTCTTGTTCTAAATATTAAAATGCCAAATGTGTCAACATACACTAGTTTCAGAGAAATATATAACCAATATCTGATTAACCCTACTCATTTTCTAGTTCTACATATGTCATTAATCATAGGATATAAATAAAAACATTTAATAAAACAGGTAAAACTGACTCTGGCTATGGCTCTAACACTAGTCTGAGTGCCCAGATTTGTCTAAATCTAAATGCATATGGCATAAGATGTGCTGATTATATTGATGTAAATGCAATGCTGGATAAAAGGTTAATATCTTAATTTATTATATATATATTTTTTTTAGTTGGTATTCTATGTTTTCAAACAAGAGCTGAGATGAGCTGAAACTAGCACATTTCATAGCTTCACCCAGTGTATTAGCATGTGCCATGTGCTTCTCGCGAGGTTTGTTGTTCTTCTATGCATCCCACAATGCACTGTGCCATGGAAATGGTGATGTAGTCTATTCGGCCACCACGTCCGGTCTGCTTGTCTTATCTATGAAAATGTTGTGAGTACACTCATCCTCCTGTTTGCAAATGCTACATATGCAGACAGATAGATGTGGATAGGGTGTTTGAACAAGGAGCCTGTTTAGTCCAAGATACCTTTTTTTGTGAAACATGGGCAGTGAGCTGTTCTTACCCACAACACTAGTTCTTGCCACTACCATCAGATGGCAGGTTGATATTAGAAATCTAATAGAAGACATTTTCCACAGACGATACTGCACACTGAGCTGCTACCCCGGCAACGATTTCTACCATTGCCACCAGAGGGCGATTTGGTGGTGGGAATCGTCTATTCGTAGGACCCTCGCGCTGGAATGGCTTAAATGTGGGTTCGGAGGCTATGCTAGGCGGAGTGTATCGTTCGTTGCTAAGACCGCCCATGGGACAAATCATCTGGCTAGCTACCGTCGTTCAAACTGAGGCTTAGATACTTGGCGTTAGATATTATTAGGCTCAATCTGGTCGGTTAAAGTCCTGCATTATACATTTTAATGACACCGGAAGACCGACCCAATCCATTCGTGGCGTGACACTTCTTTTTGAAAGCTTTCTTTTTTAGTGAAGATAATATATATATATGTTATAATGATGAGTGTATTACTCTATAGATAGTACTGGGATGTTCTGGTGGAGGATTAAATGATTGGGGTTTTAGAGTCTAACAACATCCAATGTCATAGTTTTCAGCCTTAAGTCATAGCGCTGCCGCGCTGAGATGCAATGCTACTGGAGCCATGCTATATTATTCCACTCAGTCATAGTATCTTGGTACTTGGCAGAATAGTTTTAAGCCCCGGTCACATAGCCGTTTGTGGACGTAGTTGAACGTAGGTGAATGTAGTGGAGGCTAACATGGGTCAAACGTAGTGTAAGTATGTTAAACTAGGTTGAAATACGTTAAGGTATGCAAGGTTTTGGTATGGATAAATATGCTACTGTACGGATAAATATGTTATGGTACGGATGCCAGTACGTTCAACTACATTCAACTACATGTGGTGTTCTCGGTGGCGGAGTGGTTAGAGTGTCTGACTTTTTTCTAGGTCGGACTCCTAATCTGAAGGTCGCTGGTTCGATTCCCCATGCCCCCATCTCTGCCAATTTGGATTTCCACCGCTGTGTATAACTTACAGTGACATCAAAGGCCAGTTGCCCTCATACCATGTCTATGTGCTGTGGGAGGTTAAAAATCCCTTGGGTCGGTAAAAGTGTAGACTCGGGCTTTCTATCGACAAACTGTCTAATGGTGAAAACAAGCCTATTCAGGCTTATCCATGATAGGCAGTATAAATCTTCAACAACAACAACTACTTCAATTACATTAGCCTCCACTATGTTCACCTACCTCCACTAAAGGCTATGCGTCCATGTATGCTAGAGTATGCTAGAGCATGCTAGAGCATGCTACAGTACGTTAGCATCACAGATGCAAATTCAGCCTCTAACGTACCGCTCTTTTGAACATGTCCAAAAATTAAAATCGGAGATCACAGCTCACCCACATTATTACCAAGTTAACATCATGGACAAGTATGGATGCTGGTATGTTCAACTATGTTCAACTACTTTCAACTACGTTAGCCTCCACTACGTTCAACTACTTCCACTAACGGCTATGTGACTGGGCCTTTAGGCGCATATATACGGGCGAGATTGGCTACCTCATGCGGCTCGGAAGGCGACAGACGGAATAGCCCAGCCGACACAGTGCCAACCAGCCTACCGATGGTTGCACACAGGAGGTCCCCTCCAGTCTAAATAATATGATCATAACAAGTTACACCATACATTCCTAGTTCCGCTGGTCTCTCCGCAAGGACTGAGGCTGAGACACAGCACACTGGTTGCAGATACAGCTTATATATCGGAGTAGGTTGAGGGGTAGGGGGGGGGGGGGGTACACAGGTAGCATGGTATGTTACAAAGTGATATGTTATCTAATGTAAACTATTTGCCAACACAATTTCACAGCAGTCTAACAAATTTACAAATAAATGTACAACAATAATCCCGTGTCATTGACGGCAAAGGCACAGAGAATGTGAAAGCTGGCTTGGTGGTAAGAGCATATCTTTATTCCCATAACAGGCAAGATCATCGATGTGCAGGCCGGTCCATATTCAATGACCGTGTGCTCTGCCAATAAGAGGGGCCTGAAAATGGAAAAAATGGTGCGCAGAGAATAATATGCAATGTATATAAGAACGTGTTTTACATAGTGCATTGCGGTTGTCAGGGTCTATAGGAGCGTGGTTATCGGAAGGCATACGGTTGTAGGTACAAAGAGAGTTTAAAGATTAGGTTGGATGGTGAATGACAGTGCTCGGAGCGGGACCAACCCCAATTTCTGCCATTTAAGTTGAAGCTGCGACCCGGCGTGCTAAGAGTAAGACCGCCCATGGGACAAATCATTTTCAGTCTTTCCTGAGAAATCAACGGAACTCCCCCCCACCCCCACCCCCAAAAATAGAGAGAGAAAAAAGTCAAATAAAATAGCATCGGAAAAAGGTAGAGACAATTATCTGGCTTGCTAATAGGCCTATCACACTACGACGTAAAGAGGTAACGTAAGACGATGTAGGTGACGTTTCATCATTACGTTGAGGTACATCGAGTTACATCATGCTTATGTTAGACTGACGTCGATTTATGTCGAGTTACATCAGGTTACGTCGAGTTACGTCAGCATCGAGGTTTTGGACATGTTGAAAACTTTTGACATAGCTCGATGTGATGCTCTGACATTCGGGTGATGTCACAATCACGTTATGCCGACATTAGACATGCTGGAGGGATGCGTCGGCTATGTTAGATCAACGGTGTGTTACGTCATAGTGATGCACAGGGAGGAGGACTTTGCGGCTCACGCCGGCGACGTTGGACTGACTCCAGCCTCTCGGTTGGTTGACGTCGACTCACTTCAGGGAAAACGGTTGTGTCGGACGTGACAACGTTGAGCGATGCTAAGCGGCCGCTACTGTCATGCTAGGCTGACGTTGAGCGCTGGGGTTTCGCAAGCCTCACGTTAACATAATAAATAATTCCTTTGACCTCTCTCGTTGGCACGATGCTATACCGATGTTACGCTCACGTCCACTATGCGGCATTGACGTCCAACTTTGCCACGTATTTGCATATTACGTCGAGATTTTCAATGTGTTAAATTTATTTTCACGTTGTCCCTACGCTGGCGCGTTACATCATAGTGTGACAGGGCCATAAGGTGTGGACTTGAATCGGCCGGGGTTCGAACCCACGACCTCCCGCATATAATTGAGAAAGCAGATGTCCTATCTAGCGGGCCATGCCGCATGATCCGTGGTGAAAGATTAGTTACCGTACACGGTCGATAACCCATAATCACCCCCCCCCCCCGGCCCATTCTACTACAGTATCATTAATTACTCGTCCAACCTATTCACAGGTTTTGTATAAAGAAATAGCTGATAGGTGATAGTGAGAGCTTTCACAGCTATCAGGAAATATAGGCGGGGGGACTACCAAAGAAATACTCATTGATGCATAGGTAAGTCTAAAAAATAAATATACATTATTCAGATAGATCGGTCTCTGTGTGTTTACTAAATATTCAAGGATAATTTCAGCCAAATTGAGGCATGTGCTGTTCTGTCTATGCCATGTTCATTTTTGTCAGAATTATATATAGATATCCATCATTGATGTTTAAAAAAATGATTTATGTATCTATTTAATATGCTTACACGTGTTTATATGGGAGTGGTGCTACGAGTGGTGTGTGTGGATTTTTGGTGAAATGTATGACTTCTGTGAATAATTTATGATTCCCATCACCTATACCCCCACCTATCGCCACTCCCTAACCCCGATGTACAGAGACAAATCACGACACAGTTAACTGAGTTGGGGGGAACAGGTTTGGAGCCTCGATACGACTATTATGCGTATTTGGGTCATACATTGGGGGAAGGTTTCTATTAGCAACACGATAAATACGTAAATACAGGGCCACCTCCGAACGGACTGGTGTCTTTGGTCGGGATGTGCTGGTGTTAACGGGGTCGCAAACACACCCAAACGCTCACTGGAGCACACCAGACTCCCACCTCAATTGTAAATATTATTTGAAAGTTCGGTGATTGTTGAGATTAGGCCAAATTTAAAAAAAAATTGGGGATCGTCCCCCCACCCGTGCCGGAAAAAACGCCCACCCTGATTTTAGTTTGATTTTTCTCTCTTCTTTTTTTAACTGCTAGAAATGCGTCGGGCTAGCAACAATTCAACTTTCATATCAATTTTTAAGCCATTGGTTTGACTCGGCCAGGCTTCGAACCCAACAGCTTGAATCTACCAGAATGGGAGGCGGACGCTCAACTCATTCGGTCATCGTGTCTGGTTGCGTATTAATATTATGTGTATGTGATATGACAGAAAAATTAAAATAAATTAAAATTATAAAAACTCGCCCGACCCTAATTTGTGTGATCACCAATTCTTTTTGTTGGCTTTATTTATTCAAGTCCGAATTTAGCGACACAAGCGCGTCGACAATGTCAAGCGCTTCGTGAGGGTTTAGGGTGTCCTTTTTAGGGGGTATTTGTTCTTGTATCTCTTCGTCCGTTTCTTTTGCCATGTATCTATAGATTTTATTTTTTTAAGAGGGGGGGGGGGGGGGGGGAGCTTCACGTCCGAGCAATAGGTAAGGTCATATATCAGGATGACAGGACATTCATAGGAGACCGAGCCAGCACCAAGCACCATGGTCCACTATATGCTCTTTTTATTTGTGTTGCTGCTATTGGTTGTAGATATAATGCTTAAGCAAGGGACATTTCAGTCGTCGATAATTTAGCTTCCCCATTCCACTGCTCCTTGTCCTATATTAATTATGCCAAACGCCGTGATATGTAGTGACAAATATTGATTTTTAAGTAATTGATTTGACAGGTCCAGGGTTCGAACCCATGACCTGCCTCACAGGAAGCGGGGGCTGAACTCATTCGGCCAGCCCACTCAGCCTCGTGTATTGTGTGATATTAATCCACCTGGCCAGTCTTTGTCATACCCTATTATTGGCGAAGCGTGATGCCATAGGGAGCAACAAGTGTCATTTTTGTTAAGTCTATGGGTTGCTTTGACTCGACCTCTCGGCCGGGGATTGATCCCAGGAAACTCCCGTATGGGTAATGGACGCCATACCCACTAGGCCTTCCGGTCCGATACTTGTGCTTACATACACATATGTATACAGACATACACACATATACATATCCATAGGCCTACATATATCATCATCATCATGCTGTCGGTTGCGATGCGACAAAGACTGCTTTCATTACTTGACATTTCATGAAAGCTGCCTGCAAAAGTGTTGAAGTGCTGCTGGCTTTTGCAAGTTACCAGCGGTACTCTCTCAGGCAGCAAATAGAGGTTTCACACCGGCAAGAACATGTCTAGACAGGCTCAAAACTATTTGTCCCTGCAGTGGCTGGTCGGGAGATGTTGGGAGTTCCATACATCAACCGCCCTTAATGCTGCCACAGTTTCATGGTTTTCTGTTTAGGGTTTGTTCCCTTAGCCTTCGGTTCTGTCAAGAACCTGTACCACAAGGCAGTGGTTTACAACTCTGCAGGGCAGGGGCGTCAAACTCCCTGAGGTATTGCAATACCTGCATACCTACATATATACACATGCACATACATAACAATTGTGTACATTCATATATATACATATATGTACATATATATATACATATACACATACTTACATACATAAATTCAAAAATGTATGTAGGCCTATGCATACATACATAAAACATATACGCATACATACATATGCACATACATTCATACCTATATGTATGTTTTCATAACATAAACACATGTCCATACATATGTACATGCATGCATCAATTCATACATGCATATACATGTACATGCCTACATATATACATATGCATACAAACATAGATATATAAACCCATCCATATGTATCTATCTATATATGTACGTATATATATGAATGTATGCATACATGTATGTGTATATATCTTTAGGCCTATGAATGTGTATATGTGTGTATGTATACATACATATCCATATATACATATATATGTATATATGTATATATATGTATACATATATATGTATATATGTATATATATGTATAAATATATGTATACATATATGGATCTACAGTATAACCCCGTTAAATCAAATTTGAAGGGACCCGACAAATTAGTTTGGAATAACCGATCATTGGTGTTCTCTGTGGCGGAGTGGTTAGAGTGACTGACTTTTTTCTAGGTCGGACTCCTAATCTGAGGGTCAGTGGTTCGATTCCCTGTGCCCTCACCTCTGCCAATTTGGATTTCCACCACTGTGTATAACTTACAGCGTCATCAAAGGCCAGTTGCTCTCATACCATGTCTATGTGGAGTGGGAGGTTAAAAATCCCTTGGGTCGGTAAAGGTGTATGTAGGCTCGGGCTTTCTATCGACAAACTGTCTAATGGTGAAAACAAGCCTATTCAGGCTTATCCATGATAGGCAGTATAAATCTTCAAGAAAAAAAACCCCGAGCTTTGGCTTTGACCTTGACTTTGACTTTGAGTAAGCCTAGATTGCACATGAAATATGCAATGTATGTGGACACTTTGATTATTGTTGTTTATGTATTACAGTATAACCCAATTAAACCAAGCATGTGGACACTTTGATTGTTGTTTTTATGTACATACAATATAACCCCATTAAACCAAGCTCAGTTAAACCAAACGATCGGTTAATCCAAACAAATTTCTAGGGTCCCTTCAAAATACTACCATTTATCATATAAAAAAAGTCGGTGGGGGTCAGATGACCTTATAATCACAGGAACATTTGGTTTAACCGGACCGGAAGTGGCCTGAGGTCTGAAACTTTTGTTTGGATTAACCAATAATTTGGATTAACCGACTTTGGTTTAACCAACTTTTTTATATGATAAATGGTAGTATTTTGCCAGGCCGCCGAAGGAGTTTGGATTAACCGATCGTTTGGTTTAACTGAGTTTGGTTTAACGGGGTTATACTGTATATGTATATATATATATATATATATATATATATATATATATATATATATATATGTGTGTGTGTATATGTATATATGTATATATATGAATATATATGTATATATGTACGTGCGTACATATTTAAGATCCTCGTCCCTACCTCAGACCCATCACGGCAAGGTGAGACTACAGCTCATGCCACGAGGACGTATTTTTATCGGGCGCTCATGTTATACCGGGACCTTTCACCACGACACCCACGTGACAGCTTGCCTTAGCCAATCAACAGCTGCACCAGACTGGCGACGCCCAAATAATCTTTTTAGTCACCTATATATGTTTGTCGTGCCTACATAAATTAAATTTCTTATCCAGACACGCTGCTCTGGCGGTAGTTCTATGCAAAAGAAAACACACACAAAACTAAATAGGGAAATATAAAGGTGTAAAGAATACAGTTGTTTGCTACCTCCCCACCCTCCGTCCCTCAACATACCACTTCTCTTTTAATTTGTCTAATGGTGCTGTCACATTACGACGCTTCTCGCTGACGCGCGTCAACGTTTGTCATTTTTTGGCGGAATGTCGGGATACGTCAGGAAACGTTATGCACACATTAGGCGCGCGTTGGTATTCGTTGATCTACGGCGATGGTCGGCGACAGTCGGCGGTGCGCATCAGGGTATCGGCGAAGTTTTGGGCTTGCACAAAACTTTCAATGTGTGACGACACGCAGGTGCCAACATTATGGGGACGTTAGGCACACGTCGAGATCTGTTGGACGCGCTGGAATAACGTTATGTGAATGCTATGCACACGCCACGCGTGCATGATGGTCGTTCCCACACATTGCGCCAAATTGTTGCTTTGTTGTTTTATGTCCTAGCTACATTTAAGGTCATATCAGGATGGCGCGCCAAAACTTTTTTTTTTTCCTCATGCGTCGATATACGTTACCACAACGTCGGCCACACGCTACCAACACGTTCCACTGACGTCAAACATTTTCCCACCGCGCCGAAAAGTTTGACGTTGCTCAACTTTTTTGCGTGTTGGCAGCACGCCGGCGAGAAGCGTCGTAATGTGACATGGCCATTAACGGGCGAGACGTGGGGGTGTAGACATAGATATTTAAAATAACCTCCAGAACCGGTTTATTCAAATACGGTCAGACAGACCTAATCAATCTCACTGGGGCACTTAACCTAATTGCTTCAAGATATGTCTGCATTCAATTTGTTAGACCCCCACATATTCTCGTTAAAGTTGCATAGTCCGATGGTTTTGAGTTTATGCCATTTTCTGGGATAAATACATTAAATGAATTGCTAATCATTATGCAACTTTAATAAGTGTAGCAGTATCTAAGTTATCTAATATTCTCAGCGGGAAGTGAGTAGGACAGTGAGCAGGCGAGCGGTGGCGCCACCGTCGGAGCTGAGGCATGAGCAGTAGTAGATGAGTAGGTGAGGTTCCTGCACCCGATCACTGGTGTGTGTACATATATATGTATATATAGGTAGTATATGCTATATAAACGTACTCGTATAATTCTTATGCAGCATATAATTAAACATAGATGAGTGTTTTGGTTTTTGAAAATGTGATGCTTTCGTCGGATGATGCAACTTTAAAGCGGCATAGTCCGATGAAAACATCAAATTTTCAAAACCAAAAGAATTATCTAGATTTGATTCTACATATCTAACTTAGATACTGGTGTATTTATTAAACATTTGTCGCTACATAGAAGGGAAGATCGAGTCAATTTAATAGAAATTCTTACTGTAGAAGCCTATGGTGTCAGAGTTTTGGCATGCTTGCCAAAATTAATTTTGCATGCTTACAAAATATCTCAAAAGTTAGCCATTTAAACTAAGCGTTACTTAAAATTAAAGGAAGGTAGATTATAGTGAACAACCTAATATATTTATCTCAGAAAATCTCAGAAACTCAAAACCATGGGAGTATGCAACTTTAAAATTTCGAAGCAGAAAAGCGGGAAAATGTCGCCAGCCATAAGTAACACGCTGACACCATACTGTATGTCGTATGTGTACATGAAATGAATAATAACAACGTAGGTATGCTACTTAAAGTTGCATAGTCCGATGCTTTTGAGTTTTTGCTATTTTCTGAGATAAATATATTAAACTAATCGGTATAATCTACTTTACTTTAGTTTGAAGTAACTTTAATTTTAAATGGCTAAGTTTGGAGATATTTGACGTCAAAACATGCCAAAGTAATTTTGGCAAGCACGCCAAAACTCTGAGACCATAGACTTCAATAGTAAAGGTTTCTATTAATTGACTTATTATGCCCTTCTATGCAGCAACAAATACTTAATAAGTGCACCAGTGTCTGAGTTGAATATGTAGAATGAAATCTAGATAAGTGTTTTGGTTTTGAAAATTTGATGTTTTCATCGGACTATGCAACTTTAATGCGTGTTTGGTCTTTATATGCTGGGTAGGAGGTGGCGGGAGGGGAGGGGAGGGGGGGGGGGTGAGAGCAGAGAAACACAATCCACGATGCATTTGCATCAGGTCCTCATAATTCTTTGTTGGGTTATTTGCTCACACGACCTTTCTTAGATTTAATGTGTGTGTTTGTATGTGGTATTCAGAGCAAGGCAGTGAGGATATTGGAGCGCACAACTCAACACATAGTTAGTAGCTTAGTTGCTTAGTGCACCCCCCCCCCCCACTCCTCTCCCCATCCCCATCCCAATCCCCACCCATACCGACCCTCACCCTACCAAATCCTTCCGGCGACATGACAACCGTGTGAACTTCAAAAGGCCGACATACATGCAACGATAACCGAGAAAGTAAATTGCCCAGCTACTTAAAAGCATTGTTTAAAAAAACAAATAAAACAACAACCAAACATGGAACCGATGCACAAATCATATTAAAGCTGCATAGTCCGATGAAGCCATCGACCTTTCAAAGCCAAAGCACTTACCTAGATTTGATTCGACATAATTTATCCAATTTCGATACTAGTTAAGCATTGTTGCTGCATATAAGGGAATAGTATGTCAATTTAATAGAACCTGCTACTGCTGAAGCCTGTGGTGTCAGAATGTTGATGTACAGTAAAACCTTTCAAAATCGACCGACCTTGGGACCGACTTTAAGTGGTCCATTTAGGGAGGTTGTCTTTTTAGGGAGTTAGAATATGTTTACACTGGTATCGTTAGGACCCAAATAACGCGATCGATATAAGGGAGTGGTCGATCTGTGGAGGTGGTCGGTTAGAGAGGTTTTACTGTACTTGCCAACATTAATTTGGCATGTTTTCAACCTCAAATATCTCCAAAGTTAGCCATTATAATAAAAGCTACTTCACACCAAAACAAAGTAGATTAGAATGCTCAATCTGACATGTTTATCTCAGAAAATGCCAGAGCACTGAAAGGCGCAAGTCAACCGGATACTAAGTATTGAGTGCTCATGAACCATTTCCATGGCATAATTATATTGAAGTGATCATCACTTCCTGGTTCCTTTCCATCATGCCCAACCTGGTCCCGAGTGGTTCACTAATGCGTAGGGGGATGGTTGGAGGGGGGGGGGGCACTGGAGTGCACATACTTCAGTTTGGTTTTAATTAAAATTGCATAGTCCGATGAAAGTGTCCAACTTTCGAAACCAAGACAATTATCTATATTTAATTATACAAATCTAGCTTAGATACCGGTGCACTTATTAAGGCTGCATAGTCCGATGAAACATCAAATTGTGGTGTTCTCTGCGGCGGAGTGGTTAGATTCGAGTGTCTGACTTTTTTCTAGGTCAGACTCATAATCTGAAGGTCGGTTGTTCGATTCCCCATGCCATCACCTCTGCAAATTTGGATTTCCACCACTGTGTATAACTTACAGCATCATCAAAGGCCAGTTCCTCTGATACCATGTCTATCTGGTGTGGGAGGTTAAAAATCCCTTGAGTTGGTAAAAGTGTAGGCTTGGGCTTTCTATCAACCAACTGTCTAATGGTGAAAACAAGACTTTTCAGACTTATCCATGATAGGCAGCATACATTTTCAAGAAAAAAAAAGGGATATAAACCACCAACTAAAATGTATTTGAAAATAAGTATATATATTTTGATATATTTCTTCATTTTTTAAAGAGAAGAGAAAAAGAAAAGGGGAAAAAAAAGGAAAAAAAAGGAAAAAGTGTTTATGGACAATTCTAAACCCATGTAATACATACATATTCACTGAATGCATGATACTTTTATTGGACTGAATTTGTACACAGTTACTACTACAGCTGATATTTCATTTATAAAATGTATGGTACTTTTAGTAACAAACAGGATTTGCATGCAGTCACTATTACAACTGATAGTAGTTTCATTTATGCATGATACTCTTTATTGGACTGGACTTGTACACAGTTACTACTACAGCTGATACTTCATTTATAAAATGTATAATACTTTTAGTAACAAACAGGATTTGCATGCAGTCACTATTACAACTGATGGTAGTATCATTTATGTATTAAGGAGTTGTACTGTACGGCCGGAAGACCAGTGCTCTGGCGCTGACAAGAGATATTATTCGATGAATAAATTCTTGATTAAAAAAACAAACAAAAAAACAAACATCATACCTAACTATAGCTTTGCTGGTGGTGTCCAAGGCATGGCTACGATTAGCCATCATTTTCTTCCCACATGTGTCCCTGTTTTCAAATTATTGCATTTAGCTATCGCAATAAATCACACTAACATTATATTAATCGCTAAGCGAAGTTAATTGATTTTCAGGGGAGGAGTAATCTACAATATATGGATGTAGATGTATACAAACTACCGATACACATTCCATTACTCTTCTTCGTATACGTATCATAACCACCATTATTATTTGTATTAGTTTGTAGTATTGTGCATCTCTCATGTTGAACCGCTGGAGCCAGTTCATCTAATTTACTTCGTAAAATGAGAGATTGAGATTCAGGCCGAATTTTATGCATATCATGCGTAATGGGCATTACGTGTGTTCCCCCGTTTCAGACAGCTTAATTGACTAGCAGTGTAGCACTTTCTAGATCTCACAGATTTGTTCAACTTGTCTTTTTGTGTGTGTTTTATGAAGATATAATTTATTCTAGTTCCATTCGTATTCACAATGTTAAGCGCCAATTTAAAGATTTGTTATATGCTGTATAAGAATTATACGAGTATAATAACCCGGAATATTCCTCCTCTCCCTCATCGGTTACCCGGCCCCGGGACTCTGTAGCCTCTCATAGTCAGTCATCTACTACTCCAGCCTTCCCCACCTCAGCTCAGTGGGGGTGCCCCCCCCCCCCCCCCTTCACACTGTAACCGTCACTCACTGTACCGCTGAATATACCGTGTTATATATACGTAGTATATATGCGTTATATATTGTGCTATATATACTACGAATATATGTCAGAATTGACGTATTATATTCAGATATATTATATGCATATATTATGAACGTATTATGTACATATATGTATATATAGGTAGTTTATGCTATATAAACGTACCATATATGAGTAGTATATAGTATATATATACTGCTACATATACGGATTATATAGATATATTATATACACGTATTATAATATACTCTTATATACACACATATATGTACATATGTGTGTATATAACACTATATCATACATACATAGTATATACGTACATAGTATATATAATACATTGGCCTCATATCTAGTATATATAATATGGCCTCTAGGGCCTCAGGATGTGCCCCCCTCCCTGTGTCCTCTAATGGTATTAACTTCAGGTTATGACACCCCCTTGTGGCCTCTACCGGTACTACTGAGCGTGGTTCAGTTTGTGTCGCCGACATCCACTATTGCTGACCACCCTTCTGTCCCATTGCAGGTTGGTTCTACTTCCTGCAGGACTCGGGCGCTGTCGGAAAGACGTTAAAGTCCATCAAGGAGGTGATAGCCCTTCAGCCGAGGGCCTTCCTCGTCCGGTTTCCGATCCCATGCTTCCGGCGGACCCTGGGCCGTGAGAAGCCCGCCAAGAACACCAACATGCGCGTCTACGTGCGCGACAAGCTGGCTGAGGGAGAGGTGCTCAACTACGACTCCATCCACGCCGAGTGCGTCGAGCAGACCAGGCCCGCCTGCTGCCTGTGCTGGGCATTCGGCAAGAAGACGACGACGTTCGTCACCGAGGAGCAGTACCTGCGCTGCACCGACCTGGACGGACGTGAGGTGCTGCTCGGCCTGACGCTGCACGGTGAGTTCAGCGTCATCGGCGAACCCGGGACCAGTTCGGTAGACTGCGTGTATCAGCTGTCGGACGTGGTGGGGCGCGCTGACCTGCCTGTCAACATGAAGCTGTGCTGCGGCCAGCCGCCCAGTACGCCCTGCTCGTTCACAGGGCTGCTGCGGATGGAGGACATCTACATAGAGGAGACCGTCATCGCTTGCGCCATTGGCACACCACGACACTTCATGGTTGAATTCCCGACTGACTCGGAAATCAAGTTCATCATGGCAACGGACGCCTATCGTTACTTTGACCACCCAGTAATACAGAGATCGATGGAGCAGTGCGACAAGCAGATCGACGCCTATGTGAACAGCATCAAGGTGGTGCAGAGCTTCTACCCAGAGCACATTAAGCTCAAGAATGCAGCTAACAAGGAGGCAGACAAGAATGTGCGGTGTCTTCCGCCGTTGCCGATGTCAACTCATGCTGGGTCGAACAACGAGTCAATGGACACGACCGATGACTACACGGACGATTCGGAATTCAGCTACTGCACCGAGGATGACGAGAATCTCAATCAGAATGAGCAAGTCGACAACACTGAGCGACATAATAACAGCAAGACCATACGGAGCGCTCTCACTGTCAAGATCTCCGATGATCCAGTAATCATCTATGATGACAATTACGAGGAGATTCCTGGTAATCAAGGTAAAGCCTCCACACGGCCCCCGCCCCCACCCATCCCTATCCCAGTTCAGACTCCGGTCGCTGTCCCTCCGCCGCCACCCATGTTCGATGAGACACTGGAGGATACCTATGACATGGCTGACCACATTGCCAGCTTGCCACCCTTGGTGCATGCATCCTACTCCCGGGCCAAACTGGAGCGGACACTGAGCCAACCTGAGACGGTACCCGTCAATGACAATGAGGACATCATAGCTCCACCGGGGATGTGGTCTGATGCCCAAACAGAAGTTCCACTGGGATGGCACCAGCCGACAGAGGTGACGCGGACAGGGCACCAGTCGACAGAGGTGACGTGGACGGGGCACCAGTCGACAGAGGTGACACGGATAGGGCACCAGTTGGCAGGGCCGATGCAGACAGGGCACCAGCCAACAGAGGTGACTCCGACGGGGCACCCGTCGACAAAGGTGATGCAGATAGGGCACCAGTCGACAGAGGTGATCAGGACAGGGCACCAGTCGAAGCCCAAGTCCTCTGTCAGCGAGTCAGTGCGCATGTTCAACGAGCGGGCCACCGTGAACACCTCCAACTCCAATGGTTCCACACCGAGCACACCACTGGGCTGCCAACTGAGGGAGCGACTAGACGCCTTCCTTACTGACTCCGTACACGAGCTGCACCGGCTCCAGGCTAACGGGGCAGCCCCGAACGGCAGCGCCACTGCCGTGTCCAGCGCTGTCGGTGCGGACCAAAACTACAGACATTGCGCCGCGCCCAGAGTGCCCCCGAAACCGAGGCTGGGAGGCAGCATCAAGTCATCCGAGGCGCTCCAGTCGCACGAGGACGTGAACGCCTACTTGGACAACATCTTCAACCCAGACTCAATGACAGACGAGGTCGCCCCAATCAAGCCGAGCGGGCAGAACAAGCTGCACAGCGGCACCCTGCCGAATCCGCGCACCCGGCTCATGAGGCCCGTGTCGGGCAACACGACGGTGTACCGCAGCATGGACGACTCCGCCCCGAGCAAGCCGCAACACCGGCCGGCTGCGGGGCAAGTGGATGGCGGCCTCGCCACCATCCGCCGGCACAACGTCAAGAGCCTCAGCGTGGTGCAACCGACTCCCGCCAACAGACCCAACCACCTGCCCGTGCCGCACAACGGGACGAACCTGGCGCATCTTTCCCCGCGAATCAACAACAACAGCAGTAACATCACCGTCGCCGCCGCCGTCGCCGCCGCCAACAACAGCAGGGAGAACATTTTCATCCCCATCCGACGGCCCAACTCGGTCTCGCCGCCGCAGGACCACTCGGGCGGCTCCTCGGGCGGTGAGTACCCGCTGGGACCCGCATCCTCGCCCGAGCGCCTCGGGCCGCACCGCGCCGACTCGGGAATCTTCGTGAGTCCCCGACTGAGTGACTTCCACCTGGACCTGGAGTCGCCGTACTCAGCGCCGAGCGAGGACCCGTCGTGGGCGCCACCTAGCGACCTGTCGCCGTTGTCGGTGACGGAGATCGCGCACTGCCTGCGCTACATCGGTATGAAGGACGCCGTCGTGTTCCGCTTCGTGGAGGAGCAGATTGACGGCACTTTGCTGCAGGAGCTCGACGCCACTCTCCTGAAAGAAGGCTTCCCCGAGCTGAACGCCCTAGAGCGGAAGAAGGTGCTCGACTTTGTAGGTGGCTGGCGTCCGAAGAAACTGTAGAAACGCAAGAGTTCGGTGCTTCTGGTTTACATGAGGGATTACTAATTGTATGTAGGCAGCAACGGGGCAAGAAACCATGGAGCAGCTACCATCGGGAGCTGTAGCTTGTAAGGTGCATGGGCTGAGTTTCCAGGGCCGTAGCTAGCTGGGGAGAGGGGGTGAATTGCCTACCACTACCATCATTACCAAAAAAAGACTAGTAATAGTATGTAACCTCCCTGAAATAACTGGAAATAGCATTTCAGAGCCTCTACATTAAAACAATTTTGGGTGAGAGCATACCTCCAGACCCCCCCCCCCCCCCTAGAACCTTCCACCTTTGGCACTCATCCATTCCAAGAATTTATGTGCGACTCCAAACAAAAATGCCTAGTTGCGGCTATGGTTTCTATGTAGATGTGTGCGTAGGTACTGCACACAACATAGGTGTGGTGAGGAGGACAGGCCTAGGATATGTTGAACTCAGAGCTGACTGACTGATTGCTAGCCGACGGCGTTCTCCACTGACATCTGGGTAGTTAGATATTCTCTCCGTTGTTAATGTCTTGGCAACTATCACATTCCACTTCCCTGTAATATTGACCGTTACTGTTGATAAACTGGTAAAGCTGTCTCAATCGAACAAATAACAAAATTCTGAGTTCTTTGAGGTGTGTGTGTATTGTATATGTTGAAGAAGAGCGGAATGCTGATTCAGCAATAGATATGCGGATGCGTGTACATGCGCCCTTATGGAAAGCGGAAGGGGGCGGGGAGACCCCCATTGTGATGATAGACTAAGGTGTGCAACCACTTGTTTTTATTGACACCGTAGCACCACAATACTGCAATTCCTGTCTCATGGTCGATAGATAGCAACTTGAAACATTCCATAATGTATAAAAAAAGAAGCTTGTTTTATTTAATGACGCCTCTAGAGCACATTGATTTTTATTATCGGTTATTGGACGTCAAACATGTCGTCATTCTGACATATTTCTTGCTGCTTCCGCCACATGGGCCACTCCTTCCGATAAGCATCAAGAGGCCTTTTATATGCACTTTCCGACAGACAGGACAGCACATACCGCGGCAGTTATGGACCACAGGTTATTCCATCCCGTGTACACTGAATAAGGGAGCTAATCAATTATTCCTATCTGTGTAAAATAAAAGCGGGTCCTCCGGCTTATATCTGTCATCATGTGAAATCAGTTATTGAATCAGTTATTAAATCCAAAGGAAGCATATATCCCATCCAACAGTACTCTAACAATGGTTGGGTCAGGTATATAAACTAACAACCACTAGCCGACTGATTCTGAAATCAAGTTCATCATGGCGATGTAAGCTCTAAACCGTAGTATCAGACGTTGTGGCGGAAAATGCAGATATAATAATCAAATATCCATTCACGCTGGATCCTGTAATATTGTAGTACTTAATGAATTTCTGACAACAACAGCAATAATAAAAATCAATTCGCCATAATGGTGTTTTTCACTGAGTCTGAATGACTTTGATCATGATCCCACCAAGCATTGCCTGAATGGTTTTTGAGCCGTAAACTTGCGCGTGTGAATTTTCAAGGCTTTAGTTTATTCTGTTCACTTCTGGGCTTTCTGTACTCGTCCTGCCTGTATGCTGAGTTTGTAAGAGGGAGCTGAGAAAGGATATGTTCATAACATAAATACTTACTAATCATGACCTACTCGTGAGTGAATAAATACCTAGAGCAGCAGCAGTCACAGGCTCGGAATAGCGAAGGTAGTTGTACAAATTAAAGCTGCATAGTCCGATGAAAGAACAGCATTAGCATTGTCAAAACCGCAATCCCTTACCTAGATTTGATCCTACATAGCAAGCCTAGCTACTGGTACACTCATCAATCATTTATCCCTAAATACAAGGAGTATTAAGTCAATTTACTAGAACCTGTCATGGCTGAAGCATATGCCTATTTCAGTGTGTACATCAAAGTTGTGCGTCTCAACCCTTTAAAAGAAAGGTTATTTAGAAGTAAAGTAAAGTAGCATATAATTATCAACCTACTGTATTTATCTCAAATCTGATATCGTAGAAACTCAAAACCATCGGATTACGCAGCTTTAATGCAGATAGTATTGAGGTGATATGCATTAATTGTACGTAAACTTGTGTTCTAGCTCCCCGTTTGTCTTCCATGTCATCAAGTATGCCTTGTGTCATCATTTTTTGTTGGTCCATTAGTTGTTTAAGCATGGGAAATTTCAGTCATAGTCATAGTCATAGATAATAGCATACTAATTTATGGTGCGTGCATAAGGTAAACTCCACACCTCCAGCTACACGAATTGTAGATTGTAAACTTTGTTTGTATATGTGTAGATATATAATATATACCATGCATATATATTATATATATCTTATATATTACATTTTGTATATATGTGTGTACATATAGCCTAGATTGTTATGTGTCTATCATTGAATAGAACAATTACCAAACACACATACATTAGTATTTTGTTACCGTTATGATATATCCAATATGACTAACCCAAACTACCTCCTAAGCCAATGTTAACTACTCCGTTGCCCCCTTTAACATTACACGTGAGTAGGTAGGTTTATTTTCTTTTATTCTCATGACATGAATAAGCAGTAATAGATTCAGGCAACACTCGTAACTGTTAAGTTGCAGGCTGATAATGTTAATAGGTAAAGTGAACACAACACACCATTGTGGATTATGCTAAGTTTGGGTGGTAAATGATCCAGGTTTATGCTAGATAAAAGATTCACCCTGTACTTGTAGTACACACATGAACAACAACGTAGTGTAAATACGGGCGAAAATAGCTTTAGTATGGAACAGGAACTTGAAACTGTGGTTCCAGGATCAAATGGCTACATATATTGGCACAGAGTTGGTGAAATGGGAGAGAATGCAAAAACACAAGATGGCAGCCATAGAACGCCATCGATTTCACCTTTAAATTCTATTAAATTATATGTTTTATTCTCAAAGGTAGCAGGGAAATATGAAGACATATGAAAAGAATAATTGTTGCTTCTTAGATTGTGAAATTAGGCTCTAATTTAATTTCCCCGCTTTTTCGACAGCTTTTATATAGGGCTCGTATTCACTCGTGTACTGCGGGTACAGGGTGAATCCTTTATCTAGGTTTATGCATGCCTTATTTGTCTAAAGTATCCGTCAATCCAGCTGAATGGTCTGCTTCTATTCATTCAGAGCGGCATAAAAAAAAAGCTTGTTAACATAAAACAATACTGATCAAAGCACTAAGGAATGAGTTGTGTTCTATCTGTACATACCTGTGTTGGTTTTTCCGCTTTGGAAGTTCTCTTTCATTCACCTTGTTCCATGAATCGTAGGCTCTTCCGGTATCGGATAGCAGTTAAGACAGGTACTTACAATGGTTATGGCCACACCACGCGGACAGGTAGGATAGGCACGATAGCAAGGACGCCCTTGTAATCTGCTTATTGCAGGAGACAACTAATCCATAATAATATTTGCAAAACCTACGCACAAAGGACAGATATGATATAATTCAATAAACATACAATACTCTAACTTTACCACTGAACTACTCGAGTTGCAGCTAAGCTCACCAGCGCAGGTGCTCTATGTGGAGAGAGAGAGAGAGAGAGAGAGAGAGAGAGAGAGAGAGAGAGAGAGAGATAGATTGCTGTTCAAAATTGTATTTAGGAATTTCTTTTCTCACTGTATTAAGCTCACACTTATCGTAGCAGTCCGATAGATTAATGGACATGGCTATTAATTATTAGCATTGAACCTGCAGAACGAAATAATTAGATGGGACAATTACATCAAATTTTATTTTACACAAATGGAATGAGGTTTTTCATCCTCAGCATTTTGACCACATGACCAAAACAATTTGCAGTAAAATGCATCACATATATAAAAAACGTAAACACATGGTATAATAGTAATAATTAACCCAAGTCTAAAGCTAAGTCAGCTGCTAAAATAGAATATTACCAGTGGTTCAGACATAGCTATTTCTCGTAGGTTCCCGATCATGGAAGACATGAACTAGGTCAATAATCACTATTATAAATGTCTGTATATGTTATGACAGGATGTGGTAGGAGTCAGTTTTATTACCAGTGTGAGTTTGACCCAAAATCCAATCACCATAATGAAGCAAATTGATACTTATTGTACACATTTTAGAGGGAAAGTCAGTAAGATGCTGTAAACTAGTCAATATGTAAAAATCGTCGGCCCATGATTTTTTTTTATTAAAGAAATTAACTGTTAAAAATGCGTTGGCCTAGCAGCAATTCGAATTTTGCATCAATTGGTAAGTCTTTGGGTTGACTCAGCTAGGGTTCGAACCCAGGAGTTCGAATCCAACGACCTACCAGAACGGGAGGCGGACGCTCACCTCATTCGGTCATCGCGTCTGGTTACGTATTACGTCTATATGTCCAAAATTAAAAATTAAAACCGCCCGGCCGCCCCTGACTTTAATTTCAAAAGGACGATCACTAGTTTTTGTTTGTTTTGGCCTACATTGGGTTGGTCCTATTAGGTATATGACCTCGTTAATTTTCACGCTGATGCTAACATTCAAAGGAACGACAGTGTTAGATAACTAGTTATGCTCGCAGCACCGTCTCTGTCACACGGCTCCTTAACGCCCCATTAGAAAAAGGGTCGGAAAGCTGGCTCATGGTTTAAATAACCACGTGATTTTACCATCTAATATGGTAAATATATCGTTCAAATATGTATCTATTATAGCCTGCTAATTTATTAAATTATGTCGCTTCATAGATTTTAAAAGGCTAATTGAGAGCATTTAATAGCCACCATCTTGTTTTTTTGCATTCTCTTCCATTTCATTAATTCTATTTCAATATAGATAAATATTCGATGCTGGAACCATGAGATCCACCTTTTTTTACAGTTGATTGTATAGTAGTTCTTCCTCAAATTTAGACATGGTTTTCATTCACCCCTACTGGGAGGAAGGGTGAATATTGCATATGGGTCACTCTCCTGAAAACTGGTGTGAAGTGTCACATGGAGAGTTAAAATCTACTATTTTAATTTTAGCATTTTTTGGTTGCAAATGAAAGCTGGAAATCTCCCCTTTACATTCATGTAAAATAGAAATTGATGAGATAAAAAATAAAGGTGTAGTCCTTGATTAAGCTATGTCATATGGCAGTAACACATGTGGTGCTCAGACTTAACACATGTTTAGGCCACCACACAGTCGGCTTAGTAACAATCTTAGCAGAATTAAATAATTTCATATGGAGAAGCATATTAATCATGGCATAATATACAGAAATATGTACTGCTTATATTGATAAAAAAAGAAGAAAGTAATTCCCAGCTATGCTTTATTCACAGAATAATTAGTGTACAATATTTGTGTGGCATCCAGACACCAATGGTTACATCAGTGACGGAAATTTGTAATGTTATTTCTGAAGACATCAAATAATAATTTGTTTAATTTAAGCGTGCATACATGTTAATAAATACTTCCTTTTGATTGGGAACTGTTTTATTTGATATATCAATGCATTACATGAAGTTAAGGCCCTGTCACACTACGACGTTTCTCACCGGCGCGCCGGCAATGCGCAAAATATTTGCAATCCGTCGACACACGTCCAACTCTTCGGCGCTTTGGGAGAAAGTTTGATGGGGCGCAGCGTATTAAGGCCCTGTCACACTACGACGTTTCCCCCGGCGCGCGGCAAACGCACAAGATATTTGCTAGGGCTCGAGACACGTCCAACTTTTCGGCGTTGTGGGAGAAAGTTCGACGGGTTGCAGCATGCTAGTGGCATGTTGGTGGCGCATTGGTATCGTGTTAGTACCGTGTCAACGCATACACACCCGCCACCAACACGTCAAGATGCGCCAGCAACACCTCCAACGCGTCGAAAAACGCTGGAGTAACGCCAATATCATGCCCACTACCCGTCGATCGGACGTTACGGACGCGCCGACGGAACGGTCGCATTTTGGGGGGAAAAAAAGCCAATGTTAAACGACGTTGATCAATGTTCTGGCAGCGTTCCCCCGGCGCGCCGCCAACTGGTATCGACGTGTTGATAACGTGTCCGTAACGCCCCCTCCAACCCGTCGGCGCGCGCCAAAAGTTTTGTGCAAGCACAAAACGATCGGCGCGACCCGACGCGTGCCGACGTGTTCATTCACATGTTGCTATCACTCAACGTGTACCGACGTGCCGTTAACGCGTGCGTAAAGCTTCCCAACGCGTGCTGACGTTTCACCCAAAAAGGCAACACGTTGACACGCGTTGGTGAGAAACGTCGTAGTGTGACAGGGCCTTTAGTAAGGATCCAACCATGCCCCATATGTCATGTTACAAATGGCTGACTGTAAAATTGTGGGTTTTTTTTTACAAAAACACTTCATAACTAAAAAGACAGAGTTTATTTTATTTCCCTTATTTCTTACATCAAATCTGAAGATGAATATGGAAAGTATAAGAAAAAAAATAAGTAGGCTGTTTTTTTATTGATTTTTTAAAATCCCATCCCATTCTGACCAGTTTTCAGGAGAGTGACCCATCAATGTTAGACATGGTGCTATGATGGGGTGATTGTTTATGTTTTGATGGTTTGTGTCCTATCAGCAATGTCATATTTCAATGAATGCTAGATAGCCAGAGTATGCGTAAATGAGAACCATGTGTAAATCCAAGCAAAAACTACATTGATGGGAATTAATGGTAAACAAATTGTGGTGCCTTGTTCCAGGATGCACTGTTTATCTATATTGGCATAGATTTGGTGAAATGGCAAAGAATGGAGAAAAAAAGATGGCACCCACTAGAATCTCTCGATTCCCCCTCTAAAGTCTATTAATATACGTGATGTAATTAATTCTTATCTCCAAGGATAGCAGCCTATGAGAGATAATCATTTGAACCACATATTTACCATAATAGTCCTACATTGTAAATTCATCTGTTCTAAGATACTCCCTAAATCGAAAGTGTTCCTTGTATTGGAGAAGTTGAACAAGCACAGATGTATTATACCCATACATATAAAGATATATCATATATCTATATATTATATATATATATGGTTATGTACACACAGATATATATATATGATATATATATATATATCTATATATTATATATGCAGTAAAACCGCTCTAACCAACCACCTCCACAGATCGACCACTCTCATATATCGCTCGCTTTATTTGGGGCCAAACAATACCAGGCTAACCGTATTTTAACTCCCTAAACCGACCACCTCCCTAAATGGACGACTTAAAGTTTGTCCAAAGGACGGTCGATTTAGAGATGTTTTACTGTATGTAAAGGGAGTTAGAATATGGTTGCAATGGTATTGTTGGTACCCAAATTAAGCGATCGATATAGGGGAGTGGTCCATCTATGGAGCTGGTCGGTTAGGGAGGTTTCACTGTATATATATATATATATATATATATATATATATATATATATATATATATATATATATATATAAGTGGGGCCCGAATCTGGGTTCACCTGCAAAACGGCTTCGACAGTTATACGGTCTCATCATCAAATGTGGTGTCCTCCGCTCGTCCCTCCACGTTCCGAGGCAAGCCCCGCTGCTCACTGTCTGCTTAAGGCCCTGTCACATTACGGCGTATGGCGGGAGCGTATTGAAAACCTACGTAAGTCGTGCGGGTGCCGGCCTATGATGACCTTCGGTGAACTTTCGGGTGGGTTTGAGCGTATGTGGAACGTATGAGGAGCGTACGAGGAACTTATGAGGAGCGTACCAGGAGCGTATGTGAGCGTACTGTGAGATGTTTTGATGGCTTTGATTGGCATGTGGAGTGTATGCGTAGCATATGCGTAGCATATGCATAGCGGATGAGCGTATGAGTAGCGTATGCGTAACCTAAGCTGAACCTCGATGTCGAGACCTATGGCATATGCTTTGAATATGCTGTGCATACGCTAGGAGTACGCTCCCATACGTAACTCGTAGGTTATGCGTACGCTACATATGCTAGAGATACGCTAGAGATACGCTGGTGACGCAAGTCGAGCATATGAAAAACCTATGCCGGCGTACCCCTAGCGTACGAGGAGCGTACGCCGGCGTATGAGGAGCGTATGCCAGCGTATGAGCAGCGTATGGGACATACGCCCTCATAGGTCAAGATTTTTTTAGCATGCACAAACAAATTTGGACGGACGGATTTATGAAAGCGTATGGCGGCGTATGCCTCATACGCTTCACATAAGCCGTCACCTGGTGGCGTATGAGTAGCGTATGCGTAGCGTATGAGTAGCGTATACGGCATATGCCGACGTATATGACGTAATGCGCCTACGCCGCCATACGCTCCCGCAAAAAAAACCTAATGTGACAGCCCCTTTACTCAAGTCCACTGTCTATTTCTTCCAGTCAGTGGGCCCGAACGCCTATGTCCTGAAGCCAGCCACCCTACTTGGATACTTCACACTACTATGGCAAGGCAACTTCCTCGTCACTAGGGGAGTGATTGATTGATTGATTGGTGGTTGCTTTACGCCGTGTCGGCAGCATAGGCCATATTCACGGCGAGAAATGTTTGTTTTTGTTCAAACCATCGCTTTTACATGTAAAAGCATACAATCAATTTTGTGTCAATGGACACTCATGAAATTTGTAAACTCACAATCATATAGCAAAATAAAAGTCTAAATGATAGTATTATTCACTGATGAAATTTGTTTAAAAACCTATATGAGTTGGTACAAACCAGCTGCCCTCAAAAAGGCTAAAATCTTTTCTTGTTTTACTTTAGTAAAAAGGTCTTGCATGTTGTTTGCAGTGTAAAATTGTTGGCGCAAGGCCATGAAATCCACACAGTTTAATAAAGTGTGTTTTAATGTCAGTGGGACATCTAATACATTCAGGGGGAGGGACCGCTTGAGCAGAAAAACATGTGTTAGCCATGAGTGGTCAATATGGCATCTTGTTAAGACAACCTGGTCGCGTCGCCCTTCCAGGCGACTCTGCGGCAGTCCGTTCACGGAGGGGGTAATTCTATGGAGTTTGTGGTCTGGGTGTTCATCCCATTCGATCTGCCATAGGTTCCAAATGTATTTTTGAATGGTAGGTTTCAGATCAGAGTGGGGAATATGACAGTGTTCCAAAGGAGCAGTCAGGGCTCGAGTGGCCGCTTGATCTGCTCTCTCATTTCCTGGGATACCCACATGACTAGGCACCCAACATAGGTGAATGTCAAATTTTGCTATTGAAAGAGAGTTTAGTTTAATGAGTACTTAAGTAGTATTGGGTGGTCCAGTTTCCTATTGTTTAAAGCCTGAAGGCAGGAAAAAGAGTCAGTGAAGATGATGAATTTATGACTGGCTGAGGTTTCGATGCACTCTAACGCGAGTAGGAGTGCTCGTGCCTCAGCAGTAAAGATGGAACTCTGATCTGGAATACGCGTACCTAGTTCACGTCCGTGGCTAGGGGAGTGAATGACCCTGGACACACAATACGCGGAACAGACGTGATAGATCATGGACACTCATTAACGGTTCACATAACTCTACCAAGACGTCACGCTCCAGATCCGATGCGTTCACCATAAGGCTTCCTGTCATCCCAAACTCCACGTGCTGCCATGTGACTGCCTGGCGGAAGTACAGATCTGCCACTAAAACAACCTCCTGTGACCCGGCCTTCCTAAGCATCACCGGTCAACCACTGACTGTCCAGCCACTCATCGCGGCACTGAGGACGGCCCTCACATCTGGCTGCCATGATCACCGTGACCTATACACACTACACAGCCTTCAGAGGGGGGCCATGCAGGCATGTGCCCCGGCCGGTGCGCCCCTCCACGACCTTCAGGAGCTTGGCAACTGGAAGTCCACCACTATCACAGCATACGTCAAACCTGCAGCTTTCTGAATCGTGACTCAGGCACTCTCAAACCTATTTGGTTGAGTGCCAGGGTCGTGGGAATTGAAGCCTTGACCTCATGACCTCATTACTTGAATTTTGACCTCATTACCAGTGACCCCATGACAACTCTCCCCAACCTCATTCACTCTCATTGACACTTCTATCATGTTGACCTATTAAAGTATTATATTATACCCATTTGCCCTTGATCTAACATTCACCCCATTGCATTGACTACACTTGACCTTAGCATTCCTATTTTGACCTATTTCTCCTTACATGATTTGACCTTGATGTAAACACCCACCTATTAATACATTACTTTGATACATTAATTGCAAATCACCTAACCACATTGACCTGTTCTACTCTTCAGGATTTGATGCCAATTTATTATGTTAATAAATTACCATACTATAGTTCCTTGTCGTGTTGTCAAATTATAGGATCGTGGGTTAGAATCCTGGTCGAGTCAAACCAATGACTTAAAAATTGATACTTGTCACTTCCTAGCCAGGTGCTCGGCATGATTAGGGTAGGGCAAGGAGCAGTGGAATGAGGAAGACCAATCATCCACGATTGAAATTTCCCCTGTTTAAACAACTAATGTACACACACACACAAATGCCTAAGCTCGCCCACAGGCCTGCCCACTTCAAATACAGAAAGATTGTATTCAGATGAATGAAAATGTTTCCAGATATATCTAAATAAATTATATGTATAATAGTTTATGAACATTATGATGTAGGCCCTTCAAAATATTAATACTTTATGGGAATGTTCACTGCGATATATGCAGACAAATCCCTCATTTCGACAGGTGGGTCATGACAATAAAGGTAGGGATAATGAGATGGCAATTTGTTTTAATCATCATTAAATTAACACTACCTAGACATGAACATTAGATGCTGGTGGGTGGTGGGCTAAGTTAAGTGTTGCCTTCAACTGGTGAAGCCCATTGCCAACTGTTTTAAAGTGATCCGATATAGGCAGTTGAGAATGGAGCTGTTCTCCACCATAATGCTCTCCAAGCACATCTTTGCTTAAATTTTCGGTTTGGGCAACCGAATATGTGAGTGGTGGGGGGGGGGGGGGTGCTCAGGTTTGTGCTCCTGTTTAATATTGCTCCTATCTAAAGTTGATTATTCTTCATGATTTCATCAATTCTGCAATCCAAAGGTATTGGGCTACGGTAGACAGTTATATTTGGCTGGTTGGTTTACGTCCTGGAAACATCTAAGGTCATATCAGGATGGCTACCGACTTGTGACAGTGCACACTCATGGTGACTTTATAGTGCTGCCCCACTGGGATATCAGGCTGCTGGCACCATGACCTGATATCCCACCCAGTCACATTATCTTGACACTGAGCTAACCAGTCCTTGCCCTATCCTATTAATGCCGAGCACAAGGCTAGGAAGAAGTATCAATTTTAAAGTCATTGGTTTGACTCGCCCGAGAACCGAATTCCCAGATGATTATGTAAACAATATATACATATCTAGCCAACTAGATTGGGAATTTATATGGCTATCTCCATAGTCCAGCCATACAACACTATTTCCATACTGTTAGTAATCAACTGTGTCTTCAAAACAGGGTTGCAGGAGAAACTAGCTGGGCGAGAGTGAAGAGAGAATGGAATAGAAATGTTGTAAACAAGTGCTTAGTCATCATGCCCCATCACTGCATTATTGCTGTCAATGGGAACTAGTTCAAGTGAACTAATCCCTGATGACGGAATTTAATCAGAGGACTCACAAAGGCTAATTCCATAAAGGTTCAATCTGATTAGCCATAGTCCTTGTTTAGCAGCGCATTGCTTTCAAAACAGATAAAATATTCTTGCCCATTCTAATTTTAACAGAGTGGTGAGAGTCAAAATCAAACTCAAAAGGCCCCTCATTATATCACTGTTGAAGTCTATTGTCCAGCATTTTGACAGGCAGACCAAACTTGTTTGCATGACTTGTTTTCACCTCAAATATCTTTAATGTTATCTTTCGAAAATAAGTTATTTCAATCTAATATGAATTAGATCCGAATTATTTAGAGTAAAACTATGGCAGAAACTGAAAACTACTGGATTGTGGAATGCAATGAAAACAAACCAAAAAGATATAAAAAGATATCATTGACAAAAGGGGACGTATTTCATTGAAGGTGACATGTGCAGGCATACACTAAGATAGGTTATGATCACCAAATCGTGTAAGCTGTATCATATTACTTACTGACAATAAATAGCAATTGATTAGGAACCACAATGATTTACGTCCATTACACCAAACAGGAAACACACTACATACATAATGCAAAATATAGCTTCACCTGGCAGAAGAAGGCGAACCGGCAAGTGTCTACTTACAGTTAAAGTAGTGATGTGAACAGCACATGTAGTATGTGCCAAAACAATTAGGACAACCAGTTAGGTTATTTAACAATTGAGGATGTACCGTTTATGTCATTTTAATTTTACTCATGTGCTATTTCTTTCGTGGATGGCATGCAATGTGCGGGATTTCATTTTTTTAAGGGTATGTAAATCAAAGGTTATTTATGAATGAGAGCGATATTATTTCATTTGATTTCTATATAACAGAATGTAAGATCCAAATAATTGCGGTGTGGGTCATTATGCAAGCATGTCTTAATTAATTCTGTTTGAATTAGAATTTCGCTTTTTTGTGTTTTTTTCTCAATTTTGCAAGATGAGCTAGCCTTTTAATTTCACAAATGGGGGGGGGGGGGTGGCTAGTTTTGTATCGACTCCAACAAATTAGTCGGACTAAGCTAGATAGTTCGCCTCAAATGAAGCCTTTCAATTTCTAATATTGCTTTATATATTTATCTTTATCCTACACAACTGTCAGAAATGATAAAGTATATAAATTTTTTTTAACTTATTTGAAATAAACATTCATATATATAGCTAGTGGTTCTACAAATGACAAAAAAACACGATACAAAATGGCAAGTTTATCCAGATGTGCTTTATTTATGAATGCATAATATAATCTAGGATATATATGGTGATACCTGTATACAGCGTGCATCGTGTATTTAGTTGATAAACAAACAGAGTTCATGCAAGTCTAGAGGAGAGTATGACTGTGAGTCCATTAATTTTGGGGAAGAAAAATAAGAGCCACACACGGTACAAGACGAGTAATACACAACACAGGCAGGCACTCTCGGTATCACATGTTGCCGTTGACTTTGGCACTATTCTCAGAGGGCAATGACTTCATTGGTAATGCCCCCGTCACACTAGGCTTGCAACTACTTTGCGACAAAAGAAAATATGGGTGGTCCAAAAAGACCTCTATCTGGTTCTCACCGGGCACTGACCTCCTAGTGACCATTTTGGTTGCAAGGAGGTTGCAGGTGTTGCATCAAAAACTCATTGTAACGAAAATGGTCGCCAGGAGATTGCCAACCATTTTTATAGGTTGGGGACCATCGCCGAGTGATTGCTGACTGTGGCATCGCTGTGAACCACCTACGATCACTCAACCATCAGTAGGAACTGATTTGTGACTGACCTGCAATCAAACACCAATTGGTCACAAACCAGTTCCAAGTCAGTCCCCAACTGAGTGCCAACCTATTGTCCCTAGTTTCGGTGGCAGTCGCGAACCCTTTTTTCCCCCCTGTGCTTAATTGGGACACAAGCTGGTTGGCGAATGTATATGAACATATTATTATGTGTGTATGGTTTCTGTCTGAAATGATTACAGAATCTTTAATTATACATGTTTTGCGTATGAGATCTTTGTCCCGAGAAAAGCCCACCACCCATGACATGACTAGAACTGATGGCCGGGCAGCGGGGTTTCAATACTGCCATGTTTCTTTAGAGGTTTTGTTTAGCTTATCAGGTTCTAACCCGACTTAAATCCTGCCCCATCACTGCTAGGGTGCATTATTACAATATTAGTAGTTCCTGAGCACTTTGGGTAATTAACAACCAGCATTCTAGAAGGTCATGACTAACATCTGTCAAGAGGCAAGATTGACATATTTGTGAAGGGGGCGGTGAGTTAGAAATAGTTATGTTAAAGCAATGCTAAAGCTATGTTGGGCCAACATAGAGCATTGGGCCAATATACAGAACAGGTTTTATCATGAAAAAAATCCGAGTAATATATTAAATCAACATTTGATTGATTACGGTTTTGATTGATTTTCATGGCTTAATGCCATATTAACAGTAGGCCTAAAGGTAATATTCACGGTGAAGGTCGTCTGAGGGTCTGAACCTTGTGAGTTGCTGTTATCTGGTAATTAATAACACTGGTCATGACCCCATTATAACGCCACCATTGGGGTGCATAAAAGGTCATCGTGAAAAAAGTGGGTCGCGCTAAATTGGTGTTCAGTTTACTGAATTACCTTTGACTTAACGAATTCTGTGGTCACTCATCGCGTTATGTCCGAATTCGCGTTAAATCGGGGTTTCACTGTATTTCTATCATTTCTAGTAGTAGTACTAGTCCTTGTTCAGGTTACCTTAGTCACTCGCTTACACAGGTGGTGCATGTTATTCTAGACCCTGACCTATTACTAGTATTAGCATGCTGGAGTTGTAAACTGACACTCCACTTCTTGTCATATAGGCATAATATAGTCCTCTCCCACCGGTGTCACAGTTTGAGCGCCCTGCCAGTTTCAGCTGACTGCATACACTCAAACTCAAGGCATTGTCAATGGTCATGAGCAATATTCATACAGAAAATACAGAAGAAGTGAAATATCTCTAAAACCACACCACCTATTAACAAATCGCTTAGTACACATATAGAAAACATCTTTACCAAACAGATTATATTAAATTTATACGGTTAGGGTTCTTGATTTCTATTTATTTTGAATAAAACTAATGTTTTGCACTGCACGCACCGTCAAACTCAAGGCATTGTCAATGGTCGTGAGCAATCTTCATACAGAAAATACAGGAAAACCACACCACCTATTAACAAATCGCTTAGTACACATATAAAAAATATCTTTACCAAAAACATTATATTAAATTCATAAGGTTAGTGACGATGCTGTCAGATTTTGACGCATGCGCACGAAACTGACAGTCAGCTCAAACTGGCAGGGCACTCAAACTGCGACACCGGCATTTCACTTCTGGAATATTACTATTCTTATTAGGAATTTGGTTAGGTATGCACTAACTGCAGGACTACTGTATTTCACAGAACTGGCACCCCATAGCAGACATCACACTAGGGGTATGCCTACTTGGTGAAGACAGTTCGGAGCACTTTCTGGTGGATGGATATAGCCATCGGACTTCTCAACTGTATTTGAAGAGGTCGAGGCAGACGATCATGACGAAGACGAGCGACACCGTGTGGACAGCGTCGTAGATGAGGTACTTAGCAGTGTACTGACTGTAGACGGAATGGGGCGCTTCCAGAACAGCATAGATCACCCCACTCCAAGCAGCCAACTTGGCGGTATCTTCCCACTTCCGAATGAACCAGTAATCCCTGTGAGAAACAGATGCATTAGGGAGGAGATGGGGAATGGAAGGGGAATGGGAGGGGTGAGGGGGGCGGGGAAGCGGAAAGGAAAGGAAAGGGAAGGGGAAAGGGAAAGAGAAAGGGTAAGGGTCTGGGAAAGAGAAAGGGTAAGGGTGAGGGAGAGGGGTAAGGGTAAGGCGGAAGAGAAACACGATGGGGAAGTGGAGGGGAAGTGGAAGGGGGAGGTGAGATGAGGAGGGGAGGGGGAAGGGGAGGGGACGAGGGTGGGGGAAGCGGATGGGGAAGGGGAATGGTGAGGGTGAGGGAGAGGGGTAAGGGTAAGGCGGAAGAGAAAGACGATGGGGAAGTGGATTTGTGTGTTGTTGTTTTACATCCTAGCAACATCTAAGGTCATATCAGGATGGGTAAGGACTTGTGACAGACCGCACTCATGGTGACTTCATAGTGCTGTCCCACTGGGAAACCAGGCCGTCGGCAACATGACACGGTACCCCACTCAGTCACATTATCCTGACACTGAGCACACCAAACCTTGCACTGTCCTAGTAATGCTGAGCGCCTGGCTAGGAAGCGACAAGTATAAATTTTTAAGTCATTGGTTTGACTCGACCATGGTTCGAACCCTCGACCCCACGATCTACCAGCACGGGAGAGTGATGGGGAAGTGGAGGGGAAGTGGGAGGGGGAGGTTGGAGGAGGAGGGGAGGGGGAAGGGGAGGGGAAAGGGGAAGGGGACGGGAAAGGGAAATGGAAAGGGGAAGGGAGAGGGGACGGGGAAGGGGAAGGCTTTACCGACAATGTTATTTAATCAACTTAATCACTGCAATAGTGTTAAGTTTGGCTTGAATTTGCTAAACCAGGTGAAAGCATAATATTTTCAAAAACCAAACACTTATCTAGATTTTAACCTACGTATCCAGCTTAGATACTGGTGCAGACAGTGATCATTTCTCTTGGGCTTTACCTCTTAGGAAGGTCAACATTCACGAGTTTTGGACGATGACATCATGCCCTAGTTAAAGTTGCATAGTCCGATGGTTTTGAATTTCTGTATTTTTTCTGAGATAAATATATTAGATCGATCACTAGTATCTACTTTACATTAGTTCAAAATTACTTTTATTTAAATGGTAAACTTTTTAGATATTTTGAGTGCAAACATTGAAAATTAGTTTTGGCAAGCTTGCCAAAACTCTGACACCATAGACTTCTGCCGTAACATGTTCTGTTAAATTGACTCAGTATTGCCGTCTATGCAGAAACAAATGCTTAATAAGTGCATCAGTATCTAAGTTAGCTATGTAGAATCAATTCTAGATCATTATTTTGGTTTTGAATATGTGATGCTTCATCGGACTATGCAGCTTTAACGTGGCAATCGAGTATCCCAATTGGCGCCAACCTCTGTAGGTTTGCATGCTTTTACATCAGATGTCTCCAAAATTAGCAAATTATCACACAATTTACACTGAACTAAAGCAGACTAGGTTATAATGGGCAATGATACAAATTTATCTGAAAAATATGAAGGGGGATATCAATATCATTCAACTTAAACAGTATCCATACTTGGTTAATATCACATTACAAACACCAGTTCTCGTCCGACCACCAAAGTTAAATAACATTGAACCTTGTCAGTATTTGGATGGGTGATCATGTGGGAATAAAACGTGCCATATACATCTTGATACCACATCAATAGTAGATCAATAAAAATGTCATAGAATTTTTCACCAATTCATTATATATATATATATATATTTATATATATATTTATATATATATATAATGAATTATGTGAATATAATCAAAGCTTACTCCGCGATATATATATATATATATATATATATATATATATATATATATATATATATATATATATATATATATATATATATGAAAAAAGAATGGGGATAAGCTTTGACTAGGCCTACATTCACATAATGCATTGTATATCACATGTGATATTGCCTCTACGAATAACCGGACAGAGAAACGATAACTTAAGAGTAGATTACCAATGCATTATTGGCTGCATGGTACAAGATGCTTATCACATTTTATTGAATTACTACGTCGCTATTTTACCAGGAACTGTGTACACCTCTAGCGATTTAGTGGAGAATTAACTGGCGGACTCGCCCTGCATCTGCAAGGAGAGAAATGCACTAATCTCTCCACCGCGCCCACACTATATGCGGTAAGGTAGGATAAACAGGTACCAGCATAGAGAGCAGAAAGAAGAAGTGAGGGGAGGAGTCTACGATTCAGCGCTACATCACTATATTAACAATGTAAGCTACATTCCTACAGTATAATTTAAAAGGAATTCCCACCACTACCAGTCATTCCGGATGAAGAGAGTAACAGAATCGAACACTGATGCCGTTAACGACCGTGTGGTGGAGCCACCACAAACCTTCCCAAGGTGGATCCACCACACACCTCCCCAAGGCCGAGCCACTACACACCTTCCCAATGCGGAGCCACTACACCCCTCCCCAAGACGGAGCCACCACACACCTACCTACCCAAGGCGGATCCCTTACCTGATGACCCACTGCAGGATGAGAACGAGGCCGAGGTCGGCCGCCAGTGCTGCCACCCAGTAGCGGCGGCGCGCCCAGCGGCCCCACGGCGTGTGTTCGTTGTAGAAGAGCACACTGAGCAGCTCGGCCGCCATGATGGCGCTCACCGTGGCCATGCTGATGTTGAGCTTCACCTCCATCCCGTTCCACATCCACAGCAGCAACTCGCTATTTTACTGGCTGTGCAGTCTGAAATGTACTAACCAAGGAGAGTCATGATAGTGTAGCGAAATGATGGTGTTTGGATGCGGGGGTTGGTTCAGTGATGTAGCCAGGATTGAGTTAGTGGGGAAGTTACCGGGTGAAGCTGTGCGCAGTCATGTTGGCACGACCATGTGAATATCAGTGCCACTTAAAGTCGCATAGTCCGATGGTTTTGAATTTCTGTATTTTTTCTGAGATAAATATATTAGATCGATCACTAGTATCTACTTTACATTAGGTCAAAATACTTTTATTTTAAATGGTAAACTTTTGAGATATTTTGAGTGCAAACATGGAAACTTAGTTTTGGCAAGCTTGCCAAAACTCTGACACCATAGACTTCTGCAGTAACAGGTTCTGTTAAATTGACTCAGTATTGCCTTCTATGCAGAAACAAATGCTTAATAAGTGCATCAGTATCTAAGTTAGATATGTAAAATCAAATCTAGATAATTGGTTTGGTTTTGAAAATTTGATATTTCATTGGACTATGCAGGTTTAATGGGCTTTGGGGGCATGCCCCTTGTCTCAAAATATTGTACTTTTATTGCTTCAAAATGGTGCATTTTGGTGACATTTAGATTTCACTCATTTTACTTCTGTTTTTTTTTTTTGCTTAAGGCCCTGTCACATTACGGCGTATGGCAGGAGCGAATTGAAAACCTACGTAAGTCGTGCGGGTGCCGGCCTATGATGATCTTCGGTGAACTTTCGGGTGGGTTTGAGTGTATGAGGAGCCTATGAGGAGCCTATGGGAGCGTGCTGCGACAATTTTTGACGGTTTTGATTGGCATGAGGAGCGTATGAGGAGCGTATGAGGAGCGTATGAATATTTTAGGAGCGTATGAGGAGAGTATGAGGAGCGTATGAGGAGCCTATGCGAAACCTATGCGCGACCTATGTTATCTCTCCGCGGTCCGCCGCCTGGTGGCTCCTGGGTATATATAGCCTGCAGCAACAGGCTCCCCTCACTCTGCCACCATGCCTGCTAAGAGGAACACCACTGCTGCTGCTGCTTCTGCTACTGCTACTACTACTACCAGTCCTACTGCTACTACACCAGCCTCCAGAGCTGCTGTAACTACAGGAGGAGGACTAGGCCATGGGAGAGGCAGAAAGAGGCAGACTTTACAATGCTCTCCATCACCAGCCTCCTCACCTGCCTCGCCACCTCGCCACTCTCCACACCACTCTCCAGAACACCACTCTCCAGAACACCACTCTCCAGAACACTCTCCAGAACACCACTCTCCAGAACACCACTATCCACTGGAGGAGCTGGAGATGGAAGTGGAGAGGTCGACGACGCAAAGCTGGCGTCCCCACTCCAGCTCGCCATCTCCTGCCTCTCGGGGCAGCTCATGGGCGTCGTCCGCTGCCTCCGCCGCCTCCGCCGCCACCACTGCCTCCACCAGCACCGGTGGCATCTCCGCATCAAAGAGAAGGAGGGCCAAGAAGAGCGACTGTTCTCTGTCGGTCTTCAAGGAGGATCAAATGTTGGACTTCCTCCAGGAGAACCCCATCATGTGGAACATGAAGCTCACGGATTACCACCGCTCAGACAGAAAGGCCAAGATGTGGGAGGACCAGGCAACACTTCTGGGGACCACAACAGTCCATCTCCAGAAGTGGTTCAAGTCGCTCAGGGACACGAACACGCGGCTCCACAAGAAAAAGAGCGGGGACGGAGCCGCTGACCTGACTGAGCGGGAGCAGTGGATCCTGCGCAAGTTCAGGTTCCTGCGGTCCGTCGTCCATCACCGACCGGAGCCCTGCAGGAGTGTAAGTACATAATCTTTTATCGTTCTGACAAGTGCAGCCATTAGTATTCTCGCAAAACCGCTCGTATTCTAAGTTTGTTATGTTATGCTTTTGTTATATTTATGTTTGTTTGTTGTTGTTTTACGTCCTAGAAACATCTAATATTCTAGTAATTTGTTAAATGTTATATATTTCTTTATGTTGAGTTGTTATGTAGTTGTTCTTAAATCGAGATATTGACAATAGATGCATCGAGATATAATCGTTATAAATCCATGTTTGCATTTAACGTTAATTATTTTTGCTTTATATATTTTTGATTTACTGTTGACTTGTCATTCTTTTGTCGAAATATAGATTTGCATTCATGTTACTTATGTTATTTTATGATTTTGTCTTGCAGTTGGCCGCTCCTGTCACGGCTCCGCGGCTCGATCTCAGCGTGGAGGAGAATGTGGCGACCGATGTGGATGGACGAGGATCTCCCACCCACTCCCCCCACTACATCCCAAGAGCGGGGAAAGGGGAGAGGGAAGCGATCTGCCCTCGGTGACGACAACCTCCTCACTGCCATCCACAAGAGATTCGACGAGTCTGCCGACATCCTCAAGGTCATGCAGCCGCCGCGTCCACCGACACCGATGGTGACGAAGCGAGTGGTATTCACCAACTATGTGCGGGACATGATCATCACGATCACGGAGGAGCGATTTGTGTCTGTGTGCGGTGCACTTAACCGCATGGTGTCGCACCATCTGGAGGAGGAGGAGGAAGGAACATTTGTGGCCCCGGTGGTTCGTGTGGCTGTCCCTGCACCTCCTCCTGCACCTACTCCTGTGTCTGCAAGTGAGGCATACCAGCCTCAACCCCAGCCTCAACTCACCAGCCACCACCGGCATCACCGTGGGCTTCACAGACACAGGACTATGTGCAGCGCTATATGGGGTAGCCACACATTCCTCATCAGCCACATCCACAGCCGCCTCTGCCAAGTCTTCCGCCTCAGCCTCTGCCTCCAACCTCCATGGGTCACGAGGACGCCGCTGCAGCTCCGCTGGTGGTACGGCCGTCACCACCGCACACCGCACAAGTACGGACATTAGGGATGGTGGCGCACACGAGGGGCTCTCCCGTAGTTGTGGTGCGCGGGGGTGCTCCGCCCACTGTGGGTCCGACATGGCCAGGGACTTGCGCTGCCGCAGACATTGCGACTCTGACACGCGGCGACCCCCAAGTGAACTTGTCTGAGTCGGCCAGCCCGGAGGGACTATTGAACTTGTCGGGGCTGTCCGGCATATCTGGCATGTTGGGGGCCAATTTGGACTTATTCGCCTCGTCGTCAGCCACACAGTCGCCAGCTGATGCCAATGGCAAGAGAGAGAAGTGATTGTAATATGTGTATATATGTAGTCTTAGTTTTTATTTATCTTTGTACATTTGTATGTATATATATTGTATGTTTATATATTGTTTGTACATTTATATGTCAAGATGTTTAAATAAATAAACATACTGTCACTTTTAATTTTTGTGCCCGTGTTCAGTAAAGGCATGCCATCATTTAATTGTTATATATTAAAGTACATTTAAAATTTTAATTAAAATTAAAACATAAATAAAAACTTTAAATTTAAAATATTTATAATAATGTTTCTCCTTCCCCTTTCTCCCTTTCCTCCTTCTCTCTTCCTCCCCCTCTCTATCTCTCTTCCTCCCTCTCTCTATCTCTCTTCCTCCCTCTATCTCTCTTCCTCCCTCTCTCTATCTCTCTTCCTCCCTCTCTCTATATCTCTTCCTCCCTCTCTATCTCTCTTCCTCCCTCTCTCTATCTCTCTTCCTCCCTCTATCTCTCTTCCTCCCTCTCTCTATCTCTCTTCCTCCCTCTCTCTATCTCTCTTCCTCCCTCTCTATCTCTCTTCCTCCCTCTCTATCTCTCTTCCTCCCTCTCTCTCTTCCTCCCTCTCTATCTCTCTTCCTCCCTCTCTATCTCTCTTCCTCCCTCTCTATCTCTCTTCCTCCCTCTCTATCTCTCTTCCTCCCTCTCTATCTCCCTCTCTCTATCTATCTTCCTCCCTCTCTATCTCTCTTCCTCCCTCTCTATCTATCTTCCTCCCTCTCTATCTCTCTTCCTCCCTCTCTATCTCTCTTCTTCCATCTCTATCTCCCTCTCTCTATCTCTCTTCCTCCCTCCCTCTCCCTCTCTCTTCCTCCCTCCCTCCCCCCTCCCCCCCTGCCCCCTCCCTCCCTCCATCTCCTCCCTCCCTCCCTCTAACTCCTCCCTCCCTCCATCCCTCCCTCTAACTCGTCTCCCCCTTTCTGTCTCACTCTATTTTTCCCTGTGTTGTTAGTATGTATGTAAAAGATTAATTCATGTAAAAAGAGAGGAGATTCATTACAATTACATTAACTAGATGACTTTAAATTAGGGAGCGAAAGAACATAACAGACATGTACAATTGTGTTTTCATATCTATAAAATGATATCGTTTATTTTACTAGACAAATAAACATATTAGCATCTCATATAACAGGAGACATGTCACAACATCACAGACATGTAAAAAGCGATAACAGTACAGTGTCAAGAAAAGCACATAAGTTTGCAAAAACAGTAGACAGACACAGCGCATACAGACTGATAAAATGTTTTGTCAGATCATCCTCTCTTGCCATGACAGTGCTCCGGCGGGTGAGACGACCCAGTCTTTAATTAGATTGCGCTGTTCCTTTCCTAGCTTGGACGCGGTGTTGGGGTTAACAGGTACAACGTTAATGTCAGGAAGGTTGTGGCCCTCTCGCCAACCTCCAGGCACAAAGTTGTTGTTGGCTGTCTCGGGACGATCCAGCTGCATGTTCTGTAGCGCTGGGTAGCGTGTCCTCATGAGGTTGTGCAGAACAATGCACGCCTTGACGATGATCTTCACGTTGGAGGGGTGGTGCTGCATAGTCGTCACCAGCACTTGGAAGCAGTTGGCTAGAATGCCAAAGGCATTCTCCACCACTCTCCTAGCTCGGGAAAGCCGGTAGTTGAAGAGTCACTCGTCATCGGTCAAGCCCCTCTTGCCATACGGCTTCATCATGGTCGGCCGCAGGGCAAAGGCGTCGTCACCGATCAGAAAATACGGCACATCCTTCTGGCCGTCGACGAGCGGTTCAGAAAGCCGATGGTGACACCTTCTGTGCCCGCCTTCAGCTCGGAGGCATTGTAAATCTGGGCATCGGACGCGGAGCCCAAACCGCCAATATCTGCCCAGATAAATTTGTAATCCGCATCTACAAGCACCAACAGGACCACGGACAAAAAGCCCTTGTAGTTGTAGTAGAGTGACCCACTCTTTGGAGGGCACCAGCAGGCGATGTGCTTCCCATCCAGAGCGCCACAGGTATGGGGGAAATTCCACCTCTCTGAAAAGAGGTCCGCGACGGCACGCCACCCTTCTGGAGTCGTCAGACACGTCATGACCTCGGCCATGTACTCGTGGATGATGGCCTTACAGATTTTTTGGCGATCCTCGGTCCCACTCGCGCCACAATCTCATCAAACAACTGGGGAGGCAGCCACATGAAGTTCACAAACGATGCGGTGTCCTCGCTGCAGAGCTTGACCATCAGCTTGTCGAACAAGGCAAACTGTGGCCGCCTCCCAATCCAGGGTCTGGCCCACACTGATCGTCGCTGCCGCTCCCTCCTCCTTCGTCTCTCGATACGGGACACCAGAAAAACCATGAGGAATAGAGTAAGCTCATGGTGATGAAGGGCAACTCTGTAGAAAAGCTGGAACTGTACTTGCAGTGCCTGGGCATCCATCCTGTATAAGCAGCAGAGCAGGAATGACTGAAGGAATGGCATGCGTCGCCTTTATATACCGAGACCATAGGTCGGGCATACGCCGCCATATGCTACTCATACGCTTTACATACGCTCCCATACGCAACTCGTAGGTTCTGCGTACGCTGCATATGCCCGAGGTATGCCCGAGGTACGCCCGTGACGCAAGTTGAGCATACGAGAAGCGTACACCGGCATACCCCTAGTGTACGCCGGCGTACCCCCAGGGTACGAGGAGCATATGCCAGCATATGAGAAGCATATGAGTAGCGTATGAACCATACGCCCCCGTAGGTCGAGATTTTTTTAGCATGCACAAACAAATTTGGACGGATGGACGGGAGAAAGCATATGGCGGCGTACAGCGGCATAGGCCGGCACATGATGGCATATGCGGAGCATATGCGGAGCATACGCGGAGCGTACGCATAGCGGCGTATGCCGACGTATATGACGTAAAGCGCCTACGCTGCCGTACACTCCCGCAAATAACCCTAATGTGACAGCCCCTTTAGAGGGGACGGGGTTTCCAAGCAACCAGGAAACTCCCCTAAATATGATACACTGGATCCAGACTATGTACAGAGCTCCTAGCAGCAGGCTAGCTGACTTACCATACGGGATCGCCGAATTGGTAAGACTAAGAGTGTCGGTGGTTGGCTTCCCGTGTTGGAGGTCATGGGTTCGAAATCTCATAACCGAGTGAAACTAATGACATAAATAACTGTCGCTGAATTTCCTGACCACTGTGATAGACCATGGCTGGTTTGCTCATTATCAGGAGTAGATAATGTGACTGACTGGGATATTGGAGTCATGGTACCAGCAACCTGATCTCCCACTGGTGGAATACTATTACTATTATAAATTGTTATATCAAATTATAGATCAGTTGAGTATATCACCTATACAGTCACCACCTTTGTTACTCCTGCACACATGTGTGTAGGACAGGGCTACTATTAGAAATTATCGGGAAACTGGGGCATAGAAATGACAACATGAATTGACAGTCTACTATGATAAATACATTATTCGAACACTTATCTACCATAGTCTGCTACTTTTGAATTGAAAATATATCAAACCATGTAGATTAATAATATACTTTAAAAGTCTAATTGAGAGCTTTCTGTGGCTGCCATCTTGGTTCGTATTTTTTTGCATTCTCTCTTAATTTATCAACTTTAAGCCAGTAGCCTATAGATAAACATCCCCACACTGAAACCACCACCCCACAATTAATTCCCACTGAAGCGATTTTTAGTCGGATTGAAGCAGGGTTGGCATTCACCTTTACTCTGAATACGGGTGAATCTTTTGTCTATCACCACCCCAGCATTCGTTTCACGGCTCACGGTTCATTTGACTATAGTGTCGTCACCTAGTGGAAAGCAACCGAATCACATGGTAAGCTACCACGATATATACCGCATTGATCACCACTTGGTGTCAATTGAGAGCTGTATTATTGTTTGACAAACATTGTACGACATGATATGCTTGGTTATCTATGCTAATATAAAACAAGATTAGTTATTCTATTAGCGAAATCGTTGTTAGAGCGATGAGATGATGAAGATAGGATCCTACTGTACTTGAACGAATCATATCATATGTTATATGAATCGCTTTGCCAAACTGACAATACTACTAAAGCCATATTCCTATAGTGATTGAATACGGCTCAATCAATCAATGGGATATGGGTCATTCTCAGAAGTTGTGTACCAATAGTGTGACATCAGGACCACAAAATCAAAACGTTGCCAGAGTCTTATAAACAAGTTTCCTCAATGTGTATGTCCTTTTGCATCTAAATAATTGAAAATAAACATATTCTGACATTTTTAAGTAGGTCAAATGATGCTCACACCCAATAAATAGCAGTATAGCATGGAAACCAATCTGACTCCAAAATCAAATATTTTCCACACAAAACTTGACATTCTTAGGACATTTCACATGGCACTTGCTTTATAAACAGTAGTATAAATAGTAATAATAATTTGAAACCTCATTGCTATGGTTTTGTCTTATTTGTGAATATTAAAGAGAAAAGCAACAAAATATTAGCAAGGTAACAGTCAAAGTGGAAACAACAATTTTACACAAATGTTCGGCTCAAAGTTGTGTTGCAGTTCCAGTCTGGAGTACCGCTTCTTCAGCTTCAGTGAGTGTACTCTGGTCCTGGTGTTGGAGTCTCTGATAAGGGGGCTGCCTGTCTTGTAGATACCATGGAGATATTTGAATACTTCAATCATATCAGGACAGTTTACAAAGGCCAAAAATCTACACACAGAAGAACTTCATGCTAAAGCTGGAATGGACAAACTAGACACAAGGCACAAAAGGCATCTCTTAGGACTCATGTACAATAAAGCCCAAGACACAATATATACCGACACAAGTATTCACAATACTAGGGCAGCAGATGGCAACCTCTTGAAAATTCCCTATCCAAGGACTAACAAACTCAAAAGAGCACCTATTTATCAGGGAAGCCAACTCTGGAACAAACTCTCTGCCAAAACCAGGAATGCAACAACCTACCTGCAATTTAAATCTAGATTAAAGGTTGAGTACCCAACATAGACATACATTAATAAACCTACCTGGACAGACCACAAATGTTGAGAACTGAAATAAATACATAGTCCCAAACCACTCCCTTCCCTCTCCCTCTCTGAAATCCCCCCTGGCAAAAGGAGTAAAAGAAATAACAACTACCAAAGTATACCCACCAGCCTATAACACCTGACTAAACCAATAAAACATATACTACTGACAAAGCTATAGTTGACCCAAGACAATTTAAATGAGTCGTGCAACCATTATTTGCACAATCCAAAATCCACGACTACCTGTATCAGCAAGTCATGCCCATTATATTAATGTCTCCTCACAGGTATGATCATCAAATCACTGATATAGTCTAAAGGTAAATGGCTATTCTCCAGTCTACAAATGCAAAAGAAGATCCCCACTATATTTGTAATGCCTCATTTTAACCTACTACTGTCTATATTGTTCATACCATCGCATCGTCTCATCCATAAATAGTTCATATGCACTATAATTGTTAAGGCCGGAAGACCAGTGCCTCGGTGCTGAAAAAAGATGTTATTCAACTGGAATTCTTTTTAAATAGAAAAAAAATATATATGTATCCCCCTGGGCCCGTCTGTAGTACATGCTTGGGACAATCAAATGGTGCATACATTGTTTGTAGGGTATTTCATCAAATCCATGTACAAGCTTTGTTGCCCTTCTTTGGATCTTCTCAATTGACTCAGAATCCTTCCTGGGGAGTGGTGACCACACATTTCCATATTCCACAATATATTCATCTAGGTATGTGTATGATCTTTGAATGTTGGCCAGTATTCCATTAGCTTTGTTGGTGGCTTCCTGAATGTGGTCGCTGAATGTCAGTTTGTTGTCCACCTTTGTAATGTGATTAAGTGACGGACAACTGCACACGTTGACGTCTACTTACTCAATGGTTTATTCAGCCCTGCACTTCAACTACACTGGTCCCTCGGGTCAGCCCACTGGTCCTGGCCGCCGAGCCCAGTACAGTACATAACATCTCCCTTTTACACAGAGAATAAAAGATAAGTGGTTCTAGAATATAAAATACACAGCATAAATGGTTTGCATAACAAACTGCCACAATGAGCTCATTAAATAAGGTTTGGATTACAACCCTGGGTTTGCATATCACTCAGTCCGATTGTCCTTACGAGCGACTTACATAACCGCTGTATGTACGTCGATTCATGGTTAGCCTAAGCTTGGTGCGTGGTTACATTATTCCACACTCCGTCCAATCTCATCTTTCCACGCCAGTTTCATATGCATATGTATATATCTCCTTTCTTGAAAAAAAAACAATCAATAAAAGAAATGACATGTCTACTTACTCAATGGTTTATTCAGCCCTGCACTTCAACTACACTGGTCCCTCGGGTCAGCCCAATGGTCCTGGCAGCCGAGCCCAGTACAGTACATAACATCTCCCTTTTACACAGAGAATAAAAGATAAGTGGTTCTAGAATATAAAATACACAGCATAAATGGTTTGCATAACAAACTGCCACAATGAGCTCATTAAATAAGGTTTGGATTACAACCCTGGGTTTGCATATCACTCAGTCCGATTGTCCTTACGAGCGACTTACATAACCGCTGTATGTACGTCGATTCATGGTTAGCCTAAGCTTGGTGCGTGGTTACATTATTCCACACTCCGTCCAATCTCATCTTTCCACGCCAGTTTCATATGCATATGTATATATCTCCTTTCTTGAAAAAAAAACAATCAATAAAAGAAATGACATGTCTACTTACTCAATGGTTTATTCAGCCCTGCACTTCAACTACACTGGTCCCTCGGGTCAGCCCAATGGTCCTGGCAGCCGAGCCCAGTACAGTACATAACATCTCCCTTTTACACAGAGAATAAAAGATAAGTGGTTCTAGAATATAAAATACACAGCATAAATGGTTTGCATAACAAACTGCCACAATGAGCTCATTAAATAAGGTTTGGATTACAACCCTGGGTTTGCATATCACTCAGTCCGATTGTCCTTACGAGCGACTTACATAACCGCTGTATGTACGTCGATTCATGGTTAGCCTAAGCTTGGTGCGTGGTTACATTATTCCACACTCCGTCCAATCTCATCTTTCCACGCCAGTTTCATATGCATATGTATATATCTCCTTTCTTGAAAAAAAAAACAATCAATAAAAGAAATGACATGTTAACAACAATACAATGTGTTATACATAACAATTTACATGAGTTCACAACATCTTGAGTCCGTTTTGATTTCCTTCACATATTCACGGACTATATCATAGGATATCACGACACCTGTATTGCTGCAATGCAAATCTCATTCCTTTGTTCCCTTCATCAGAACTTCCCACGATACAAATATGCTTTTATGTTCTTAACTGTAACATTCACACTGACTCTGGCTTAATCTACATTTACTTTCAGCCTTGTTCACTTATCAAGTGATTGGTCAACCTCGTCTATCACCCGCCTTACGCCTATCAATAGTACAACCTAGTTTCTACATACTATCTTGACATGTCGATGATTAACTTTCAACTTATGTGCTTTATTGATAGCCTAATCTCCTTACAGGCCTTACTTCTCTCCCTCGCTGCGTTAAATAGTTAGCTGGTCGGGCATGTATGTTATCTGTGTTTCTGGCTTGCTGATTTACTAGGTTTCGGTTTTGTGTTTCTTGTATGTTTCGGTTCCCTCTCTTATCTGTCGGAAATATATGCTTACGATTCCTTCTCATTGTCAGATTGTCCCTGCTGTGTATTTTGTAATTCAGCGAGTTTTTCCCTATTGCTTTCGCTATCCTACCTGGCGCCCACTTTCCTTTGTGTGTGATGTACTGTACCTGCGCTCCAGTTTTTAATTTCCTGAACTGTTTCCCTGCATGACGGTAAAATAATTTCTTTTGGTTTAATTGAATCCTTCTTATCTGGCTCTGATCTACCTTTACTGTTTTCGCCCTTAAATGCTTATCTAGTGATGGCAATTTTGACCGTAATTTCCAGCTCATCAATAATTGAGCGGGGGATGCATCTAATCCCATCAGAGGAGTGTTACGAAAGTTCAAAAGAAATAGATTATAATCTTTCGACTCCTGTCCGGCTTTTTTTTATCATTGTCTTTACCGTCTAAATGTGTCTCTCTGCCTGCCCATTGCTCTGTGGGTAATGCGGACTTGAAAATCACAATTCAAACCCGTATTCTCGTGCAAACTGTCTGTATTCCACACTTGCAAATTGCGGTCCATTATCCTAAACCACTACCACCGGAATCCCATGCCGACCAAATGTTTGCTTCATTGCTAGTATAACCACAGGTACTTGTTGTCGATTGCAATTCCAGTACATCTGGATACTTTGAAAAGTAAGCAACTAATATTAAATAATGTTGATCTCCTATTTGAAATAAATCTGCGCCTACTTTGTTGAATGGAATGCATGCTATATCATGGGGTATATCATGGGGTGTTAGTGGTTCGCTATGCTGCTTGGTTCTGTATTGCTGACACAAACTACATCTCTGAATTACATCCTCTAACTGGGTCTGCATCCCTTGCCAAAACACATGCTCCCTTTCTAACCATTTACTCTTGATCATACCTTGATGTGTTTTGTGTAGCTTGCCGAGCATTGTTTTGTGCTTTGTTTAGGTATAATCATCATATCTCCTTTCAGCAATACATCTCCCTGTCTTGTTATTTCATGCCGAAATGTATGAAATGATATGAAATGGTGTTGTACTTTCCGGTGTTCATTTTTGGTCTTTGGGCCACTCGTTGTCAACCATGTGTGCTACTTCTCTTAGAACCGGGTCTGTCGCTGTTTCTGCCTTAATTTGTTACAAGCAACCCTGTCAACCTCTACGGCAGCTCATTCGGTTCGGTCCTGGTACTGTGATCTCTGGATAGCGCATCTGCAACAAACATTTCAGTGCCTTTGATATAGACCAACTCCAAATCATCATTTTGTAATCGCATCCTCATGCGTTGCATGCGAGCAGACAGTTGATGAAGAGGCTTATCTACTATTGAGACTAACGGTTTGTGATCTGTTTCTACTCATACCTTTTTACCGAAAATGTAGTTGTGAAATTTAGTACATCCAAAACATATCGCCAAACGCTCCTTCTCAATTACTGCGTAGCTGCTTTGCGTTTCATCCAGGGCTTTTGAAGCCATGGCAATTGGGTGACCCTCTTGCAATAGAGCTGCCCCAAGCCCCGACTTGGAGGCATCTACCTGCAGTGTTATCACTTTCTTAACATCATAGAAACGAAGAATGGGCGCATGCATAATCATGCTCTTTAACTTCTGAAAAGCCTTTTCATGCTCAACTTCCCAATGCCATGCCATTTCTTTTTTAGTAAGGATACGTAAAGGTTTAGTGATTTCCGCTAAATTGGGAAGAAATTTTGCTACATATGCAATCATTCCCAGAAAACGCTGTATTGACTGTTTGTTTGTGGGATGGCATGTCAGTTATCACTTGAACCCTTTCCTTGTTTGGTGTTATCCCTTTTGCCAAAATTATGTGACCTACATACTCAACACTGGACTTACATATGGCCGATTTGTCCAGTTTAACCTTAAATTCACCTGCCTTTCCTGTTCGAGCACCACACGCAAATTATCATTGTGTTCCTGGACCGAGTTACCGTACACCAGAATATCATCTGTTATTACATTTACACTTTTTCGGTCATGCAAAATTCTGTTCATCTCATAAATGAAAATATCACCAGCTGTTTTTATCCCAAACGGCAGCCTAGTATATCTGAACCTTCCCCATGGTGTATTGAATGTACATAACTTTGAACTTTCCATGTCAAGCTGAATTTGCCAATACCCGCTTTTTGCATCCACAACAGAAAAGAATTTAGCCCCTTCTAGCTTCGCCACAACCTCTTCTATTGTTCTTGTTGGATACAGATCCCGCTCTATAGCTTTATTCAATTTTGCGGGTCTAAGCATACAAATTTTGTCATTCTTTACTATTGTTATGGAATTCACCCATGAAGTTGGTTCAGTTTCTTCAACAATTACACCTAAATCAAGCATTCTATCAAGTTCTTTCAATACTTTATTTTCGACAGCATGCGGGATCCTCCTCGGAGGATCAACAACTGGTGGAACACTACTATCAACATGAATCTTAGCTTCAACCTTAATTGTCCATAGACCAGTGAACACATCATGAAATTCCTTTACCATTTTCATTGCTTCGATGTTGTCCGCCACACGGATGCTGTCAATGCGAGAGAGAATGTGTAGGCGAACACATGCATCCTTTCCCAGGATAGCACACCCACTTTTCGTGATCTGGAATCGCAACAGCTGATCACGCACCTGTAAGTTCTTCTGCCCCAGAGGCGTGATCCTTTCCCCTGAATATGTTACCAGGCGGCACTTCGCCTGAGTGATCAGTGCGTTCAGCATGCTCCTGAAGACAGTCATAGCGATGATGTTGGCTTCCGAGCATGTTTCCAGTTTGAAGCAGACGTCACATCCCTCCAGTGTTGTGGTCTCATACCATAACTCATCACTATCCTGCACATCATTCGACACAGCTCCGACGAACAGATCCCTCTCCGACTGCTCGCCGCGCCACTCCCCCCCCATCATCACTGTCGCCCATCGTCAGTTCATTCACTGTCGCAGTTCTGCCTCGACAGACTTTCTCAAAATGACAAACTTTGCTGCACACATCGCACGCAGGTCTTGCCTTTGGCTGGGCAAGCGTCCCGGTCATGGAGATGTGAGTACCCACACCAATCGCATTTTGGTTGTGTGCCACCGTTTCTGTTCTGCTGACTGACTCTCCCAGACGGTCGCCTGTAGTTCTGCTGATGTGAACCCAACGGCTGTGTTGTTTGCCGTGTAGGGTCACCTTGTCGTATCGCATCCAGTGTGTATTCAGCCTATTTCCACTCGTGAGCTCCTTTGCATGATGCTCACTCAATCTGCACATTTCTTCACATACCTGCAATGTCAGTTTAGGCGTTTGGAGCAATCGATCCCTGAGTGTGTCACACTTGATACCACATGAAGAAACACGCAACACTGTACTTTCTCGCTCCTGCTCTGCACCTCTGCTGCAGTAGCATAAATATTGAAAGAATGAATCCATGTCTTCCAGTTGGCGGAAAGGTTTTCCTCCAGGTTCAATGGACCAGGAGGCTTTAATCCTGGTAGAGACATGCCAGTCTAAGGTTCCGCCTCTGACACCATGTAATGTGATTAAGTGACAAACGACTTCACACGTTGACGTCTAGTTACTCAATGGTTTGTTCAGCCCTGCGCTTCAACTACACTGGTCCCTCGGGTCCGCCCACTGGTCCCGGCTGCCGAGCCGCAGTACAATACATAACAACCTTGACACCCAAGTCCTTTTCTATCATTGTTTCAGAGAGCGGAACATTATTCACACCATCATTCATGACATAGATGTGCTTGCTGTTTTTGCCCCCTAAATGCATCACTTTGCAAACTTCAGCTGCCAATCACGTGACCACTTCTGCATGTTGTTGAGGTCCTTCTGCAAGTCCCCTGAGTCACTATCTTTCTCCATACGGCGGAATACTTTGGTATCACCAGCAAACATTTGGACCATAGAACGTGCAACTTCTGGTAAGTCATTGATAAATATCACAAATAAGACTGGTCCAAGCACGCTGCCCTGAGGTATTCCACTTTTCACTGGGCACCATCCTGATGGTTTGCCATTTACAATGATTTGCTGTTTTCTATGACTCAGAAAATCTTTTATCCAGTGTAGGACATGTCCTCTTTTGCCATAGCCATGCAATTTTTGTTAGCAGTCGCTGATGTGGAACAGTGTCAAATGCTTTTTGGAAATCTAGATAAATAGCATCCAAAGTCATCAATAACATTGGTCCACTCATCCATACATGCTAATATTTGGGTTATAAAAGATATTCCTTGCACAAAGCCATGCTGCTGTGTTGATAGGTTGTTTTTGACAAGATGAGCCATGATAGAATCTATTATTGTTGATTCCAGCAACCTACACACTACAGCTGTTAGACTCACTGGCCTATAGTTTCCTGGATCACTTCTGTCACCCTTTTTGAAGATTTGAGACAAATGAACATCCTTACATGGGTGAGGAAATTTTCTTTGGTTTAGTGATTTTTGGAAAATCTGTCTGAGTGGTTCAACAAGCTGGTTGTCTAGCTCCTTCAATATACGTGGGTATATTCCATCAGGACCTGCTGCCTTAGATGCATTAAGATTGTATCATTTTTTCTTCAGATCAGATGGTGCAATATTTATGTTGGTCAGGGGGGAATCAAAGAGTCAGTCTTCAAACATTGGTGTATATAATAGGTCTTCTTGTGTGAAGACACTTCCAACTTTAGGCCTGTTTTGGATTACTACCCATTGGCCGAGTGGGTAGGGCATGCCAGATTCTCCTGCGGGAGGTTGTGTATTCAATCCCCGGTCAAACAGAATACATACCAAGTGTATGCCTTGCAAGTTGCATGGCAGTTGGCATTATGAGATTAGGGCAATGACTGGTTGACTTGGTGTCAGGGTAATGTGACTGGGTGAGATATTACGACATGATGTTGGCAACACTATTATCCTAATGGAATAAGTCATTTAATAACACCAGTGTAATTTACATCAATGCACACTCTCACAAGTCACATTGTGTCCTAATATGACCTCAGATATGCTAGCTTATATAATTCAGAAAACACCCACATTTACACCCATATCATGTGGGTGCAAATGCTAGTGCTTCTTAAAATTTGTTAGTACAAGTTATTCCCTCTCCGAATTTTTGCCCCGACGCTATGTAACGGCGTTAAATTAAACGAGTTGTTTGTCCATATGATATATAGGTTGGGAATAACAAAAAGAGCAGTTGAACCCTTACAACTATTGAAATAAACATGCCTCCAGACCAGCCATATCATATATATTGTTATCATTTCACCATATTGGTATCAGATAAATAGCAGGCGTCATCCAGCTATGTATGACTAATACTATTAGCTAACTGATTAACTCGCTAATCAGCGACTGTTGTTTTGGATCACATAAACATGGACACAATCCGTGTTGTGAAAGTAAATAAATATTGGTTGGTGTGGTGTTATATGGGTTTCTAGCTTACCAAATCAGTATGGGATGAAACAGTATCGCTATATGAGGCACAGGGTATACATATATACACGTGAACGCCTTGCATGGGTATTCTGTGAACAAAGAAATTGAACACCTGATATATTTATCTGAAAAAAGGCAAGCATTCAAAAGTCATCGGATTATGCAATTTTAACTTCTGAAGCACGCACCGGAAGCGGTGGGCGAATCGGTAGAGCGCATGCTTCCCGTGGAGAAGGTTGGGAGTTCAATTCCCGGTCGAGTCAAACCAATGAGTTACACAATTTATACTGATTGCTTCCGAGGTAGTCAGGTGGAACAACCAGTTCAATCAAACATGGTGGATTTACTTCATGCACTATATTACTTCAAACTACTTTTGTGTCATTATGCCTTGATATTATGTGATTTGAACACTTTGGAGAGTATATGCTGAGCGGAAATATATACAATCAGCTTGGAGCTATTGGAATTTAATCAACAGAAGGTAGGAATGCCAAACTAAGACCATCGACAGTGAGACACACTTTATCCAACTTTTACATAGGATTGTTATTCACCTCTGAACAGAGTCAGCGGTGAATCTTTTATCTACCACTACCAGTAGGTACTCCAAAGTGGACGTATACGGTGTCAGCAGCGCGAAATTTGACATATTTTAACCTTTTTTAAAACACTTCAATCTCCACTAATTCTACTTCTTTTGAAATAAAAATTATATGAAATTAAAGCTTATTCTTTTGTCATTTAGGGTATCTGGTTTTTAGTTAGCATTATGAAATAAATTAGAGTCAATGGAAACTTGTTTGGGGGAACCATCAGCAGCTCTGTGAATGCTCGCCGAGTTTGTTTTCATCCAGTCTGAGATACTCCCTAGTTTAGCATGAAATATCTGAAAGAATAACAAAGATAATGGTCTGGAAAAAATTAAGCCTGCTATTTGTGCTATAGAGAGTGACAAATTATATGCAGCCTTAAAAACATAAGCCCTGTTTACATGGGCGATTTAAAACGCCTCATATAAAACGACTTGCCTAGATCGATTCACATTTGTCATGTAAATGCGATGCTGAGGCGTTTTAGGGCTGAATCGATTCATATAAATCGGTAGATATAAACCACCTTGCGAGGTAGTATAGATGAAGTGATTCAGCCCGTTCCCGGGCGTCGATAGTGTAAAATAGCTGTGCTCGCCGGCTACAAGCTCAGCTGTAACTATCGCTGGTGCCCAGCAGTGTTAGGGACTGATTAGGCCGAAATCTATTGAATGCGATCATATTTAACAGAATTACATACTCAAATAATGAAATTTAATTAAATTAACCCTAAATTCCAAGCGATATTAATGTAGCAGCTATTTTATTGTCGAATTGACGTATGTAAACTAAACAAATAGCAGTACTTGCCGGCTACAGACTCCCCACTAAGGCTGCTGGTTCCCGGGGCCGACACACTTTCAAACTCAGTCCGTGTAAACGCGCCACTAAAACGCTTCATATAAATCGCTTTGTCTAGATCGTTTTACAATTCCCCGTGTAAACACGGCTCTAATTTGCCTAATTTGGAAATGTGCACAAATAAGTGCAAAAAAATGAATGTTTAAAACCTCATAATTTCTGAACTTATCAAGAGATCTATATAAATTGTATATATCTGGAATTGGACTTAAAAGATCTATACACCTATATAATGTTAAACACTGAAACATTAAAATAAAAAATCACTTTGGAGTGCCTACTACCAGGCACCCACCCAGCACTAGTGGATGTTGTACCCTGCCATTGCCAAGGGCCGTAATCGATTAACACGACCCGGGCGACTCGGGTCACCCGAGTCGTCAGAATTTCAAATCGAACACCGCGAGTGAAGTCGACAAAAACATGTGCCGTGTGCAAAACGACCCGACGCCAGTAACCCACCTCTTGGCTGGGGTTTGCTAGGAACGATGACGTCACACCTGAGCTGGTACCTGCAGCTACCACTACAAGTCCTATTCGTTGTTTTAATGCTTTTTTAAAAATAACCCAGATTGTCAGCTTATACGATCCTAAAATACTTTAAATCCTATTTTACTGTACTTATATTGGTTATTAAAACAAATAATTAGGTTTTAGATTAAGCCACCATTTTTTCCACCCCGAGCACGAAGAAGCGTATTCGTTTATTCAACCCTAGTCTGTAGGATGTGCGCATGCGCCAAAAAGTGGCTCGGGTGACCAGAGTCGATTAATCGATTACGCCCAAGGTGACGACGGCAGTTCATCCGCGGCTGGCGTATGCGGTCCTAATAGTAATACCGCGCATGCGTCGAGTGTCTGCTTTGTTTTCATCACCCAGTAAGCTAAGGTTCTGTAAGTTTGATCAGCTGCAAGACCTGTGCACAATGCACGCACATGACGCAACTAGTAGTCCACTTACTTGTTTCACTATCACTGCTTGTTGCCGATTCCTCTACACTGGAATAAAGCCTTAGTTATTCCGTTCTATTTAGAACGTACCGGATGTTTATGATAAGGGCGATGCTTATTGGTCGGGTAAGGTCGTGCAAGTAAATGGCGGGAGTATTATGCAAACGATTCGAGTGTGTCGGATAGATGGTTTCGGGTTGGTTGGTTGTTGGAGTTATAAGTCCTGGCAACATCTAAGGTAATATCAGGGCGGGTACCGACTTGTGACAGTGTATACTCATGGTGACTTTATAGTGCTGGCCGCCGGCACCATGACCCGATATCCCAATCAGTCGCATCCTGAGACTGATCGAGCTAATCACTCCTTGCCCTATCTTATACAGGGTATGCACTGACGTCACGATAAACGGAAGTGTGGCCATTGTGGCGATAGTAACCACAATAATAAACACACTGTTGCACTGCAAACTCAATGGCTATGAGCAATCTTTATACAGAAAAAGTTAAATATCTCTAAAACCACACTACCTAGAAACAAACTGATTGGAATACACATAGGAAACATGTTTAACAAAAAGATTATGTTCTGGATTTCTATTAATTTTGAATAAACTGACATTTTGCAAGGCGTGTACCGGCAAACTCAATACATTGTGAATGGCAGTGAGCAATCTTCATACAGAAAAAGTTAAATATCTCTAAAACCACACCACCTAGAAACAAACTGATCGGAATACCCATTGTGATATATGTGTAATAGACGTTTAGCTATGTGGCTAATATATGTTAACGAGATGCAGAGTTTGAGACAAAGGATTATGCTAATGAGATGATGTCATGGAAAGTTTAGCCAGCGGGTTGAGCGAGCCCTAGGCCGTGAATAAACGATTCAGTATCCAGAAGTCAAAGTGTTCAGACGTTGTACTTTCACATGGTGTCAGATGAGGAAGAATGCCGCCCGCTAATACGTTGCCAGGTTTGTGGCCGTCTGGTCAGCTTGTCCTCAGCTACAACGCAAGATCGAACTGGAAAACATGGATCAGAGCATATGACATATACGGTACTGCTGCAGGTGTCGTAGTGAAGACAGAACGAGTGCAATGCTGCATCTTTCTTCACGTTGCTGGCAAGGAGGCGCAGAAGGCTTTTGCCAATATGGATATCGCGCTCGCTGATCAAGACAGGATCGGGCCACTCACGGAGGCATTTCGGACATATTGTGTTGGCAAATGCAGTCTTATCATCACAAGATATAAGTTTAATACACATAATCAGGCTACAGAAAATATGGCTACTTACATCACGGCATTAAGAGATAGGGTGAAGGATTGTGAATATGGTATGGTGGAGGAGTCGCTGTTGCGCGATCGGTTAGTGGCTGGTGTGAGAAATGTGAATTCATGTAACAAACTGCTGCAAACTACTGAGTTAACTTTGGAAAAATGTGTCAGTATTTGTGAAATGAGTGAGTTCAGTTCCGATCTGTTAGAGGGCACCAAGTCAGACGTGGGAAGTAAGGAGATTGATTTTATACGGAACTATGCTACTGCGCATACCGGTGCACCGGCGGTTCGCTCATCGGCGACGCCATCTTGGAAATCGCTATCTTGGAATGCCGGCAGCGCCGGTGTAGGAGAGTTCAAGATCCGCTGCCAGAACTGTGGATATGAACACCGCGGGGGAGTCTGCCCAGCGAAAGGCAAGGCTTGCATAGCCTGCAAGAAGATCGGGCACTTTGGTAAGGTCTGCAGGAGCAGACTGGGCAGAGTCAACAAGCTTACCGTTGAAGAGCCCGACCCCCACAATGCTGAGCAAGACCCAGATCCGGCGGAGGTCAATGTGCTGGCAACGGATCTGTTTGTCGGTGCCGTGGACCGCGGTGCCGAGCAAGATGCCAAGCTGTGGCACGCGATCCTTCGGGTGAATGGTTGTCCTGTCAAGTTCAAGCTCGACACCCGGTCGGAGCCGAACGTGCTGCCGAGGTACGTCTTCGACAGAGTTGCTCTGGGGCGGCTGAGGAACACCAGGTGTTCATTGGTGACATTCTCGGGTCATCGGATCACTCCTGACAGGGAGGCGATGCTGGACGTCGGCGACAGAGTGCTCAAGTTCCAAGTGGTACAGAACTGTCAGCCTATTTTGGGCAAGCAGGCTTGTGTGACATTGAACCTGCTGGTGCATGTGGATGAGGTGCACTGTGCTGTGCCGACGAACATTTCCAAGCCGACAAACAGTCCCAGCGCTCAGGCGGAGAAGCTGGTAAGCGAATACAAAGATGTGTTTCGGGGTTTGGGGTTGATCAAAGCAAATGCTGTCATTCATGTCGATAAATCTGTACAACCTGTTATTGATCCGCCTAGGCGGATTTCGTTTGCCATTCAGGGTAAGGTACGTAGTGAGCTTGATCGCATGGTAGAGTTAGGCGTCATAGTTGAACAAGATGAACCTACCGAGTGGGTTAACTCCATAACTATCGTAAAAAAAAAAAACAAGATAAGGATTTGTCTGGATCCGACTAAGTTGAACAAGGCGATAAAGAGAGGGCCTTTCCCTACCAAAATGATTGACAAAATTATTGCCAAAACGGCAGATGCAAAATATTTTTCAGTTTTGGATGCAATGACAGGTTATTGGCAGATAGAGTTAGATGAAGAAAGTTCACGTCTGTGCACGTTCAATACTCCGTGGGGCCAGTACAGGTACACCCGCTTGCCTTTTGGCATCAAAACAGCCGGTGACATTTTTATTCAGGAAATGCACCGTGTCATGGGCAATATACCCAGTATCGGGATAGTCACGGACGACATTTTGGTATATGGGTCAACGGTTGAGGAGCACAACGAGCGGCTCCGAGCTGTCTTGGACCGAGCTAGGTTGGTTAACCTTAAATTGAACGAAACAAAATCTTTGCTATGTAGGACTACAGTGAAGTATGTAGGTCATCAACTTACCCAGCAGGATGTGAAGCCTGATCCAGATAGAATACAAGCAATAGTTGACATGCCAGACCCACGTGACAAACAAGGCGTCCAAAGGTTCCTGGGCATGGTTGTATATGTACACAAGTTTTTACCCAACAAGACCGAGATAGCCAAACCACTACGCATGCTCCTGGCTAAGGACGTCGCGTGGCACTGGCAGACCGAACAGCAGGGCGCGTTTGATAAGTTGAAGGAAAAGTTAAGAACTGCTCCTGTGTTGTCATATTACAATGTTAAGAAACCCATTGTTATCCAGGTAGATGCTTGTCAGTCAGGGTTATGGCCGTATTGATGCAAGATGATAAGCCAATCGCACTCGCATCTCATGCGCTTAACTCAATGCAGTGTGGCTATGCCACTATTGAAAAAGAAATGCTCGCCATATGATTCGGATGCCATATGTTTCATGCCTATATCTTTGGCAAGGAAGCACAGATTCAAATGGACCCCAAGCCATTAGTGGTGATAATGCAGAAACCAATTCATAAACTTTCGGCTAAAATGCAGAGAATGCGAATGCGGTTGCAAAATTATGATATTCAGCTATGTCATGTGAAGGGTTCTTTGATGTTTTTTGCAGACACATTGTCCAGGGTGCATAGTGCCAAAGTAGGTCATGGTAACCTGTTCGATGACACATTCTGCATTGCCGCAGTGGACATTCAATCGTCAAGTTTGTTGAGTAAGATTGTCAGAGAATATGAAAAGGATGTATCCATGTCCATGCTGATCTCACACATTGAAGAGGGGTGGGACACTACACGCATACAGACACCGCCGTGTCTGAGACAGTACATACCACACAAACACGAGTTAACGATAGAAAATAATCTGGTCATGAAAGGCAATCGGGTGGTGGTTCCTCCGGGTCTCCGCGGTGAAATGATTGAGGCATTACATGAGACACAGTCAGGTGTGACAAAGTCCAAGCAGCCGGCGCGGGACTGTATGTTTTGGCCGAATATGAATAAACAAATTGAAGATAAAGTCAGTTGGTGTGACACTTGCCAAAACAACTGGAAAAATTTGCATAATGAGCCATTGATAAGTCACCCGATCGCCTGTCAACCGTATGAAAAAGTCGGTGCCGACTTGTTTGAGTTAAACCATAAGAATTACCTGATAACTGTAGATTACTACACAAAATATCCAGAGGTGACGCTGTTGGGCGATACGTCGTCTGTCACTGTTATTGGAGCGTTGAAGGATAATTTTGTGAGGCACGGTATTCCTAGTAAGGTTATTTCGGACAATGGTCCGCAGTTTAAGAGCCATGAGTATAGGGAGTTTGCACACCACTATGGGTTTAAGGCTGTGTATTCCAGTCCACAATACCCTCGCAGTAATGGGCAGGTGGAACGGTTTGTGCAAACAGTCAAGGACATGTTAAAGAAGTGCGAGAAGACTGATTCAGATTTTCAGTTAGCTTTGCTGAATTATTGTAACACTCCATTGCCCGTGTTGAATGCATCTCCGGCTCAGCTGCTCATGAGCAGGAGGCTGAGAGGTAGATTGCCTATGGTAGAAGACATTTTGGTACCCGAAACGCAAAACCCAAAGAAGGTCCAGACAGCAAAACGGCAGCAAAGTCAGAAAGCATTTCATGACAAGAAGTGTGGAAAGCCACACAAACCTATGAAAGTCAGAGATAAAATAAAATACAAGAATCACGCTGGGGAATGGAAAAAAGGGGTTATTTTGGGTTGGACTGGTATTTCTGGGAGGGAATATCAAATTTTGAACGAGTCAGGTAATATGTTATATCGAAACCGAGTGCAGATTATTAGGGTGCCTTTGGGGAGGCGGCCCGAACTGGTCGGGCAAACGCAAACTAGGTCAGTGTCATTGCCGAATGTAAACAGTGCGGCTAATCTAAGTAGGTCAGGTCGATTGTAGTGGCTCAGTGTAGATTGAGGGTTTACACGTATAGCATGTGCATGTAGGATTAAGTTGTATTTTCAGCTGTGTGTTTTGATATTGAATGTTGATGGACAATTTATAACGTGAGGTATTACAGCCGGACAGTGAAGGACTTCAGTGCCATACGGCGCTTGGACATTTGCAAGGACTTGTGTTTCAGTTAAGTACGCATATATGTTATTGTGCATTCGTTTGACTGTTATATGATATGTTGATGGTTATTTTGAGACATTTCATGTTTCAGAAATACTTTGAGGGGGGGGGGGGGGATGTGATATATGCGTAATAGACGTATAGCTATGTGGCTAATATATGTTAACGAGATGCAGAGTTTGAGACAACGGATTATGCTAATGACATGACGTCATGGAAAGTTTAGCCTGCGGGTTGAGCTAGCCCTAGGCCGTGAATAAACGATTCAGTATCCAGAAGTCAAAGTGTTCAGACGTTGTACTTTCACACCCATAGAAAACATGTTTAACAAAAAGATTATATTAAATTGATATGTTTAGGCTTCTGCATTTATATTAATTTGGAATAAAATAGACGTTTTGAACTGCACGTATCGGCAAACTCAATGGATTGTCAATGGGGTGTTTATTAGTTGATATCGCCACAATGGCCGCGCTTCCGGTTGATGACGTCACATGAATACCCTATATTAATGCTGAGCACCAGGGCCTGTATGCATGGGGCGGTGGTAGCGCTCTGCTCCTGGGGGTAGAGGGGATATCTGGGGTAGCGGCGAAAAGTCGCTATGCATGTGACCGGGGTAGGCAAACCCCGGGGGGTAAAAGTAGGGTAAGCTACCCCCACTCAGTAGCAGGTATAAGGGCTGGGGTAGGGACCAACTCGGGCCAAATCTATTGAATGCGATCATATTTAACAGAATTACATACGCAATAAGGGAAATTAAACAAATCGTCGCCGCTGCCGCATGGACGTTGATATCCATACTGTCCATCGCCGCCGCATCGGCGGCTATATATTAGGGCCAAATCTATTCAATGCGACCATATTTAACAGAATTACATACGCAATAAGTGAAATTTTATCAATTTAACCCTAAAGTCGAACCGTTATTAAGGCTACCGCCGCATTGGCGGCGATATTAATAGTGTCGAATCGACGAATGTAAAGTAAACAAATCACCGCCGCCGCCTTGACGTCGCTTTCCATATACCCCTGTCACACTATGACGTTTCTCTCCAACGCGCGGCGAAGTGTGTCCTTTTTTGGCGAAACGTCGGGAAACGTTAGGGGGGGCGTTATGCGAACGTCGGTACACTATCCTGGACGTTGACAGTCACCGGAGGACGTCGAGCGTAGCAGGTCGCTAGATGTTTTTAGCATGTCAAAAAAAAACAACGACCGGCAGCGTGTGCAAATTTATGGGTAAGGACGTTAGGAGGATGTTAGCCGGACGTCGACACACGTTACAAGCACGTTGGAGGGACATTGCTCGCATGTTGCTGTGTGTGTGTCTCTGTGTCTCTATGTGTGTGTCTGTGTCTCTGTGTCTGTTGTGTGTGTATCTCTCTGTGTATCTGTTTGTGTCTGTGTGTGTGTCTGTGTCTCTGTCTGTGTCTCTGTGTCTGTCTCTGTATGTGTCTCTGTATGCGCCTCTGTCTGTGTCTCTGTCTGTGTCTCTGTCTGTGTGTCTCTGTATGTGCCTCTGTCTCTCTCTGTGTCTATGTGTCTGTCTCTGTTTGTGTCTCTGTATGTGCCTCTGGCTGTGTCTCTGTCTGTGTCTCTGTCTCTGTGTCTAACTCTGTCTGTGTCTCTGTCTGTGTCTCTCTCTGTGTCTGTGGCTCTGTGTCCGTCTCTTTATGTGTCTCTGTATGTGCCTCTGTCTGTGTCTCTGTCTGTGTCTCTGTATGTGTCTCTGTATGTGTCTCTGTCTGTGTCTCTGTCTGTGTCTCTGTCTGTCTCTGTATGTGTCTCTGTCTGTGTCTCTGTGTGTGTGTCTCTGTGTCTCTGAGTGTCTGTGTCTGGGGCTGTGTCTCTGTCTGTGTCTCTGTCTGTGTATCTGTCTGTGTCTGTGTATGTGTCTGTGTGTATGTGTGTGTGTCTGTGTGTCTCTGTATATGTGTGTGTGTATTTGTGTCTCTGTGTGTGTCTCTGTGTATGTGAGCATGTCTCTGTGGGTGTCTATGTGGCTCTGTGTGTGTGTCTCTGTGTCTCAGAGAGAGGGAGAGACAGAGGCACAGACAGCCACAGACAGATGGAGACACAGACAGAGACACAGACAGAGACACAGACAGATACACATACAGAGACACATACAGAGACAGACACAGAGACACAGACAGAGACACAGAGACAGAGACACATACAGAGACACAGACACAGAGAGAGACACATACAGAGACACAGACAGAGAAACATACAGAGACACATACAGAGACAGACACAGAGACAGACACAGAGACACAGACAGAGACACATACAGAGACAGACACACAGACAGAGACACACAGACACAGACAGAGACACAGATACACAGACAGACACACAGACAGAGACACAGACACAGAGAGAACGCGCCGATATACGTTACCACAACATTGGCCACGCCCTAATAACACGCTACTGACATGCTGTGCCAACTTCCAATTTCCCCATATTTCCCCTAAAAGTTTAACGTTTCTCGATGCTTTAATTTTATTTTCAACGCTGACGTGTCGCCGGTGAGAAACGTCGTAGTGTGACAGGGCCATTACTGGTGGCGGCGGCGGCTTGCATTTGTCGATTCGAAAATATTAATATCGCCGCCGTTGCGGCAGCAGCATTAATATTGCTTCGAATTTAGGGTTAATTTCATGAAATATCACTTATTGCGTATGTAATTCTGTTAAATATGATAGCATGTAATAGATTTGAGCCTAATATATGGCTACAAACGCAGAGGGATTTCCCAAATCTATAAATAACTACAAGGGTAGCTACCTCCTCGCCGATTTGGCTCCATGCATACCCCGTAACCCATTTCCTACCCCCGGCGATAGCTACCCCGAACTCGGTCCTTACCACCTGCGGCGATAAATAATTCTTCATGCATACGGGCCCAGGCTAGGAAGCAACAAGTATCAATTTTAAAGTCATTGGTCTGACTCGACTGGGAACCGAACTCCTGACCTTCCTCACGCGAGGTCGGCAAAATGGGTTCAGGTGAGCAGCATGGTCTGGCTGATGGAGGGAGGGTAATCGTGAATATGTATAGATATATGCAGGAGCCTAGCTTTAATATACGCAGGTACGCACCATCTGCGAATTTTTTTAGATTTTTAAAGATTAAAGTGAATAATGTACTTATTTTGGTAAATGCAAAATAAGCCTGAAATGAAGTCTGAACATGGCTTATAGTTATAGCAATTCAGAAGTATTCTTGGACCACCCAGCTTCTGCATAAGCATATTCAGCACTCCAAGGAGCGACCCAACCAGCCACGGTTGAACTCGTTTGAACTTGTTTCTGCTACAAAGGTATTCGGGGTCAGCGATTGATTAATAATATATCAAAACAAATGTTCGCTGCCATAGAATTTTTACTTAAAATTAAAAGAAATAAAGAACAATTTGGCATAAACATGGTGTGCAAATGCAATATTATTACTTTATTATTACTTTATTATTACTTTATTATTACTTTATTCCACCGAAACGATGGTCGTATAACATATTGCAAATGGCGGCCCCCATAAGGGGTGGCCATTTGCAATCAAAAAGAACAGCTCTGATTGGCTCAAATTATGGAAAGATCAGATTATTATTTTAGTAGTTTCTTGTTCAGACATATTTACAAATATATATGTATCTTTTGCACAGATTAAAGTGCTTGAAGTATATTAGTATTACAATTTGTTAGGCAATAATAAACACATATAAACTCATTTATGTGTTAGTTTTTCACATTTTAATCATTTTATTAATGTATTTTTTTTTAACCCATCACATTTGGTTTGTGAATATTATGAAGACACTGTGCTATGACCTAAGCATTTTATCCTGGCATATATTGTTTTAGAGTGAATGGCTTTTATTCACATGATTGCGTAATTTCTTAAAGCTGTAGAGCTTGTTTTCCACCCATGCGTAAGCTAATTATCTACACAAAATGTGTATGTTTTGAAGGGTTATTATATTATAATGATACCTACATAAATATAATGCCGACCCCCCAAGGGGGAGGCTAATGACTAACATGTGTACATATACATAATAAACAATACCCAGACTCATACAGCTTAGAGGTGGACAATGAAATAACCAAAATCCAGCAAATGGAAACGGAAATAGCCCTATATGGGCACTGCCATTTGTATACTCATGTTAATAATCCTAATCCAGCAAACGGAAACAGATCATCAAACTTCGCTACGCAGCATAGAGGTTTTACGACAGCCATTGGTTAATAATATCCTATGGGCTTAATACCTTGACGGCATGCCACTGCAGAGTAGCCCATGCCGAATCGAGGAACAACTACACTGGTCCCTCACTACAGGTCTTCCATATATGGTGCGATGACATCACCAGGACCAGTGTACATGTTCCTCTGTGCTACTCTGCAGCGAAGCTGTCAAGGCATTAAGTCCATGGGCCCAATTTACGGTATTCGGGTTGGGCGATTGGTTAATAATATATCAAAACAAATGCCTGCTGCCATAGAATTTGAACACCGCGAGTGGAGTAAATAAATACACGCGCCATCATAAAATACTTTGCTGTATTTATATCCGGGGGGTGGGTGGCGGTTCTAAGCATTGCTTATACATATTACATTACAATATTTAAAATTACAAGTATCACTCCAAAGAGAGGGAAAGAGAGCACTGGGGAAAATATCAATGTTCTGAAATAATCACATGCATAGTTAGATAAAGGATTCACCCGGTACTTTTGGTACACGGGTGAACAACAATGTAGTGTAAATACAGGCGAAAATAGCTTTCGTATAGAACAGGAAGTAGAATGCCTGCCTCCAGTATCAAATGGATACTTATATAGGCACAGAGTTGGTGAAATGGGAGAATGCAAAAAGACAAGATGGCGGCCATAGAACGCCGTCGATTTCACTTTTAAATCTGATTAAACTAGATGGTTTATTATATTTTTCAACTCAAAGGTAGTTGGTAAATATAAAAACATATATGAAGAATATATTTTGCTTCTTAAATTCAGACATTATTCACTCAATTAATTTCCCCAGCATGTCAAAATTATTCGCCAGCTTTTCTAATGGGTTGGCTTTCACCCCTGTACTGTCAGTACGGGTTAATCTTTTATCTAACGTATAGTATGATATACCATACACAATCCATTGAAGGTTCGCCGGTAATCCACATAACCAATACTATTGAACATAGACCCAGCCACCCAATTAACTGTAGCTGGTACATTATCCTTGGGGAGTTTAGCTTAAGTAGATGCCGAGTCATGCCGCTTTCCAACGCGGGAATGAGTCATGATCCGGTGACTGGTCTCTTGCCGCCTAACAATAGTAACGCTCTCACAGCTCGTCATTTAAACACCAACCACTGGTAGGCATAATATTCATGGGCGTGAACGACGAAGCGCAATATGGCTGATGAAATAGGACAATCTTTGTCGTTCAATTGCACTGAGGTGCGTATTAGGATGACACGTATTGGGAAACTAATATTAATATTCCGTTTTACTCTTTGATTTAAAAGTGACTTTTGATAAAATCATGCTTGATAAAAGTCGGCGACTTTCTTCTTTTCTTAGAACAGTAAATCCTAAAACTGAATCAATGCGTTAGGGAATTTGATATTGAAATCTCAAATCGTCATTTGCGTTTACTATATTGTTCATGCTTACTGAGCGATGCACCCTGATACGACCCACATTCTTAAACTTGACAGTTACTATGCGCGTTTAAGATGTACACAAACATATTTACAAACAGAAAAGTAGTGCAGTCCCATATTGCAATCCTCTCATTGGACAACTCGATTCTGAGGCCTCTTCGCGGTGACAGAAAGTGGTACGGGTACCAGTTAGCACTTCCTGCACGCATGTGCACTTGGTTGACCGGCGCATGCGTGCCTCATTTCAAAAATTTTCAACGGAAAACCAAAACAAAAGTTACCCGTGATTTTACTGTCATTTATGTGATATCCAGGGATTGTTGAACCGCTGTATTTCTATAGGACGGTGGTCAGCATTTTACCATGTCGCTGGAGCCGTTAAAAGTTGGCGTAAATGTGGATATCCAACGAACGGACGGTAAGTTTAGTCTTGACATCTGACGCCGAGCACCGTCTGTCACTACGGCCTTGTTGTTTGACAGACAGCCAACTTGTTCTGTCATGGAGTAGTCTCATGCAGATAATGACATATCACACGTACACATACTGTATATTCCCACTTTAATTTATGTTACCCTGGATAGGTACTATGTATTTAGTATCGTATCCACGATCACTAACTGGTTGTAACCGCACATATCCGCAGTGCGCACACATTTTCATTTTGACAGTTCCAGACTACGTCTACGGTCCAGTCACTGACTACTGAAGACAGTGAAGTTGGCCTCAGCCACAGACAACCTCTGATTCTTGATGCAGATGATGGGGATGCTGGCGGTGTTGATAATGACAGTCTGCCTGTTGTCCTGTCCATTGTTATAGTGGGAAAGATAATGACCCCCCACACAAGTTTATACTATAGCCAACCGATTTTTTAATGCGGTTCGAACATTGGTTAAATTATAATGATGCCTATTTTGTACACTAGTAATGATAATGTTCATCGTTTTGCTTCCTCGGGTTTAATTCATCGGCCTTAATTCATTTCATACTGGCAACACGAGTGTGACGTTTTGACTTTTGTCACGGATTCACTGGTCACAGATGGTCCAGTGTATTATTAACAACCCCACCCCAAAAACATAATTCATAAACTCACATAACTAGCTACATTAGAGTTACACTAGAATTTTCCTAACAAACCAACATTTATATACTGCTTGCCTAACTGCAACTGAACATTAAAACTTACTACAAGTTTACCAACTGAATACAGAAGATAACTTCTGCTTACATTCTAAATACTATGTAAATACTCACATTGATCTGACTAATATTGATCTGGTTATATGACAGTACTGTACCATATTGTTATGGAACTTTTGGGTTTCAGAATTTCATTGTGTTACATGGTGCAAATTGTCTATTCAACAGGTATTGTACAGGTGCTTCGGCTCTGACAAAAGAATTATTCAGCAGAATAAACATATTTACAACAACAAAAAATTGACGGAAGAGGTCAGTTGCTCCAAATTCCATTTATGAAATAGGGCCGAAAGCACGGGATTGGAATAATCACGATCTAATTGTATGCCTTTGCCACTATTGTACATGATTGTAGACCTGTATAAAAGTGTATTGGGGGGAAAATCAGGAAGTAAATATAATAATTAATATAGTATTTTTCACGTATCTTATAATCTTACTAACATTAAAGTAACAATATCATTATGTAACGTGCATACTCTCAAACTAGTCAAACCCAGGGCCATTTCAAAGTTAAGGCAACACAGTTTCTCAAACAGGATCATAAATATATGGAACAGTCTCCCACAAAATGTTTTTGATGCCGAGTCAATACATTCATTCAAGAATAGATTAGAAAAAGCATGGGCTGATGATCCAGGGAAATTTGACCCCTTATTCATCACATGCTACTAATTATTCCTTGTGTTGCTTATTTACTTGCACTCAAGCAAAAATGAGAGACAAATAAGTGTTCACACTTCCTGTCTACCATTCGCTATTTCGCTAGTAGATTTTTACCATAACATAAGGCATAACTATGGCGTTGCCACAGCTTAACTTTCTGAACTATTCGATCTAACTTCTAAGATCAACGACTTTAAATTTGTAACAATCGGTATTATCGATAAAATATGATAGACCAGCTGACATACTACCCATTATGTAATAACAAGATACAAGACAAACTTTACTTTTTTAAGAAAACGACACAGCAAAAGTAAATCATGATTCATGTTACTGCCAATACTCATGATTCGTGTTTTGAGGGGTCTGGCCACTCGTGGCTTACACATGCTTTTCTGCTCAAGGGGGAGCATCACCCTGAATGTATTGGGTGTCAGTCTCCGCTGACACTCAAACACATTTGACTAAGTTGTGTTGATTTTTTAGCCCTGCGCCAACAATTTTACACAAGTAAAACAAGAAAACGTTTTAGCCTTTTGGACTGTACCACCTTATATAGTTTACAAAATAAATTCTATTAATTATTAATAAAACTTTCCTTTTTCTATGGGAATTTGTTTCCCTTGGCCACAAATATATGAATGTGAGCTTTCTAATTTAATGAGTGTCTATTGGCACATAATTGATTGTCTGCTTTTACATGTAAAACCGATGGGTTGAACAAAAAACAAACATTTCTCGCCGTGAATATGGCCTATGCTGCCGACGCAGCGTAAAGCAACCATCAATCAATCAATTTTGAGGGGTTCGTTTTGAGGATGAGCTAGTGAAGGGTGGTGTAACTGTAAGATCAAAACTTCAGTCTCAGAGTGGACAAAGCGTGAGTTAACTATTATTCAGCATATTTGAATGTGATTCAGAATTTTTGTTCAATATGTTTTTAATATGAATAAAATTACATTAAAAAACAACTATCCCCGTCCTGATATGACCTTGGATGTTGCTAGGACGTAAAACAACAACAAACAAACAAACAATGAATGTAAGCTTGACACTTGCACTCTAGAGGAGTTCTATGATGACTTTATTTATAGGATCTTAAACATCTTTCATAGTTATAATATAGTGGTATTGCACATATATGCACGCTGCTTCGAATAAAAGGAATATGTTTGAAACTCTAAAGTTTCAAAACATTTTTTGTGATATTCACTCTTGTTCCGATCGAAATCTGATGATGCCACTGCAGATGCCTGTGGATGGTTTTATATGGATGAGGTTTGTCAGTTAATTCAACAGTGGACGCCTGCTTTTGACACCTGTAGTCTGTACTAAATATGGAAATTAGTTGCCTGCAGTACAGTGCTCTATTACAGTCATGTCTACAGTGAAAATTTCAACCACTGTGGAGACCCGAGAGTGACGTCATCGGTTTGCCAACCAATTAGAGCGTTCAAGCATAAAAAGAATGGCTGGGGACGATAGGAGTAGTGTAAGATTGACAATTCCCTGCCAGCTGGCATTTATACTTAGAACCCCCCCCCAGTTAAAGTTAAACAAATCTAATTTTCCACCTTAGGGTGAACAGTACCAATTTTCTTCACTCGAGACCCAACGCCGTTCAATTTGGTTCACTCGACCGTCGGGTAAACACCACCAATTTCCTTCACTCAAGACCCAGCCCGGTGGTCAGGCAATTAATGTCTGCTTTTTAGAAGTGACTTGCCCTTGGAAGAACTGGAACCAAAAGTTTGGTTGTCTCCTATTTCGGACATAATTCATTCCGACTTTGGAACCCTGAGGAACCAGACGGGATGGCCGAATGAGTAGAGCGTTCGTCTCCTGTTTTGGGAGGTCGGGAGATCTGAAACCATGAGTTCTGTAATCTATGGGCTAATCCCTTTTAAAAGGTGGTCACCAGATATTTATAAATGGAGGTGAGCTATAATGTAATGCAAGTTAAATATATATTAAATACCATAAAGTACCAGAGGGTGTAGTATAGGAAATGGTGTGGTGTAGCTGAGTCCTATAGTTGCCTGTCTATAATAGTGAAGTGGCTACAGTGGGTATAGCACAGAATAGAGGATGGACACAAAAGTACCTCGTCACATGAAAGTCCCATTATGAATGTCATTGAAGGTACATGATATTATTGAAGGTACATGATGTCATTGATCCATGGCATATTGTTATTTTACTCTTTATGGCAGCCATATTTTAGATTCCAGGACAGTAGAGATGGGTGCAGCTCAGGTGCACCCCTCATTCCCACACCTGTATCATATCCTGTGCACTCCATACAAATTCAATCCGGATCCAATACACATTAAACATTAAATACCACTGCCTCCCACCCTAATCAGTCTGGGTTCTTCTATCTATTAAATATAAGACAAATGGGTACTTTAAATGGAATCTATTTGATAATGTAACTATGTGTAGAAAGTAGAAATATTTGACAGTTTGTGCGTTCGAATCCTGGTCGAGTCATGCCAATGACTTAAAAATTGGTACTTGTCGCTTCCTAGCCTGGTGCTCGGCATTATTAGGATAGAGCAAGGACTGGTTGGCTCAGAGTCAGGATAATGTGACTGAGTGTGATATCAGGTCATGGTGCTGGCGGTCTAGTGTCCCAGTGGAGCAGCACTTAAAGTCGACATGAGTGTGCACTGTCACAAGTTTTGATCCTGATATGACCATAGATATTGCTAGGACGTAAAACAAACAAAAAGTGACAAACCCTGCGGTCTGTACATTGATTATGCCTTCCTGTGGAATTCTGGGGAACATTTTTCTTGGGCCAATTATATGAAACTTTTAACTTGATCTGTCTTATATTTTACCTGTCCCTGAATATCAATAATCAGTGCTGTCAAGTCCTGAATATTTCTAGTGTTTTTTTTATAAAATAAATAAAAACTTGTCCCATAAGGCTACCATTTGATGGTTTCCAGCACCTCTAGCTCGATTAACCTTCACACCATTGTCATGCGCGCACACAAGCAATGGTGATATATGCAAGATCCCTCTGTACACATTACTTTTGAGATACTACAGGTGAAATGAATATCTTAATTAAAAACTCAGGTAAGAAGTGTTTATGGGTGTGCTAGTGCTACATGAGTTTAGTCTGCGAAAAGCAAGCGTCATATTCTTGTTGTGAATGGGATTTGTTAATGTTGTTACACTCCTAATTTGTCTGTTTTGTCAATAAATGTATATTGTTTATCAAGCAATGTACTTAGGATTATTACTTGATGATTCTGTTAGATCATTAATGTAGTGAAAAGTTATACACTCCAAAAGTCCAAACGTTTGTGTTTTAGGGACAACTTTCGACAAGTCTCGTTTGAATCTTTCATGTACTGTCGTAGAAGATGATTAGATTAGTCATGAACACTATTTTCATACTTACATACATATGTATACATACATACATACATACATACATACATACATACATACATACATACATACATACATACATACATACATACATACATACATACATACATACATACATACATACATACACAAAAGAACCCCAAGAAAACAGCTGACCCTAGTGCTCAAGAGGTTGCTTGGTTTGCATTGTCTTGATATGTTTTATTGTTTACTTTCAGGGCGGATTCACTCGGCTGTTGTCAGTGGATTAAATGTGGATACGAAAAGTGTAACAGTAGAATGGTTCGAACGAGGAGAAACCAAAGGAAAGGAGGTAAGCTTACATGCATGTATACATGTATAGACGAATACATATCTATATAAATATGTGCTGATCACCGTTTGCCAATCTGGAAATAGTTACTAGATTGATTGATGGTGATTTTAATCCGTGTCGGTAGGTAGACAATGTCATTCATGGCGAATTCATTGTATTGAACAAGTGGTTTTATCCGTTGCTTTGAATGATAATACATTTTTCTCCAAACTTATTTAAAATTTGATGTATAGGTCATTCTCAGAAACTGTGTACCACTTTTGTGACATGGAAACGAAAAGTGAAAACATTAAAAAAAATAGCAGAAAACATTCAAAATAATAGTAGAATCAATATATATATCGAGGTTTAAATGTTGTGCATATGTCAGACTTGACCTTTATATTTTGATCTTATGCAAACTGGGAAAGCTGTTGAAATTAACCGTGTAACATCCGTCCATTGCATCATCTTAACACACAATAAATTTAAACAAGATTTTGTTAATTTCACTTAAAACGAGACAATTGTTTCTTACCAGAAAACAAAGTTGGATGTATGGTGTCGATATATGTACATTTTCTTATTTTTAATTCAGCACAAAATCATATAAGCATATTTTGGATACGTTTTGTGGGATAGATTAAATAAATACATGTAGTATTGCTAACATAATTAAAACACAGTCAACAATAATTATTTGACTTACTACCCCCCGCCCCCCACCAAGAAGGCGAAATCATCAATAATGTAACATGGAAACGAAAAATGTGAAACATATGGGAACAAAATTCAATTCTGGAGACCAAAAGTGTCACATTCAAGACATGGACGCCAAATGTCAAAGCCCATTGAAAATGTCACAATTATTCACATTTACTTCAAGAAAACACAGACATAATCACATATCCATAACAAAAATATTTTTTTAAATCGCTAATTATGTTCGTCCAATTGAATGTTTATGGTAATATTTGTCACAAAACGGACACAAACGTTGTTTAAAAAAGAAATTGTTTTATTTCAATAACAAAGCAAGTTAACCTCAACATTTCTATTGCATTGTTATTGCCATAACTGTCATTGGAATTGAAGGAAAACAATGTGATTTTATTTATTTGTGTTGTGTTTACCTTACGTTCTGCACTGTAATGGACACAACTGGTGACAAACATTACCACATTTTTAAAACACTAAACGTAAAACCCCGTGAGAAATTAATTTCCTTTCCAATTTCTTTTTCAGTCTAGGTGATTAGGTTCTTATATATGCCCCTAGATAAAAAGATTCACCCAGTACTTGTCGTACACGGGCGAAGACCAGCCTTATATAAAAACGGTCGAAAAATCGGGCTAATGTAATGAGAGCCTAATTTCACAATCTAAGAAGCAACATTTATTCTTTGTATATATATATATATCTTCATGTTTACCCGCTACTTTTGAGTTGGAAAATATAATAAAACATATACTTTAATGAAAATTAAAAGTGAAATCGACGGTGTTCTCTGGCCGCCATCTTGTCTTTTTGCATTCTCGCCCATTTCACCAACTCTGTGCCTATATTGGTAGCCATTTGATACTGGAGCCACAGTTTCTAGTTTATGTTCCATACTAAACCTATTTTCGCCCGTATAAATTACACGATGTTGACCTTCACCCGTGTACTGCAAGTACCGGGTGAATCTTTCATCTAATATGCACCCACGATGGCTCCGATATCAGATTTTAATAACTAGAAATTGTCCATTCAATATTACCAGTCAGAAATGTCACCCTTTTTGGTTAACATTTTGATGGGGGTTTTAGAAGACAAATGTACATAACATTTTAAGTTTTTTAAATATACACTACCAAGTTGTGTGAGCTGTCTCCTATCCATAATAGTATATGTTAGACAAAAGATATGTGATATCAATGCCCTGAAGCTGTGCTAATATAGCATGAAATGTAGGTGTCTGCAATCTCTCCAGTAAAGCAGTATCGTATTTTGACATGTATATCAAGTTCAAATTAGTTTGGTTTATAATTCTACTGGTCTTCACTAGTTAACATTCATGGTACAGGTCCTCGGATCTAATCAAATGACCTTTGGTGGGAAGGGGCAATTTAATCTATTGAGCAGTGAAGTACTGTTTTTAGGCTATATTTATTCGTTGTTTGCGAAAACCTATTGTAAATAACTAAATGAAATAAAACAGGATCGGGTGGTGCTGATGTTTTATGGTTGTGATCTTTGTTTTTCAGATCGAACTGGAAGCGATATATTCCCTGAATCCAGAGTTACAACCGAAGAAGTCAGTCCTTAGAAATGCTCAGGTGAGTCAGACATCCACGTCTTAAATTACAGCTACTGAGCACTGCTTGTGCTATATATGTCCACTAAAACCTCTCTAAATCGACGGACTGGCTTTAAATGGTCCATTTAGAGAGTTGGTAGGTTTGGGGAGTTGTCTTTAAAAAATATCATTTCCATGGTATTGTATGGGCGGTCGTTTGGGACCGAAGTAAAGCGATGGATGTAGGGGAGTGAGCGATGTGTGGATGTGGTCGGTTAGAGAGGTATACATCCACCTTACTGTGTTTGCTGTGTGAGAACATCTCACTCTTGTAAGTATAGCAAGCATAGGCAAGCGCAGGACCAGTAACAAAAGAACAATGCGTTGTCGAAACGAGAACTGTTGATTCTATGTGCCTTTGTGTCCTGGCTGTGCGTCTTATTGACGAGATGCAGGGACACTGTCTGTTAGTGTTAAGTCATTGTTTTCGTCGATGTGAACTTCCTTATAAATCAAGAGTTGCAATATAAACCCTCATGCATTAAGTGACCCGCCCACATCCCACATTCTGGTGGGACATGTGACCTGGTTTCTCTCCCGACGATGTGACAAGTACACGTCCTGGGGCATGCTCTACGGGCTGCAGTTTTGCTCTCTAATTCGCCTCCATTGCTTATTTCAATGGGTAGACCTTTTTCTCCTTTTTTTTTTTTTTTTACCACCCACCAGCACAAAAAGTAGACATCGGCTATTGGGGATCCGTGTAGACTAACCGTGCAATAAAATAAAATATATATAATGAAAATGAGCACAAAGCTATGCCATGAAATCGTGATGGTGACGACTTATAATATAAACACATTTTTAGTTGTGAAGGGGTTGTGCAAATAGTGCATTGGATTATATTGATTTAAAGTTGCATACTCCGATCGTTTTAAGTTTTTCTCATTTTCTGAGATAAAGACATTATAATATTAATCATTACATTCTACTCTACTTTAGTTTGAAGTAACTTCTATTTTAAATGTCTAACTTTGGAGATATTTAATGCAAAAGCATGCCAAATTAATTGTGACAAGCACATCAAAACTTATGCTTCAGTAGTATTCAGTAGTGACAGATTCTATTAAATTGATGTAATACGCCCTTCTATGCAGCAACAAATACACAAGTTCACTCGTATCTAAGTTTGACATGTAAGATAAATTCAAATGGGTTTTAGGTTTGAAAATTTGGTGTTTTCATCGGACTATGCAACTTTAATATCGATCATCCCAGGTCAGTAAATATAACAGCACAAAAATGGCTCGTCTCATGGGCTATATGTGGAAATTAAGGTCAGGCTGCCCGATACTATTGAATTTGCTGTTCATGGATGAGGTGGTTTGCCGCATCAGTCCAGGCTGAACCACCATTAGAGGGCTCTTAGTGTTAATTGACCGTGACAGCTGTCCAGGCTCACAGATTAGGGCGATTGAGGGAGCAGTTCCTAGTCTTCAACAGGGTTCCCACGTGTCCTGGAAAACATGGAAAATAACAAATTCATTTTCCCGGCCTGGAAATGTCCTTGAATTTTACAAAGTCAGGAAATGTCCTGGGGAAAAAAAGAACATAATGCGGTCCCAAATATCATTTTAAAGTTTCTGTCTGGTCCAATTAGGGATGAGGACCAATTAAGGGGACCACATTTTTATTTGAATAGCCTTGCATTAACAAAATAAATCATATATTTACCGTAATACCCCATCTATAAGACACATCTTATAGTCTGAAACTGAGATTTGGGGTAAGAATCTATACCTTTTTGAACGTATTATACTTTTTTTTTCAAGAAAAGATTTTTTATTCTTTTTCAGGTGTAAATACTTTAAAAAAAATTCTGCTAAAGATTTAAAAGTAAAAAAAGCCGATCTGGTAATTGAAAACTCTTCAGATTTAGATTTATGCATTTAAGGCCATTGAGAGATGTGGTGTGTGTTCTGTTGAGTGGAACTTTTGCTGAACTCTCAGCTGTTAGTGACAGTGAACTAAACTATGTAAAACTGAGGGTTCAACAGCCACTACTCCTCACAACACTGCATACATCATTCCTGAAATGTGTTCACACTCTGCACATGTTAGCTTAACAAGGTAACACATGGTTACAAATAATGGTAAGTTTACCCTTATTTATAGTATTTTGTAAAGATTTGATACTTTTTTGTGTGTAAAATCCAGAGTGGCAGCACTGCAGGAGATGTCATCAAATTTATTACAATTTTACTACATGCTTTTTAACTTTATTACACCTAGTTACCATTAATTTTATAATTATTTGCCATTGAGCGCGTTCAATTTTGACTCTGGGAATTTGGGTGTCACCTGTCTGGGAAGCGCGTTGTTGTCAAACTGGGGAGTGAGTGAATGAATTTGTCAGTTTGTGTGGTCTAACTCGTGGTTCGACATGTGTTGCAGCAGCCATCCACCTCCCCAGAGGAGGAGGACATTGGGGTGAGTTATCAGAGCAGCTCACAGATGAGCCGCTCTTGTATGCCTAGAAGCTGTTTGTCTATCAATGACCTTGTTGTATGCTTTCTTAGTTTATCAACTATAACCCGGTAGACATGTTTGCAGTTTGACCTCTTCAATAACAGAACCTTTTGTGTTTTTTTAGCATTTGTGGATGATGCTCTGATTTGGAGACAGCTCTTTAATTTGGACAATGTTTTATGTTTAGTGTCTCGTCCAGAATTGATTCACAGCGTATCGGGCTGAATATTCTTACGTCTCTCACACCCATACCCATAACATAGTACCTCGCTCTCGTCTACTGGCTATTCTTTTTTTTGTTTGTTATATAAAGCAATTTCTATTTTAAAACAGTGCTAAAATTAGCGTATATATAACTTATAAGCCTTGCGAATGGTCTGTTATTATTATCATCTTATTTTCTTCTTTTTTTAAATAAGAAAAGGGATCAATCGGTGTGATGCAAGCCGATGGATATTTGAGAAATCAACATTCTCTAGCACCATCTATGATCATGGTGTCTGGCAGTGTCCTGGTCTTGCTATATACTAATTAGCAGCTTTGCGTATGGCGTCCAATTAGGCAAAGTATTGATTTGTCCTAATGCTAAATGCTGTTCCCTCTGTGGCCTAACCAGACGGGATTGCCGAACCAGTTTAGGTAAATCGTGGGATTCGAACCATGGTCTGACTCAAACAAATTTGTGCTTGTCGCTTCCTAGCCAGGCGCTCGGCAAGGACTGGTTGGCTCAGTGTCAGGATAATGTGACTGAGTGGGATATCAGGTCATGGTGCTGGTGGTCTGGTCTCCTGGTCTCCAAGTGTGGCAGCATTATGAAAGTGGCCATGAGTGCGCACTGTGACACGTTGGTATCCATCCTGATATGACCTTAGACGTTGCTAGGACATAACACTCCAACAAGCAAGCAGACTTTGTGGCCCAGTGTGGAAACTAGTCTGTCTGCCTTGTGCGCAAGGTGTCGGAATATCCTAGCCAGAGGTGTGTCGAATGAAGTATTGATCCTGTTTGATCGATGTGGTGTGCCGGTTAAAGTTGCATAATCCGATGGTTTTTAATTTCTGTTTCATTTTTTGTTACTAGACCAGTTATATTATCGTTATAAATTACTTTATTAGCTTGAAATAACTGTTATTTTACCTGATTAACATTGAAGATATTTTGAAAGTGAAAATATGCCAAATTAATTTTGGTGTGCACACCAAAACGCTGGGCATCATAGGCGTCAGTACTGACTAGTTCTATTAAATAGACTTATTATTCCTTCTATGTGGCTATAAGTGCACCAGTACCTAAGCTGTATGTATATATATGATAAAATCTAGGTAACAAATATTGGTTTAGAAAATTTGTTGCTTTCATTGGATTATGCAGCTCTAATGGGTTGGGTCAGTTAAGATCTGTGGCTGTTGATCGTAATTTGGATATTATTGGTATTTTTCCTGTCAAAAAGAGGAGATTTCTGGTATTGTTAGTGGCATCTTCTAATTACAAGACAATGTTATGTCCTGCTGGCTGAAAGCCAATTCTTTCTTCCTCTGTCGCTGTCCTTTGCTTCTTCTATGAGTTCAGACAGATGCAAGTGGCTGCCTTTAAATTGACTATTGCCGTTGACTTTTCTTGTGTTGCTGGCGTAAATGTTGTAGCGTTTTACCATGCATTAAACTTTTGTCCATTTAAGCATGTCCTATTATCATAATTCGAACATCTGAATAGCTGTTAGTGTAAAGATAACCTGGTTATTGGCCTACTCCTAGATGATGTGGATATTATTTACATGCGTGAACTAATTAGTGTGTAGCGGTTTAAAATTGGCAGCAACTATTCAGCTTGATACATGTAAATATAATTACTAACTGCATTAACAGTTCTTTATTTGTCAACTGTACATATCATTCCATTATTTTTCATCATTGGTGGAAAAATACCTTGATATATATGCGTGTGTATATAAATGGAAAATTTTCTGATATCTTTTTCATGTTGGTGATTATCTCGGGATATTTGTAACGTGTCCCTGCTGTGTGTTTCAAAATACCTCTCAAAAGGTGATAACTATTATGGAACAAAACTTCGTCCATTGCAGCGATCAACCTATTATCTGTTTATGACACAAACATGCATTTGCTCAGGATAACCTGATTTGTTGTTTACATAGTGTTTCATGCTCTCAATGGAATACATATTGAATCGAAGCAAATGTCTTTGTCTTGTGTTTTTAGTGTAATTGTTTCTGTGCTGTTTGTATCAGTTTGTAAAATGGCTACAGCTCGAATCTGTGGTTGGGTAGGCAGTCTATAGACCCCTTTCAATGTTTATAGACATTGTGTATGTGCATGTCGCTTGGCTGCAGAATGAAGGCACACTGCCATTGAGTTTGCCGGTATGCACAGTGCAAAACATTTATTTTATTCAAAATTAATAAAAAAGAATGCAGAACCCTTACCATATAAATTTAATATAATCTGTTCGTTGAATATGTTTACGACATTTGTTCCAAGCAGTTTGTTTCTAGGTGGTGTGGTTTTAGAGATATTTCACTTTTTATGAATGAAGATTGCTCACGGCCATTAACAATGCATTGAGTTTGCCGCTAAGCTCAGTGCAAAACATCTATTTTATTCTAAATTAATAGAAATACAGACACAAAACCTTATGAATTTAATATAATCTGTTCGTTGGATATGTTTTCTATATGTGTACCAGGTGGTTTGTTTCTAGGTGGTGTGGTTTTAGAGATATTTAATATTTTCTGTATGAAGATTTCTCATAGCCATTGAGTTTGCAGTGTGACAGTGTGTCGTCCTGTAGCCAAACAGCGCGCACACTGACCTAGATACCTAAGCTGGCTTCATGTGAAATAGGTCTATAGTGAAATCAATACAGACAAAGAGAAAGGAAGAGTATAAAGTGTAAAGAAGGAGAGAGAGCCAAGCCCTCTGGTTTATTATTTATATGGTTACATGGGTTCATTGTAGAGTACTATCACCCCAACCCTTTCCCCCGTTGGGGAAACAAGCATTCTTGGCCCTCCAATAGGGATCCAGCATTCCTGGTCCCCATGGCTAACAGTGGTCTGCCCACCACCACCAAGCTGTATGCCCCCATGGCCACCACCAACCTTGACCCTTGAGTGTGGTGATCACTACCCCAGCAGAGGTGGAGGGGGTAGGCCCTGAGTGCCCTCACACCCAGACCTGCCAGCACCACTATGTTTATTTACATCCCACTCAGGCACCACCAGCCCTGTACATATATGGGTCGTTCTCAGAAACTGTGTACCACTTGAGGTAGTCTACTTGAAATGTATATTTCAAAGAAACCCATTACTGGAGTGTCAATATTTAGATTTCATCATTTAGCCCAATAATGTGGGAGATATTTTAGATCAAAAGTAAATGTTAATATTGTGTATTATGTATCTTATTGGGATGGATGTAGCTAAATACATAGAAAATTACATCACTAATTTGTGACATTGTCAACAGCATTGAAAATAAAGTGTCACAAACTTAATGAAAACCTCCGAACAACAGCTCATTTCACTTCAAGTGGTCATATACAATGTCTTCATTAAGTTGAAGACATTTATTTCTAAAAAGAAATTTTAAATTATGAAATAGTTAACTTTTTCTGCAGTCATTAACATCGTAACATTTCGTTTCCACTTGCAAGTACTATGAAACTCTGTATCAAACACTGAGTACAGATACAGTACAGGAAATATTTTCACCATTTGACACTCTATGCATGGACCCAGTTATGGTATAGTAAAAGATAAATCCTGAAATTGCCCCTAAACATTGAAATTTGAGCCGAACATTTGTGTAAAATTGTTGTTTCCACTTTGACTGTTACCTTGCTAATATTTTTTTGCTTTTCTCTTTAATATTCACAAATAAGACAAAACCATAGCAATGAGGTTTCAAATCATTATTACTACTGTTTATAAAGCAAGTGGCATGTGAAATGTCCTAAAAATGTCAAGTTTTGTGTGGAAAATATTTGATTTTGGAGTCAGATTGGTTTCCATGCTATACTGCTATTTATTGGGTGTGAGCATCATTTGACCTACTTAAAAATGCCAGAATATGTTTATTTTCAATAATACAGATGCAAAAGGACATACACATTGAGGAAACTTGTTTATAGGACTTTGGAAGCATTTTGGTTTTGTGGTACTGATGTCACACTATTGGTACACAACTTCTGAGAACGACCCATATATATATTTTACCTCGGTATATAGCCTCAGGCTAGCCGCAGGCTAGGGAGAGGTAAGCACATCCGGGTACAGCAATTAGCATAAGCAGCTCACGGCGGGAGGACGTTCGCTGAGCTGCTCCAGCAGGATTTAACTACTACAACACTTTAACTAACTGTAAGTATTGAGAAACTGCATTCAATGTCTTAAGGATGGTTTATAGCATCCCATTATGAAAGCTTAGAACTTTCTCAGGTCCAATTTGGACATAAAAGGTGTTATATAAAAAACACAAGGATAATAATGTGCATAACCGAAACCGATACTGCTTGACATAGCGAAACCTGTGTTCAGACAGGCAGAGATGTTAACCCGAGTTGCATCTCCTAAGGAAATTCCTCCGAACCCTAAAAGAGGGTTTTGTTGGGGATGATCCTGGGTTTCTTTTATAGACTCCCCAGACCGGTTTTTGAGGCGAGCCTCCGAGTTTCGTAATATTTTCTTCAACTTGCTGGCGCAGAATGCCGCGGGTGGGAGAAGTGTACGAAACAGAGAGAGCGGGCGTGCCGATGGCCGCCCCCCCGTTTGGTTGGTTTCACTACCCATAAAACCTACGGCAAAACTTAGCTTAACGCCTGTATACAGAACGGTTTAAACACGTTACTATATACCATACAAAATAATACCTCACTCTAGCTCACTTTGTGAACATGTTGAGATGATACCGGTACTAAGTAACCTTGTCGTTACAGAAACCGATGGCCACCAAGTGAAACAAGGTTCCGCCGGCAGCGGCAGAGGGCCGCGTGCCTTCTGGATACGATTCCTCACCACCGCAGACGGCACCGCCGTCTCCACAGCCGGGGGCTGATCCTTTGGACAAGGATAGTGGGGATGAGGAGCTAGAAGACAAAATCCTACGGATTATGGGCAAATATAACACGCAAGCCACACGGCCTCCTTCTCCTCCTATCCCCGACGATGACTGGGAAGATTTCTCAGATGACGAGACCGAATCGGCATTTGAGGTTCCGCAACCGAAACCCAAGAAGCGGTAAAGACTTGGCAGTAGCTCCGGTGATGAATTCACCAAGGTCAATAAGAAACGAGTGAAGAAGACAAAGAAAAACAAAAAGAAAAAGAAGAAGGACTCATCATCGGATAAATCAAATGATTCGTCCACAACTGACTCCGATTCAGAGACGGAGAGAGTGGGCATTTATGCCAGGATAGGGGCAAAGATCAAAAAGAAATGCCCGTTGGCGAAAGCAAAGAGGTTGCGGACTACAACCATGATGAGGGAAACGCTGAAAGGACATTTCCACACTTTCAAACCTGTGGAGGTGATCAACAAGCTGACGGAACAAATTTCGGGAATTAAAGGAGTTCCCCAGTCCATCAGTAAAGAAATGGATGCAGGCATCCATCTCTCAGAGGAACGACGGCGTTATGAGAACGCGTTGTGCACGATTCATAAAGCTGTGCTCGGAGCGCTTACATCGATAACTCCGATAGCGAATCGGATGCAAGCTGAGAATTCATTCTCGTCGCTTGCACGAGTGATGGACAGAGGGATTGCGCTGCTTACAGCAGCGTCGAACTTCATGACGTTTCGGCGTTTTGAAAACGTCTTCAAGCGGTTACAACAGATGCTGGCAAAGAAGTCGCCAGATCGAAGAAAGTAACTGACAATGATGGTAAAGAGTACACTCTTTACCTACCGCCAAAGCCGGTGCTAGGCAAGCCACTGGACAAAACCAAAATGTTTGGTGGTCAGCTAGCGCACCTCTTCAAAGCTGTCGAGGTAGACACTAAAAGCGCTAAAAACACGGATGGCACCAAAAAGTTTGACAACACCAACAAATTCCGACGGCCCCGCTCGGATTTTCGCTTCCGGAGAGGAGGAAGGCCGGGACGAGGAGGTCCCTCATTCGGCTTCAATCCCAGAGGACGAGGCAGAGGAGAACGCCAGAACACGGGTTGGAACGACAACCGCGGATACAAAAGGGAGTTTACACCCAAACCCCAATTCCCGCGGCCAGGAGCCAAGTAGAGACACAGACTCCTACACTCAACACGGTGTCTGAAGAGACACAAACTTATGTAAGCAAGTTTAAGGCAGGCAACATCCTTAACTGTTTGCACAAATGGGTTAACATTACATCGGATAGGGAAATTTTGGATATAGTAAAAGGAGTTCAAATACCTTTCACAGACATACCAAAACAGGAAAGAGTTCCGTTCCCATACAAATTTAACATAGCAGAAAAACGCCAAATAGATTTTCAGGTTTCGCTGTTTGAAACAAAAGGTATTATTGAAAGAGTACAAAACACAAAAGGACAGTTTATTTCTAATGTCTTTTCTAGGCCCAAACCAAATGGCGAAATTCGCATGATTTTGGATTTGACTAAGTTAAATAAATTGGTAACATATAAACATTTTAAAATGTTCTCATTAGAAACGGCGAGAGACTTAATTACGCCGCATGCCTGGCTTGCCAGTGTAGACTTAAGAGACGCGTATTATACAGTTCCTATTTGCAAAGAACATAGACAATTTTTGAGATTTATGTGGAACGGTTCCCTTTTCCAATTTACTTGCATGCCCAATGGTTTAGCCTGCGCACCTCGACTGTTTACAAAGTTATTAAAACCTGTGTTTGCTGTTATGGGAAGATTAGGACATACAATGTTTCCATACATAGATGATTCATTTATTATGGCAGAATCCTTTAACAAATGCCATTTGGCAGTGAATGATTTGTGTACTTTATTAACAGAATTAGGTTTTTACATACACGACAAAAAGTCCGTTTTTGTCCCGAATAAGGAATTAAAATGCCTGGGGTTTTTAATCAACACCAAAGCAATGACCGTATCATTAACGGAACAGAAACTACAGAAGTTTCATGAGACGGCCTCCCAGCTGCTTGACATATCTAGGCCAAAGATTAGACAGGTCGCTGTCCTTATCGGTATAATGGTTTCATATGCGCCGGCTGTTCTTTATGGGGCGGCGCACTTCAAGTCTCTAGAAATAGACAAGAATAGAGCGTTAGCACGTACAAAAGGTAACTTTGAAAGAATAATGTACATTTCCCAGGATGGTTACACAGATATATCTTGGTGGATCGAGAATATCAATAACTCTTCCAATCCCATTAGAATGGACCAACCCAACACGGTAGTTACTACCGATGCGTCATTACAAGGTTGGGGAGCGCATCGAAATGATGTAGCAACAGGAGGGAGATGGTTAGAAAACGAAAAATCAGACCATATTAATGTTCTTGAATTAAGAGCGATTTACTTAGGCCTCTTAAGCCTAATTAAAATACCCAAAAATACTGTTCAACTGCTTACAGATAACACTACGGCCATGGCATATGTCAGGAATATGGGAGGTACAAAGTCAAAAGAGTGCAATAACTTGGCACAAAGTATTTGGAACTGGGCGCAAAAACATCAAATATGGTTAACCATTTCACATATCCCAGGATCGCAAAACGTCCTGGCCGACAAAAAGAGTAGAGTCTTTCACGACCATTTAGAATGGAATTTGAATATAAAAATTTTCAACAAAATTTGTCGCCAATGGGGTTCACCTACGGTTGACTTATTCGCATCAAGGAATAACTTTAAAGTTAACAGATATGTTTCATGGCACCCAGAACCATTTGCTTGGCACATAGATGCTTTCTCACTGATTTGGGAAAATGAATTTTATTATATTTTCCCCCCTTTCAACATCATTACCAGAGTGGCACGAAAGATAAAGATGGACCGGTCTCACGCCATCCTGATCGTCCCCGAATGGGACACACAGCCGTGGCTAGCAGGACTAGCCTCGACAGCCCGAGATTGCCTCAGATTCCCAAAATCCCGAGGAAATCTAACTCACCAAGGCCCTCTGGAACATCACGGCAACGTAGCAACAACACCGTTGCTTGCATTCCTTTTCTAAATAAATACCTAGAACAATTTGGTTTAGACAAAATTACACAAGAACGGCTAGTGTCACATGCGTGGAGAAAAGGAACAGTTAAAATGTATACCACATATTTGAAAAAATGGGGCGTTTATTGTCTTATTCACAAGGTTAAACCCATGAACCCAACTATTGCCCAAGTGTGCAGATTCTTTAGAATGTTAGAACAAGAAGGGCTAGGTTACGGCGCAATTAATGCGGCCAGGTGCGCTCTCTCGATTATCCTTCCCAGAACAAGGGGAGATACAATGGGTAAACACCATGTTATATCATGGGTATTAAAGGGAATTTATGAACGAAACCCACCTAAACCAAAATATGCCCGATTTTGGGATGTGTCACTGGTATTTAAAATGTTTAACGATTGGCAACATAATAGGTTTCTAGATATAAAACAATTAGGGTTTAAGTTAGCACTGTTATTACTGTTAGTCACAGGTCATCGAGGCCAGACTATAGTGGCACTTTCACTCGATGGACTGGAAATAGATAGAAGGCAAGCGACCTTCGATTTGACAACATTGTTAAAATCTAATCGTTTAGGTGACCCTTTGTCGTCAATTGATGTAACACAATTCAAAGACAATCCGAAACTGTGTAGTTTCCGCGATCAGAACATACATATCCAAGACACAAGGAGTTAGAAACTCAAGACAATTGTTGATAAGCTTTATTAAGCCACACAAGGGCATATCAAGAGATACGCTCGCCAGATGGACAATTAATGTCCTAAAGATGGCAGGAGTGGATACGGACAAATATGCGTCACACTCAACAAGAGGAGCCATGGTGTCAAAGGCACGCCTCTTAGGCATTTCGGTCAAGCGCATACTAGCGCATGCAGGATGGAAGACCGAACGATCGTTTGCTAGACATTATAACAAGCGATTGGAAAAGCCAAGTGGCGTCGCACGGCGACTGCTACAACATTAAGGTAAAAAAAGGTGAGAACATACCATGGTCACAAACATATAAGGTTAACGAACGTTCCATACCACAAAACATAAACAAATAAAATGAAATATCAGGATAAAATGATATTACGTAAAGTCTCCCTAGCCTGCGGCTAGCCTGAGGCTATATACCGAGGTAAAATAGATTAGTTAGACGAATCTTACCTTGGTATAGATGATGGATAACTGTTGTTTTCCCGAGGTATAAGCCTCGGCTAGACGTGGGTGAGGGCCCACCCTCCACACCCTGCCACGTCTAGTCCCTTGCTTGTACCAAGGAAACATTAGTATTTAGAATTTTAGAGATCATTTTATCCTGAATTAGTAGGTAAAGATTGCTGTACCCAGATGTGCTTACCTATCCCTCACCCACGTCTAGCCGAGGCTTATACCTCGGGAAAACAACAGTTATCCATCATCTATACCAAGGTAAGATTCGTCTAACTAATCTATACATACATATGCTTGGTCACGTACACCGATCAGTGATAGAACATTTGCACTCCCCCCTCTGCCGTAAATCAGAATATTTTACAAGTTACATGGTCAGAAATTAGTTATCACCTTTTGAGACAGTCGTATATATATATATATATATATATATATATATAATCTCCATCAAGCGTCCTTTTTTGTGAAGCTTTGTTCTAAGTGTATAAATTACATATGGCGTTTTGCTTTTATTTATATAGATAGATTAAACATTGGAGATAAACATTGGAATCAAGTCCCCCGAAACTTATTTTTTTGTTATATTCCTTCTCCTTTGTTCATTGCTCCATAACCATGTGGTCATATGAAAAATGGAATTAGTGAGAATTACAATTATTTTCAGATAACAATCTTTTATTTAAACTACATTTTTGGATTGGCGTTTACATGGTTTAGTGCCTGAACTCTTCATATATATGAGGCTGTCTTAAAAAGTGCTAAGTAATTTGGGACAAAACTTAGTCCATCATAACTATCAACATACTATCTGCTTAAATGCATTTGCTCAGGATAAACTAATCTATGGTGTTTCATAATCCCAATAGAATACATATTGACTTGAAGCAAATGCCCTTGTGTTTTCAGTGTAACTGTTTCTGTGCTAATTTGTGTCAATCGTTACGCCGGACATAAAAACTAAATTTGTTATCACCTTTTGAGACAGGCTCATATTGAGGGAGAGTGGACCTTGTTCTCATAGGTTGATTGTGACAATACGTGATCAACCAGTGTCATATGTAGTTATGCCCTATTAACTGACTATTTTAGGGTCACTCTCATTTAATTGGTTCATTACTTTTGTATTAAACATCCGTGTTTATTTGGGAAACATGTGATAGTTACACAACTCACATCGGTCTTTTTTTAATACCATTAATTGTGCGTTGATTTCTATGCGATTTGCGGTTTAACAATGCAATATATGTTGGTTTTCACTTCGGACAATGGTGACCAAATAAACCTGGGGCCTTGCCGGTGGCTCCCTGTTCTGGCCGCCGGATGGTTTGGATATTAATTCATAAAGGTTCTGTCACACCTCGCCGGATTGGGGAACGGAAAGAAACCTAACAAAGTCAGTTGATATCCGGCAAAGTCTGGTTGGTGTCTGTTGATATCTGGCCTGATCTGTTAAAGTTTTGAGCATGCACAAAACTTGTAACGGATTGCACTGGACTATGCGGTTATTATCCGTTCCCCATCCATTACCTGTCCGTTGCCATTCGTTATAGTTCTTTTTGTATACTGAATTGTCTGTTGATCGTTAGATACGTTATCAACCGTTACCATCGGTTACCCGTCCGTTACAGAATCACACCGGACTAGAATATTTTTGTCCGGCTCTATCCGTTTCCTCAATCCGGCGAGGTGTGACTGGGGCTTAATGAATATACAGGGATGAAAGATCTCCGCGATTTCGCGGATTTCCGGGATTTTTCAATCATGCAGCACGATTAACATATATGCTCTACTGTTTTACGCTGCAGCACCATAAGTGTATACTAATATGTAGTGCAGTTGCCGCAGCACTACTACAAATACATGCTTCAAACGGCGCAGCACTATCAGCATATACCAATATATATGATACCCAACTTCCGGGAATTTTCCGCGATTCCCGGACAATGCTAAACCTATGGGAGAATATCAGCATTTCCGCTTTTTTTCCCGGAGACCACTTTCATCCCTGAATATATATAATTCCCACGATTCCCTAAAATAGGTTATTTTCTTGGGACGTTTTATTTTTTAGTGCCAAAACTTTAATACGGTGATAATACTTGGATAGTTCTTATGAATATAAATTCATTTGCTGATAGTCTGTTGATTGAAACTACATAATCCGATGAAAGCATCACATTTTACAATCCAAATCACTTTCCTGGATTTGATCTTACACATCAACTGGCACTCATTAAAGATTTACAGCAGTTTGGTGCGCATGTGCTCTGCTGCTTCGTTAACAATCCCATAAAAAAGGCTATGTCCAACATTTCTTTGTCCACCAAAGTTAATGTAGCATGTTTTCAATTAAAACAATCCAACATGTTTTATTTTAACAAAAAAAGTTACTTCAGGGATAATTATTTAACAACGATGAACCTCATATATTTATCCATCTAAACCAAAGTGTTGATGGGGAGTCGAGGAGGTAACATAAACTTAAAAACAAGGTATTGTGCGACTTTAAGTCCCCAATGGACCTGTTTATGCAGTAGCACCGGGAGGAGCCCGGAAGTGACGTATTAGTGTCCCAATGTGCATCCTAGCATGTCTCGACTTATAGATGCCTCGCCCCCCGGTAGTGTGGGTTTATTCAGTCTCATTTTAGTTATCCATGGAATGGCATATATAATATAAGACTAGACCGGCATTCTGTGTTGTATGTGTGCGCTTCTGTATGCTATTCTATGATGGTAACCACATAGAGCGGCGAATGCCTTGTTTAGTTACATTTGTATAATGCTCTTATGGGGGCATGCGTATTATAATGTGAGCATCCCAATTTCGATTTGTCAAATGCCAACCACAATTGTGATCAATGTGTGCTGTTGGTATAGTGCCATGCCCTGACTCAATATTTGTATACACTTTTTTGTTTGTTAGTTGACTTAATGTTGGTCGTGTCAAGGGTGACATCACTCTTACCGCGGGTTGGCTCTGTGACAAAATCTGACGTACTTTGGTTCATTTAGCATGCCATGTTTTGTCAATTACTAAAGTTTTGAGTCTTGCTGATGTAGGAGCTATGTTACCCATTAAACAAAATTCGTTCTCTCCTTGTTTTGTGTGAAATGTATATTAACAATGCCTCTAGTAGATGACCTGGACGGTGCCTGTGGTCCGAGTATCTCAGATATTACAGTGTGTTTATATCTATTGCCACCTGACTGTATATCCCAGGAATACTACTAGGTACCGGCAGCGAAATTAGAAAATATGCCTATGGCCCAATATTTTGATTCCTTCCTGTAGACGTTGAAATTAGAAACCTAAATCCAAAACCAGTTGGGCTATATATAGTATTGTTATGGAGATAATCATTTTTTAAGATTAAACAAAAGTGGAACTTTGACCAAATATAATAAAAAGTGGAAGGATGTGAGGGGCGATCTGCTAACCAATTTCCATCGTACAAAAGGAATTTAGATTGTCAATTGCTAAATCAATTAGTAAAGCAGATTTTTAATAAGACAATGTCAATAAGTGCAATTCATAACAAAAAAAATCATTCTGATTTGACCAAGTAGCCATTTTCAAAGCATGATATTTTCTTGGAAAACTGCAACAAGACTGAATAAATGCTAAATAGTTCACCTATTCATAAGTGTAACACCCTATTTTCTTTCAGAGCTCTATATTCAGGGAGACAAAATATATCTGCATCCTAAAATGTCAAAAAGTGTAATTGTTTGCATGTAAACAGCATCTGTAAGTGAAATCTTTTTAAGATTTCAATCTTTGAAAGCTCATTGCAGCAAAACAATCTTTTGAATCTTCCTCATATTTGGCACAGTATTACAATAACCATTCACTGAGACTAATATATATTATTGATATCAATATTATATCCAAAAGTATTGAAAATATTGAATTTTGATTGAACATATAAAAACCAATTGGTTAAACTTCCTATAAATTGACAGTGCACATCATCTGGAGTTAATACACATTATCATATTAATATTCTGTCTAGAAATACAAAAAGTGCATTTTGATTGCAGTTTACAAAAGAAAAGTATAAAAAATAAAAATTTGTTCATCAAGCTTTGTACACTCACTGTGGCTCATCCAATAGGTGGATCTTCTTCAAATTCTGAAGACATAGCATCTGGAACTAATGCACATTAGCTATGACATATCAAAAGTGTCTGAAACTAAAAATATTGATTTAAATAAATCTTTAAATATTCACTTTGGCAAGAGCAATGGTTGGATCTTCCCCAAATTTGGCCCAATGTTAGATTAGATATTCTCTGATATATCTCAATATACATCAATGTCACATATAGTATATATACATGTTTCTACATGGGTGTCACCATTGTGAAACTATTGTGGTCAGCAAAGACCCAAACAGGTTGATGTCAATATTGTCTGTGTCTCCTTGCACAAACTAGCACTATATTAAGATTGGTATCATTGGAAAGGGAATCAAATTGTCTATCTATCCATATCAAATGTTATTAGGTTTAAAATATTTTTTAATTAAGTAGATGGGCTTTAAACTTTCAAAATTATTTAAATTGCTAATCTGACCTTTTTCAACTAGGGCAAACCATATATAGTTAGAAAGCTGACGTCATTGCACTTCTACTGGTACCATCCATGGCTTTTTACGATGTAGTGCAAGGAAGCGCGAGCCAATTAAAATAGCCTGTTTTCACAGTCGTTTTCATTTACATCAGTAATGAAGGAATATTCACTAAATACACTCATCATACAAATGGAGTTTACTTAAAATACAAACTTACTATATATTCAATCCAACAAGAACATCAGATAGAACATATGTTGATGGTCTAGGTTATGTAATTTCAGCAAAATCATATACATGCAGAAATAGGAACAAGCATGTGAATATTGGTGGAAAAAAGAACCATTCCTGGACTTTTACAGGGCACTGCCGGTACCTAATACCGGCTCAACCACTTGTCCGAGCCAAGTTGGAGTATGCACGGACAAGCAGAATATCACGTGAGCTTTTCCTTTGGACGAGTTGTTTTGATTTATTTGTGCAATTTTATTCCCATGACTGAGGCAGTAAATATAAGTACTGCGGACAAGTAAAAATTCAGACGGACAAGTGAAAATCACACCAGACTTTTCCTATGGACAAGTGGTCATTTTTACTTATTTCTATCACTGATAGTGTATTGCCATCTGACTGTATATCCCAGTGATATATATATATTATGCCTATTGCTATATGTGCCATATATATATCAGGGATGAAAGATCTCCGTGATTTCGCGGATTTCCGGGAATTTTTCCTGTGGCTATAAGTGTATACTAATACGTTGCGCCCATCCTGATATGACCTTAGATGTTTCCAGGACGTAAAACGCCAACAACCAACCAATACGTTGTTTCACGCTGCAGCACCATCAAACACCGCAGCACTAGCAGCGTATACTACTAGTACTAATGGCTTAAAACGGCGCAGCACTATCAGCGTATACCAATATGTATGAAACCCGACTTCCAGGAATTTTCAGCGATTCCCTGACAATGCTAAGCCTATGGGAGAATATCAGCATTTCCGCTTTTTTTCCCGGAGACCACTTTCATCCCTGATATATATTTATACAAATGCCTACATCCACATATAATATACCATTCAGATCCTATGATCTAGATCACCCCTTTCTACTGTCTATTGGCGCTATCACATTACGGCGTATGGCGGGAGCGTATTGAAAACCTACGTACGCCGTGCTGGTGCCACTTTCGGGTGTGTTTGAGCGTATGGGGGACCTACGAGGAGCGTATGAGGAGCGTATGGGAGCGTGCTGTGACATTTTTTGACATTATGGGCCATACGCCCTCATAGGTCGTGTTTTTTTGAGCATGCACAAAAAAAATTGGACGGACGAATTTATGAAAGCGTATGGCGGCGTATGCCTCATACGCTTCACATACGCCGGCATGTTGCGGCACTGGCGGCGTATGAGTAGCGTATGAGTAGCGTATGCGGCGTATGCCGACGTATATGATGTAATGCCGCTACGCCGCCATACGCTCCCACCATACGCCGTAATGTGACAGGGCCTTTAAGGGGCTGTCACATTACGGCGTATGGCGGGAGCGTATTGAAAACCTACGTACGCCGTGCTGGTGCCACTTTCGGGTGTGTTTGAGCGTATGGGGGACCTATGAGGAGCGTATGGGAGCGTGCTGTGACATTTTTTGACATTATGGGCCATACGCCCTCATAGGTCGTGTTTTTTTGAGCATGCACAAAAAAAAATGGACGGACGAATTTATGAAAGCGTATGGCGGCGTATGCCTCATACGCTTCACATACGCCGGCATGTTGCGGCACTGGCGGCGTATGAGTAGCGTATGAGTGGCGTATGCCGACGTATATGACGTAAAGCCGCTACTCCGCCATACGCTCCCGCCATACGCCGTAATGTGACAGGGCCTTTAACACCCCAACCCTCGGGCACACGTGAAAACCTAAGTCCGTTGGTGATTGTCCGGTCTGGCAGTATTATGCGGGGATTAGTATGGCCAACTAACCGTGACGCCGTTCTGCGCCACTGTGACCCCTTCACCTTGGCGACACGCATCTATAGGTTAGCAGGTGGGGTGGCAGGCAGCCAACAGCTAGACACCCGCCTCCGTCATGCTCGCGGCGCCGGCGGCTGCTGATTGGCTACCGCTGGCTGCCATGGAGACGCGTCAACAAACCCGGGCCTAGCCCAAAGTCAGCTGTGTGCGCGATCAGCAGAGTATGTTGTGTGAATCCCCCAGGCTGGCTGCCGAGAATAGAATAGACCCGGACGTGTGTAGGCTCTGTGAAGTGCAACATATCGAATATGTGATGTGTTTAGTATAGTGTTGGTGTGCACAGTCGGGGGGGGGGGGTGGGGGGGTGTGAACACCAACAAAACAATCGAATACACAACAGTAGTGCTTGTCTTCTTTCCAGATAAATATTGGTCAGATGATACACTCAGAAATAGAAACAGTTTGTTATATTGAAAAGTTGTCAGCACATGTTAGGGATTCGGGGATCACAGGGGTTTGGTATAGATATGTTGTGCAGTTTAATACCACTGCAAATATATCAATCAATCTATCAATCTATTGTGTGATCAGATGTGGCTCTAGGCAGATATTTGGCACAGAACCAAAGTGGGTGCATTATTGTGTTGACCTCTGTGCTGGTCTGCACTGTTTATGGGAATGAATTACGATTGATCTCCATACTTGGTCACCGGGCGCTGTGGTCTAATCGGTAGAGCGCAGGGCTCGCGTGTGGAAGGTTGGGAGTTCGGTTCCCGGTCGAGTCAAACCAATGACTTTAAAATTCATAGTTGTTGCTTCCTCGCCTGGTGCTCAGGTGTGTGATTTCTCAGTTTGAACCGGAATTCAGTGGGGGGGTTTTCTGGATGCCGAAACTGGAATTCCGTTGTTGTTTTTTAATTCTGTGTTTTTGCTGGCCACTGAAATACACTATTTGCATCCCTCTCGTGACTCAGTGGGATGCTGTGTGTCCCCATGATAACCTAAAAAAAATTCAGGTTCCCCCCCCCCCCCCCACACCCAATCGCATACCTGTAATAAGATAGGGCAACGACTGGTTGGCTCAGTGTCAGGATAATGTGACTGAGTGGGACATTGGGTCATGGTGCCAGCAGCCTGATTTCCCCATGTGGCAGCACTATAAAGTAGCCACGAGTGCATACTATCACAAGTCAGTACCCGTCCTGATATGACCTTAAATGTTACCAGGACGTAAAACTCAAATAAACTAACCATGCTTGGTCGGTTGTGTATCGTTATTTTGGAATGGTGGATAATAGAATTCCCGTCCCGGTGATGAACTTAATACTCATATCAAATGCGCCTAAGAGAATAGACAGTATACTAACTCCTCCATTAACGACGTGAGTATGTTCCTGAAAACCACGGTGTTAACTGAAACAACATTAATTTAAGTCTATTTTAAAATAATATGCCTTGAATATTTAAATAAGCTGATCCATTGCAGACACCTTCAATATAAAAAAGAAGCATAATAAATGTCAACTTTAATATTATTACTTAGTTACTACATAACACACTTAGAAATTAATGATTGGGGTCTACCTTTATTTAAAATGTTTTGTCGGCTCAGACAAGTCTTGCTCTCTCTCTCCCTCCCTCTCTCCCTCCCTCCCTCCCTCCCTCCCTCCCTCCCACTCCCCCCCTCCCTCCCACTCCCCCCTCCCTCCCACTCCCCCCCCCCCCCCCTTGGCGTCATAACAAAAAGTCGTTGAATCAACTGCGTTAATGGGGGATGTCGAGTAACGGGAGAAGCAGTAGTTGGTACAAATGTGCTGGAAAGCCACCTGGTTTGGTGTGTTTAAAACACACTCTGGACCTCCCGCATTCTATCAGCCGTGACGTGTGAAAGAATCCTGAGGGTTGATTGCTCCTGTAGCGTGGCAACTCTCCGACCACACCCTAACCGTGTAAGTCGGTGTACAGGAGCAAGTCTCTCATGGGCCCCACCCCAAGACCGTTCACTGATTTCTAATGGCTGCGCTTACTGCGCAATAGGGAGCATCGTGCCTTGAGTAGGACTCGAGCCATCATTTTATGCCATTTTGGAGTGAGCGCTCTGTAAAGGGGCTGTCACATTACGGCGTATGGCGGAAGCGTATGGCGGCGTAGCGGCTTACGTCATATACGCCGCATACGCTACTCATACGCTACTCATACGCCGCCAGTGCCGCAACACGCCGGCGTATGTGAAGCTTATGATGCATACGCCGCCATACGCTTTCATAAATTCGTCCGTCCTTTTTTTTTGTGCATACTCAAAAAAACACGACCTATGTGGGCGTATGGCCCAAAATGTCAAAAAATGTCCTGGCACGCTCCCGCCCATACGCTACGCATACGCTACGCATACGCTACGCATACGCTCAAACACACCCGAAAGTGGCACCCGATGGCGTACGTAGGTTTTCAATACGCTCCCGCCATACGCCGTAATGTGACAGCCCCTTAAAGGCCCTGTCACATTACGGCGTATGGCGGGAGCGTATTGAAAACCTACGTACGCCATCGGGTGCCACTTTCGGTGTGTGTTTGAGCGTATCGTAGCGTAGCGTACTATGCTGCTAAGCGTATGGGAGCGTGCTAGGACATTTTTTGACATTTTGGGCCATACGCCCACATAGGTCGTGTTTTTTTGAGTATGCACAAAAAAAAAAAGGACGGACGAATTTATGAAAGCGTATGGCGGCGTATGCATCATAGGCTTCACATACGCCGGCGTGTTGCGGCACTGGCGGCGTATGAGTAGCGTATGCGTAGCGTATGCGGCGTATGGCGACGTATATGACGTAAGCCGCTACGCCGCCATACGCTTCCGCCATACGCCGTAATGTGACAGCCCCTTTAGCTATTCATGTGTATCTGTGTTGTACAAGCCAATGGAGTATACTAGTACAATAGGTTTGTTTTTGATTTGTTGGTTTCCCCCCCCCCCCCTAGCAAAAAAAAACCAACCTACACAAAACCATCCTTAGAAAATTACTACCACCAACAACAGAATAACCAACAAAAACTAACCTGCACCCAAGACACACACCAAAAACAAACCAAAGCAACAACCATTGGCTGTACGATTTAACCCAATGACTTAAAAATTGGTACTTGTTGCTTCCTAGCCATGCACTCAGCATTATTAGGATACGGCAAGGACTGGTGGGCTCAGTGTCAGGATAATGTGACTGAGTGGGATATCAGGCCATGGTGCTGGTGGCCTGGTCTCCCTGTGGGGCACAATTATAAATTTGCCATGTGCATACGGTCACAAGGCGGTACCCGTCCTGATATGACCATAGATGTTGTCAGGACGTAAAACTCCCACCAACCAACAAACAACCGTTGGCTCATTTTGAGCTGTAGCGTCCGCTAACTGGTTAGTACATCATACTCATGGAGTCACGTTATCTGACTTACGAAGTGACGTCATTGGTGAACACAGGGGTCGTAATCGATTAACACGACCCGGGCCACTCGGGTCACCCGAGTCGTCAGAATTTCAAATCGAACACTACGAGTGGAGTCGACAAAATACACGTGCCATGTGCAAAACAACCCGACCCCAGTAACCCACCTCTTGGCTGACCCGGAGCTAGGAGCAATGACGTCACATTTGCGCTGGTACCGTCCTGCAGGATAACAGCAACCAGTACTAGTCATACATCTTTCTCTTTGGTAATAACCTAGATTCGTGAAATGGAAATATAACTAAACGATGCCATCATAAAATACTATAAATCCTATTTTGTTGTAGTTATGTCGTTTATTAAAAAAAAAAAAAAAGTTTTGTACTAAGCCACCACCCCCCCCCCCCCCTGAGCGTGGAGAAGCGTATTCGATTATTCGACCCGAGTCTAGGATGTGCGCATGCATCATAAAGTGGCTCCGGTGACCCGAGTTGATTAATCGATTACGCCCTCAGTGAGGCACTGTGGTGTTGAGTCTACAGCGGTGAGCTAGACTGTACTGTTTCAGCATAAAGGTGTGTGACCATTGAGAACACTTCTGGGATTAATGCATTACATCACCTCACCCCAACCTCCGGTTATAGTGGTGAATGCACACGTACATAAACTAGCTTTTTACCTGATGTAAAATATTTGCTAGAGAAATTTCACTACAATCTACATTGGGAACAAATGTATGGCAAGAACCCTACCAAGTTTGCTCATCAAGAGGCATTTGGTTATAGCTGCAAAATGAGTTTAAATTATAGTCTATAATGAAGGATGTGGCTGGGGGGTGTGGTGGGCACCATCAGCACATTCTACCCTCTGAGCTGTAGCTACAGCCCGGCGTGCTGGGTCTCTCGGGTTCGGTCATTTTTAAGGGACTAGCGGATTTCAGAATGTCCGTATTACTTTGACTTGACCTTGTTTTGGTGTGGTTGTCTGTGTGTGTCTATCTGGCCGTGGATACTGCGCCTAGCTTGTGACGTTGTCTTTGCGTGTCGGAGCCTATCACCCGGCAGTCAGTGCTCGGTGTGGCGGGCCGTACTTGGCCGTGCCCCGTGGTTACTAAGTGGCCGGCTCCTGGTCGTGCCACTGGCCGTCCTGCTTCTCGTTGAGCTCGATCACCTGTTTGAAAGGCCACTCCCCATGCCCATGCCCCTGCCCCGCCCCGCCCCCATACACTGTCTGTCGGGCAGCGTCTGGGTCCCACCCCGGTAAAGTGTGGAGCGGCGTCTGGGTCCCACCCATCGTGCAGCTTAAAGTTAAATCGTCTGATCGAAAGTTGTAGTTTCTAAACCAAGACTAGCATTACCTAGATTTGATCATACATGTAGATACTGGTACACTCACTCATGATTTACGGCTTCATATGATTTAGACTTTATAGTGCGGTCCCACTGGGAAATCAGGCCGCCAGCCCCATGACCTGATATCCCACTCAATCACATTCTCCTGAAACTGAGTGAACGAGTCCTTGCCCTATCCTAGTAATGCAGAGCGCCAGGGTAGGGAGTGACAAGTATACATTTTTAAGTCATCGGTTTGACTCGACCACGGTTCAAACCCACAAACTCATCCCCCGATCTCCCAAAACAGGGGACGGACGCTCAACTCATTCGGCCATCCCGTTTGGTCGCAGCTTCATATGAAGAACAATAAGTGAACTACTTTGTTTAAGCACTACAGCAGGGAAGGTGCTCACAAAATAGGCTGACCTCATAATATCTCGTTAGTCTTGCCTCTTTCCAAGTATATGTTAGACTACATTGGATCACCAGTAGGTCAGTGTATCACGTGACCATGGCGAGACGAGAATCTGGGCCAGAACTTGTTTTGAACCACATGGCTTTTAGTGTGCTTGCTGAAATTGTTTGGCATGCTTTCACTTGAAATATCTCAAAAGTTAAACATTTGTGTCCAGTCTTTCTAAAATCATTTGGTATACATGATATATGTATATATATATCTATATAACAAAAAACCACACCCAAATAACAGCGCCGTAGTGTCTGACTCGAACCTGGTGCTATTGAGGCAGTATTTAGCCCAACACATGCACAGTGTGGCTGTGAGAATGTCTGGGCCAACACGAGAGCAATCCTGCAACATTGTGTGACTGAATCTGCGCGTGGGAAAATAAAAAATAAACGGCATTGTGCCACCCGCATTCTGCAGCTTGTATTCTGCTGGTTTGGGTAAATATAACACGGTTAAGTATAATTCCACGTGAGTTATATTCACTCTAGTTAATCCGTTGCCGGTATGGGTAAGCTTTACTTAAAGCCTGTATTAAACGTGGCTAAAACATCTGTATTTAAAAAGCAAAAATTACTACTAAATACATTTTAGATGGCTCTGTTCCCGCGCACACCTTGCTATTTATTTATTGATGTTGGACCACGTGGCACGTGCAGTTCCATATAGATACAGTGATGCATGCCATGTGACCTCTCTGGCCTATGAGGATAGCTGGGACTCGGTGGGAGAGGGGTGGAGGGGGGGGGGGGTGAGGGTTAGCTTCTTGAAACGGGGGAGACTGGGGCCACGTGATACATACATACTGATGACCACTTCGGGTGCTGGTGGTAGCAGTGTGAGTTGAGGTGCTGGACACCAGGCACACATTGTGAGCTGACGTAAACATCCGAGTGGTTGGTGCGGGCGGGTGGGTGGGTAGTAGGTGGAGGTGATTCACACAAGTGGGTCAACATATGACTCATTGGTTTTGAGCTCGGCACAGACTCAGATATATATACGGCATCGGGGCTAAGTGGTGGCGATGCTAGCGGTATACAGTATTTGTAAGCGTAATGGCGTTTTGCATCCTAGCAACATCCAAGTTCATATCAGGACAGCCACCGACTTGTGACAGTGCGCACTCATACTTATAGTTATAGTAACCTGATAGTGCTTCTCCACTTGGATACCGTGACCGTGTTAGCACCATTCACATTATTCCGATGCTTGGCCAACCAGTTCTTTCCCAATCCTGTTATTAATGCTAAGCGCCAGGCATGACAGCTACAAGTATTTTGTTTTTGGGGGGTTTTCATTCGCATTGGTGCGCTGAAGGCTGCAAATCTGCAGCACTGAATGGGCACCGCTGAAAGCGGTCCCATGTGGTCGGGAGTTGGCTTCCGATGGGTAGTGGTCAGAGAAATTGGGGGGTGGGGGGAGGAAAAGGGCAGCCTAAGAGCCCAACCACAGTCCTCTGAGAGGGCCGGGAGAGGCTGGGTGGTTGGTGTAGTTTTACACCCCTGTAAGACCCTAGGCCACACCAGGACGTGCACCGACTTGTGACAGTGCGCACACATGGCAACTTTATAGTGCTGCCCCACTGGGGAAATCAGGCCACCGGCACCATGACCTGATGTCGGCCGCGGCTCTGCGGATTGTTGGTGAAAGGCCTGAGGAGAGGGTTCTTGTGAGGTGGGTGGTGAGAAGTTGTTTGCCTCGGAGGTGGAGGGGAGGGAGGCCGGATTCAAGGAGGAGGAGGGTCTTAATCCTGGTGGTGCTGGGAACACGGAGGACAAGCCTGGCAGCCCGGTGTTGGATGTTCTCAAGTTTCAGGAACTCATTCAGGAAGATCTTGTTCTTGGGTAGTCGAGTTTGGGGGTTGTCAAGCCCGAGGGCTGTGAGAGCGAGTGTGGGCGCGGCATAATCGAAGAGGGAGCGGACTGCCTAGCGGTAGAACAGTGCGAGTACACCGTCCGGGAGCTACAAGTATCAACAAGTCGGCAGCAATATGTAGCTGTGTGTGTGTGTGTGTGTGTGTGTGTGTGTGTGTGTGTATGTGTGTGTGTGTGTGTTGAGGCATCCTCTCCATGCATACACACACACACACACACATACATACACACATACACACACACACATACACACATACACACATACATACACATGGGGTGTATGTTATGTGTTACCAATCTCCGACCAGACGGGATAGCCGAATGAGTTGAGCGTCCCCTGTGTTGGTATGTCGTGGGATTCGAACCCACAGGTTTGAACCCGGGTCGAGTCAAACCAATTACTTAAAAATTAATACTTGTCACTTCCTAGCCAGGCACTCGGAATTATTAGGATATGGCATGGACTGGTTGGCTCAGTGTCATGATAATGTGTCTGAGTGGGGCATCAAGTCATAGTGCTGGCAGCCTGGTCTCCTAGGGGGAAGCTCTATAGAGTCGCCGTGAGTGCACCCTGTCACAAGTCCGAAGTCGGTACCCGTCCTGATATGACCTGAGCTGTTTCCAGGATGTAAAACTCCAACAACCAACCATTCTCGGTCCTGGGGCCATATGCAGGAGTCGGTGATATCGTCGATTGGTGTTAGCCCGTAAACGCGTTTAGCTATAACCGCCCGCGCGAAGTATGTCACGCCGTATGCAGAGGCGCCTAAACGGGGCGTGTTAGCTAAACAAGAATCTGGTTCCCGGCGAGCTCCGCTATTTCCCAATTCAACAATATTAATTTTGCCGCCGATGTAGCCGGGTATCAGCGAGCACTGCGGCGGGTCGCGACGGCGATTTATTTTGTTTACATTCGTCCATTCGGCAATATGAATAAATATGAATACCGCCGCCAATGCGGCGGTGGCTTTAATATGACTTCGAATTTAGGGTTAATTTGAATAAATTTCACTTATTGCGTATGTAATTCTGTTAAATATGATAGCATTGAATAGATTTGGGCCTAATACATTGCCGCCAATGCGTCGACGTCGGCCAGTATGGATGTCGACGTCGACGCGGAGGTGGCGGCGGTTTGTTTACTGTACGTTCGTCGATTCGAAAATATTAATATTAATATCACCGCCGTTACGGCGGCAGCGTTAATATTGCTTCGAATTTAGGGTTAAATTGATAAAATGTCACTTATTACGTATTTAATTCTGTTAAATATGATAGCATTGAATATATTTTGCCACAACCTTACGCTAACACCGCCCTTAAACGTCATATGAAACGGGGTTAGTGTCGCGGACCTTAAACGCGCGGTGTTAGGCCTATCACTGACTCGTGCATACCGACTTTTCGGCGCTAAACCAGAAATCCTATCTAAACGCATTTTGGCCCGCTAACACCGCATCCTGCATATGGCCCCTGGTGTTGTGCATAGCCAGGCAGGGTGCTATTACTTTGAGTGGCATTCACCCAGAGGGACTGGTTCCGTTTGTGTAACCACATACCAGTATGTGGGTGTTGCACGAGGGGTTGGGGTGGGGTGGCGGGGGGGGGGCGGTTTGATGACACAGCGCGGTAGACCGGCACATCTATTGTCGTACTCGGGTGCTTGGTGCCAGTTTGTCTAATGTGACACATTCATGGTACAGAGGTCTCCCACACCCACTTCCTTTGTCTGCGTTGGTAGGCATTTTGTCTTCAACACTGGTTGGCAAATCACATGGGACACATAGTAACCTACGTTCATTGACATTGCGTTACAGTTAATACACAAATCATCTAACTATTTATTAAATACTAAGTATTCTTGTGCTTGAATAAGCTTAAGTTTTAAAGTACATGGTAATACAGATGAAATTACACAGGTTAACGGCGTGTGTTGTACTGTAACCGATCATGCATATATCTGCTCTGGCGTCAGTAATGAGAACCTTCCGGCGGTTTTCAGGATACCCCCCCACCTTCTGGATCATACAGGTCGTCCTCCTTCAGTAGGTTGACATTGGTAAATTTACCACAGGTTAGATTTTTGCTTGTTTTATTAAAACAAAATGATAAAATTATATCTGATTCTGGGTCCCTTTATTATTCATTCATGCATGCATTCATGCATCCACCCATCTCTACACCTGCGCTGTGGTGAGTGTCAGTAAGTGTATGTTTGTGCACGCGATGCCGGGGGGGGGGGGGGGGGGGTCGGGTCGGGATGAGTGAACCATGGAGTGAGTGCCGGGATCGACCCTTATGAGTGCCGGGGGGAGGCCGGTCTGCAGGCGAGCACGGCGTCGGGCTGAGATCGATTTACATCTAGTTGGGGTGAGTTGATTCTAAACAGCCTGGTTCAACGCCCCCCCCCCCGCCCCCCCCCCCCCCCCCCCCCACACACACACCTGTGTCGGAGCAGGCACTAACAAAGGCTGCAGCTATAATCTATGAATACATTTGCGAAGCACAGCGCCATTATATTATGGGAACTTGCTCGAGCTTAGCAAGGGGTCAAGATCCGCAATTCGTCAAATCAATCAAGATAACAGTTGGGCTTTTGAATCGGTTGTGAGAGATTAATGTGCTGATCTACGAGGATTTGGATACCGGTGTGTTGTAGAATATTATGCATTTGCTGTTTACTTTAAAAAACTACTGGGGGGGGGGGAGTGACCAGGCCACTAATATTAGTAATAAGAAATTTTGAGGAGTATGTCACAGGGGCCGTAATCGATTAACACGACTCGGGTCACCCGATTCGTCAGAATTTCAAATCGAAAACCGCGAGTGGAGTCGACAAATACACGTGCCATGTGCAAAACGACCCGACCCCAGTAACCCACCTCTTGGCTGGGGTAGCTAGGAGCGATGACGTCACATTTGCGCTGGTACCGTCCTGCAGGATAACAGCCACCGGTACCAGTCATACATGGTTTTTTTGGGTACTTGTTTTTTTTGGGTACTAACATAGATTAATGAAATGGAAATATCACTAAACTATGCCATCCTAAAACAATTTAATTCCTATTTTGCTGTAGTTATATTGGTTATTAAAAAAAAAAGGCTTTTTATCACCCCGATCGTGGAGAAGCGTATTCGATTATTCGACCCGAGTCTGTAGGATGTGCGCATGCGCCAAAAAGTGGCTCGCGTGACCCGAGTTGATTAATCGATTACGCCGAGGCAGGGTAGTCTATTTGCGCACACACCAACTTCCCTAGGTGTTATCTTATAATGCCACTATTAGACTAAAGCTGAGATTCCTTACGCGCGGTATGCGAATGCGACAAAAAATCAAAATGCCTTGAAGCCTATGGGCTACATTCCTTACACGTGGTATGCGAATGCAACAACTCGATCGGTCCCTGTAGCGATCGGTGCGGCATGCGGTATGCGAATAGAAATCTCAGTCACATGTGTCCATCAGTTTAAGACTAGGAGAGGCGACTGACCATTATGGAACGGTCACACACAGGGGTGTTAAGTGGAAACATCTGGTAGTTGTGGTGGTGGGGAAACGCTTGCCGCTTACCGCATAGAAGGAATCCTCCCATTCGCATACCGCATACTGCGTAGAAGGAATCTTAGCTTTAGCCACGAGGACTACCAGATCACCATGGCCTGGCACTGTTCACATTGTTTCCTCGTGGACTGGCCAGCATTGTTTACATTGTGAGGTTTTTTGAGCCAAATATCTTAAGACTACAAAATATAGTGTGCCTTACGTCAGAATGAACTCTTTTTTCCCTGCTCATTCGTAAATGGCTGCATTTCACTTGTTGAAATAGGACGACTTTGTATCCTCCCAGAGTTATTCCATGCACTGACCTGCCCGTTCTATATCCAATAATTATGTGCTGCACCATGCCCGTTCTCTATCCATTAATATATACTGCCTCCTGCCCGTTCCATATCCACTAATTATATGCTGCACCATGCCCGATCTAAACCAAAGGGGATGGCCGAATGAGTTAGAGTGCCCGTCTCCCGTTCGAACCATGGTCGAGTCAAACCAATGACTTAAAAATTGATACTTGTCGCTTCCTAGTCAGGCGCTCGGCATTATTTGGATAGGGCAAGGACTGCTTGGCTCAGTGTCAGGATAATGTGACTGAGTGGGATATCGGGTCATGGTGCTGATGGCCTGGTCTCCCAGTGGGCCAGCACCATGAGTACGCACTGTCACAAGTCGGTATCTGTCCTGATATGACTTTAGATGTGCCAGGATGTAAAACTCCAACAACCAACCAACTATCCACAAAGTTTCCTCAATCACTTGTACACAGTGCCAACGGCTGGTGAGTGCTGTTGGGGGTCATTTCGCTCTGATATCGTGTTAGTTTAATGTAGGCTGTGTATAGTATACACCACACACGGGAGCATGTTGCGGCCTGTCTGAGCAGCTGGTGTGTGTGTGGGGGGGGGGGGGGGGGGGGCTCCTGTATAATATACATTAGTGGTGGGATAGGTGGGCCATTTCCGACATTGGAGTCGACCTGGCCGCTACATTAGTGTGTGTAGTAGTTTATGTCCTCTTGCATCCAGGTGAGTCATTCGTTGGTTACGTAAAATGCAAACTGTCTGCGGGTAGGGGTTTGGCGTGGGTAATGGCATTAAAACATACTTAAAATACGTTGTGTATATATGCAATAATGTGGTTTGATTAGATGGGGACGGGAGGGAATTTGAAATGATGTGTAATGCTTGAGATTAGATGGAATGTTGTGCGGTATTTGGTGTTTAAAACCAAAAAAAATATTGCTGAGGGTGGGCGGGCCCCTGAATGCCTGGTACTTACCTTTGTATTCGTAGATTCGTATGAATCTTAGTAATACCACAACTTACAAGTAAAGTCTAGTATAACTATATCTTTAAATTGCTTATTCTGGATGTATTTTTAATGGAAAATGGGCTATGCGTATGGAAGATAGCCTGCGCGCATTTTTGTGTGTTTTGTAATGGGAGTTTGGTTAATAGTTAAATCCGACCCGTATATGCCTTCTATTATTAATCCGGAGTACCTGGCGGAGGAATTTGATATGAGACGGGGCCTGTCGTTACACCATCGATCTGTCTGTCTCCGGGAGCAGTCTCTCATACAACACCTAGTGATGATGGAGTTAGGGGTGTGTGTGCATGACATAACTCCCCGTCTCTTCCATATAACCAACTACTGACATAACACAAGCCGGACCTGCTTTGACAATCCTAAGATAGCACTCCCCAAGTGACACGTGAGAGTTGAAAGGCCACTCTTGGAAATATTATGTAGTGATAAATTTGTTTGGTTTTCCTAGTAATACCAAGTGCCGTGCACAATAGTAATATTACCAACTTTATTTATACTTGGTGTGTCTCAATCAGGGATCAAACCCATGGGAAGCCGACACCTATATTAATAGGTCATCCGGTATAGGTCTGCTAACAAGTGAAGAAAATAGCAGAAGCAGGAGTCAGTAAGCTGTTGAAAGCTTATGGTTGCACTCAATTAATAATATTTGCATAAATAAGATACTCTCATGCAAACTGTACAACTTAATTTACTCCCGGGTTCGGATAACTACCAACGATCGATGGGTGGGGGGGGGGGGGATAATTACCCAAAAAAAACATCACAGAAATAAGGACACAATACAGGTACATGTACTGTACTGTATCTCACCTCCGTTTTCATAAGTGACGATTCAAGTGTTAACAATAATCAAATATCATAATGCATTACTATCTCTTTATACAACCAATTTAGAAGTTTACTTGAAACAACAACTAGGTCAACTATTCTTAATATATATGGTAGTACAAGTATAAGGACAACATACAGGTACTTGTACTGTATATCCCCTCCGTTTTCATAAGTGATGATTCAAGCGTTAACAATAATCAAATATCATAATGCGTTACTATTTCTTTATACATCCAATTTAGAAGTTTACTTGAAACAACTAGGAAATTATTCTTAATATATATGGTAGTGCAAGAATTGCATGGTATTTCAGTAGGGCAACACTATAAAGCGACATCATGAATGCCATGTCACAAGTAGGTACCCGTTCTGATATGACTTCAGATATTTCTACGATGCGAACATCAATGAAAGCAAGTTTGTTGTATTTATAACGATTTCTTTTATTATGATACATTTGGGAGTATTATAAGTATTTGTTTAAATATTGATTAAGAAGGAGACATTTTATAATCTCAGACCTCGTCCTCATTCTGTTTCTCCTTGTTCTATCCTAGTAATTGGTTTGAGTTGGTCAGATTTTAACTCTATGGGTTCGAGTCCCACAAACTGCCACACAGGGAGTGTGCGCTCAACTTATTCGGCCATCTTATCTGGTCCTATTTGTGATTTTTGTTTGGGGTTGTTCTTCATTTTAGATTGAAATTCTGAAATGTATTTCCCTCCACAGCTCTGCAGACATTCTGGCTAGCTGAAGATATTACCGAGATGTCAAATATTCTCCATGTAGACCAAATTTCTAATTATTGCATGATTACCATTTCCGGTGTATTTTTGTGTGTTAAAAGCCAGTAAAGAAAAATAATATTTCCGTGTTATTTTAATGACAACATTTTGAATAAATGGGTTCAATGCTGGTGAAATTGGCTGTGGTAGAGCCAGCAATTCTTACCTGACATTTGGCATTCTTTTAAAAAATCTTTTTTATTTTAATTAAAAGAGTGTTTTTTTTTTTTTTAAAGGACCACCTGAAAGCTGTCAACTTCTTTGTACAAGAATAGCACCTGTGAACAACAAATGGATTTTGTCTCAGGTAGATTGCTTGGAAGTTGGAGAGAAGGATGTGAAATACAAGAGCTGCGTAGTCTTGATATTGCATAATGAAGTGTTAAAGTTGCATTGTCGATGAAACATAATTTTTTTCAAAAGCAAAACACTTACCTAAGTTGATTCTATATATCAAACTTAGATAGTAGTGCATTAGCTAAGGATTGGGGACAGCCTGTACAGAATAATCACTGAAGTGATTACCTCATCCCCTTGGACCCCAACTTTGAGACAGCCATTATTCAGGAACACTCATTAAACAATTAGATCAATCTCATGGCCTCATTTGCCAGGCCCTCATTCCAAGTGCCATATGTAATCTAGTCAAGTGGTCATCGCGGGATGTCAATACGCGGCATAGCTGGGAGAGGACTTGGAAAGCTTGTCGCGAGTATTTTGTGTTCTTTCAGGTCAAATTGCTTAAAAACTAGCCATTTTTAATCAAAGTTACTCCGGACTACTGAATAGTAGATTATAACGATCAATTTGATATATTTATCTCAAAAAACTAAATAAAAATTCAAATGCCATCGGACCGTGCAACTTTAATGTATTTTCCTTAGGACCAGATCACGTGAAGCACAGGCAAGCTTTGTGAAACCGCATCGGAAAAATTCCACCTGTTGTTTCTTGGTGCCATCAAGCTAACAATTGAATATGGCCTTTGTAGCTGGGTGACGTCACTCCCTTACCTGAGCCACACATGCTATTTCCGATGGACCCACCGGGCGCGTTGGCCGAATCGGTAGAGCGCGGGCCTCGCGTGTGGGAGATCGGGAGTTCGGTTCCCGGTCGAGTCAAACCAATGAGTTATAAAATTGCTACTGGTAGTTTCCTAGCCTGGTGCTCAGCATTAATAGGATAGGGCAAGGGCTGGTTAGCTCAGTATCAGGATAATGTGATGACGGGTCCTGGTGCCGACTGCCTGATATCCCGGTGGGGCAGTCATGTTGCCATGATTGCACACTGTCACAAGTCGGTACCTGTTCTGATCAGACCTTATTTGTTGCCAGGCGATAAAACTCCAACAACCAACCAACCGATGGACCTCGGCAGCCAAGTTCAATCAAGGGGGCCTGTCATGAAAGCATTAAATAAAAATACAAAAGAAAAACCCACGATTGGAATGTAGTCACAAACCGTTGAACAGACGGTTCCCCTGTGGTGTTTTGTTACTAAGAGAAGTTGGGATGATGAAATAGGGCTCTGAACTTACCGTACCAGGAATGTCAAAATAGGCCTCTGAACTTAGCCTAATGTGGGATGGCAAAATAGGGCTGTGAACTTAGCGTAGTGGGGATGGCAAAATAGTGCTCTGAACTTAAGTGTAGCGGGAATAGCAAAATAGGGCTCTGAATTTAAGTGTAGCGGGGATGGCAAAATAGGGTTCTGAACTTGGCGTAGCGGGGATGGCAAAATAGGGCTCTGAACTTATGTGTAGTGGGGATGGCAAAATAGGGCTCTGAACTTAGCCTAGTGGGTATGGCAAAATAGGGCTCTGAACTTGGCATAACAGGGATGGCAAAATAGGGCTCTGAACTTAGCGTAACAGGGATGGCAAAATAGGGCTCTGAACTTAGCGTAGCGGGGATGCCAAAGTAGGGCTCTGCCTTTACCGTGTTGGGGGGGTGGGGTGGGGGGGGGCATGGCTTTGAACTTTGGTTGGTTGGAGTTTTATGTCCTATGGTCATATCAGGACGGTTACTGACTTGTGACAGTGCACACTCATGGTGACTTTATAGTGCTGCCCCACTGGGAAATCAGGCCACCAGCACCATGAACCAATGTCCCACCCAGTCACATTATCCTGACACTGAGTAGATTGTGGGGTCATGTGTTCAAATCCCGGTCGAGTCAAACCAATGACTTAAAAATTGATACTTGTCGCTTCCTAGCCAGGCACTCGGCATTATTAGGACAGGGCAAGGAATGGTGTGCTCAGTGTCAGGATAATGTGACTGAGTGAGATACCTGGTCATGGTGCCGGCGACCTGGTTTCCCAGTGGGACAGCACTATAAAGTCACCATGAGTGCGCACTGTCACAAGTCGGTACCCGTCCTGATATTACCTTAGCTGTTGCAAGGACGTAAAACAACAAACAAACAACTATCCTATTAATGCTGAGTGTAAAGCTAGGAAGTGACATGTATCAATTTTGTAATTAATTGGCTTTGAACAGAGGAAGAGAATGTTGGTTCCCTTTATCCTCCTTCTCCCCATCTCCCATACATCTACACATAACCGTCCCCCCCAAATGCACGCACAAACACACACACACACACATACACACACACACACACACATACTCACACACACACACACACACACACACACACACACACACACACACACACACACACACACACACACACACCACAATCACTCCTCATCCCTACTGTCCATCGATCTGTTTATCGTTACTGTAGATACCCTCAACCCCCCCCCCCCCTCCCCCCCTCCCCTCCTCCATCTCCGCACGCGCTCGCTCCCTCTTACAGTACGCTGCCGAGTCTACCACGCCGGTCCGGGCTTGTTGGGTGAGTTCTGTTGCCATGGAAACTATTCAGTCTCAAGGTATGTCATAAATCTCTGGGCCACCAGTAGGTGAAGATCCCCTGTCGCCGGTGATGGTGTGTGAGTGTGTGTTGAAGCGTCAGGTGCATTCACACACACAGACACACACACATGCAGCCGGCCGATCCATTGCAGTCGTGGCATGTACACTGGCATAATGGTAATATTATAATGGACGTTGCCACTATAGCTGCACGCGTCCGTGGTACTGGGGCGTGCAGGAAGTCATGTGGCCGAATTTGTAAGAGTGCAGGCTTCCTGTGCAGATGGTCAGGAATTTGAGTCCCGGTTGAATCAAACCAATGATTTACAACATTTAGGTTTGTCGCTACCTGGGCCGTCACTCGCCATTAATAGGATATGCCAAGGACTGGTTTGCTCAGTATCAGTATAATGTGATTTCGTGAGAAATTGGGTCATGGTATTAGTGGCTTGGTCCCCCAGTGGGGCAGCACTATAAAGTCGCCATGAATACACACCTTCACAAGTCAGTACCCAATCCTATATAGGCTGTATGGCCCTGGATGTAACCTGCCATGCAACAAACAAAAATGTCTCTGCTCTGGCAGTATTGTCAGATTGATACTACAATTATTGCTACTTAGTGTTAGGCTTTCGCAATAGACCGGCTAAGGGTGTTTAGGGTGAGGAGTAGAGAAGGGTAGGATGTTGATATATAATGGGGAGATCGACTCACAGCTAGGCCTGGATTATGGTAATCACCTTTCGGATATCCACTCTGTCTCAAAAGTTTCTGTGCGATCCATTCACATACATATAAATCTATCTAGCCCTGAATAGGGTGTGCTCTGTGGCAGAGTGGTTAGAGTGTCTGACTTTTTTCTAGGTCGGACTCCTAATCCGAAGGTCATTGGTTCGGTTCCCCATGCCCCAACCTCTGCCAATTTGGATTTTACTACTGTGTATAACTTACAGCGTCATCAAAGGCCAGTTGCTCTCATACCATGTCTATGTGGTGTGGGAGGTTAAAAATCCATTGGGCCAGTAAATGTGTAGGCTCGGGCTTTCTATCAACAAACTGTCTAATGGTGAAAACAAGTCTATTCACACTTATCCATGATAGGCAGTATAAATCAATATCGAGATAGAAATACCAAATGGCATCCAGGTGTAGTTATTTGTCTCTGCATAGGCTGGTGGTTTTAAGCTTCTGCCATTTTTCTTAGGTACATACGTACATTAGATCGATCGTCAGAATCTACATTGCTTTAGTTTGAAATAACTATTATTTTACCTGATGCATTTGATTAGAGCAATGAAATTGCCACGCGAAGATGATTATCCCTCCCTCCACCCACACCCAACGTGTAGTGGTTGGTGAGTCACATGTCAGTGGGGTGTCATTGATATGTATAGCTCCAGGAGGGGGCAGGGAGGTGACCGCTCAGCATATTGTGTCGTCTCTCGGAAACCGCACAGGTACACAGCATTACAATGATGGATGTGTGGTCCATCATGATTTAAAAAAAGAAGTCAAATACTGAATTTGAGTTAATGCCTCTGAAATTGATGAATGTGAACTGATGAAAATGCGAGCAGTATAATGTGATTGTGCAAACACATATGACACTGGTTACGGGCTGTATAATGTGATTGTGTAATTATTTTAATTTAGGACAATGTCCTCCCTCTGTTTTCGTAATTACCTCCTCTGTGGTTGAATAATGTGAAAGGGGATTTTTTTTTTGCTGTTTAGCCACTATACACAAACATTACCCCATCGTATGAACTAGGCGAGTTATTACAGTTAGCTTGACAAGTTGAGTTCACAAAAGGTGGGATGGAGCAGTGGTTTAGTGAAGACACTACCTGCATTGGGAAGCTAAAGGCCCTGTCACATTACGGCGTATGGCGGGAGCGTATGGCGGCGTAGCCGCTTTACGTCATATACGTCGGCATACGCCGTATACGCTACTCATACGCTACTCATACGCTACTCATACGCTACTCATACGCTACTCATACGCCGTCAGGTGACGGCTTATGTGAAGCGTATGAGGCATACGCCGCCATACGCTTTCATAAATCCGTCCGTCCCCATTTTTTTGTGCATGCTCAAAAAATCTCGACCTACGGGGGCGTATGGGCCATACGCTACTCATACGCCGGCGTACGCTCCGCATACGCTCCTCGTACGCTGGGGGTACGCCGGCGTATGCTAGGGGTACGCCGGCGTACGCTACTTGTACGCTCAACTTGCGTCACGGGCGTATCAGGGGCGTATCTCGGGCGTATGCAGCGTACGCAGAACCTAGGCGTTGCGTATGAGAGCGTATGAAAAGCGTATGGGAGGCGTATGCGAAGCGTATGGCGGCGTATGCCCGACCTATGGTCTCGGTATATAAAGGCGACCCACGCCATTCCTTCAGTCATTCCTGCTCTGCTGCTCATACAGGATGGATGCCCAGGCACTGCAAGCACAGTTCCAGCTTTTCTACAGAGTTGCCCTTTATCACCATGAGCTTACTCTACTCCTCATGGTTCTTCTGGCGTCCCGTATCGAGAGACGAAGGAGGAGGGAGCGGCGGCGACGATCAGTGTGGGTCAGACCCTGGATTGGGAGGCGGCCACAGTTTGGCTTGTTCGACAAGCTCATGGTCGAGTTCCTCTTAGCAGGCATGGTGGCAGAGTGAGGGGAGCCTGTTGCTCCAGGCTTTATATACCCAGGAGTCACCAAGCGGCGGACCGCGGAGAGATACCATAGGTCGCGCATAGGTTTCGAATACGCTCCTCATACGCTCCTCATACGCTCCTAAAATATTCATACGCTCCTCATACGCTCCACATGCCAATCAAAACAGTCAAAAAATGTCGCAGCACGCTCCCATACGCTCCTCATACGCTCCTCATACGCTCCTCATAGGTCCCCCATACGCTCAAACCCACCCGAAAGTTCACCGAAGGTCATCATAGGCTGGCACCAGCACGGCGTACGTAGGTTTTCAATACGCTCCCGCCATACGCCGTAATGTGACAGGGCCTTAATTCTTTTACACCGGCTATATATAATATGGTTTGGCAAACAATTGTATTACATACTGGTTCATACAACCTGCATACGGGCTATATATAATATGGTTGGGCAAACAATTGTATTACACACTGGTTCTTGCAACGTGCATAGATGGGCTATATCTAATATGATTTTGCAAATACTAATATCACACACGGGTTCTTGCAACCTGCCATTGTCCTGCATCTAATCAAACCTCACCGGGAGGAATGGGGGTCGGTTTGCTCCTTTGGAAAGCATGATCAGGGTAACTTTGGGACGTGCTTGTGAATATAGCGGTTCTGACCTAGTTATCCTATGTAAAATAGTACATCCTCGCTGAATGCATTTGTTGCAGTACATTGTGTGCCCACCTTGTCAGTGGTCATGGCAGACTACATATGTTGGTATTGACGGCCTGTCTGTTTGGCCTTGCATTGTGCTGGTAAACATGAGGTCTATTACTGTGCACGCGGTTTAGCAGTAGCTATTCTATTCACTATTGTAGTTGGTTTTACCTCTCTTCTTGCCAGCCTCTTTGTCACATGGGTGTTCAAACTATAATTAAGTGGTGTACATGGGATTGCATTAACAGCTGGGAAAGAAATCATCTGTTATTAATTTAGGACAATATCCTTCCCCTGAAGTGGAGGATCGGGCTTACTTGAAAAGGGCCTTTAATAGCGCTTAAAGCGGCATAGTACGATGAAAGCATAACATTAAAAAAACTAAACCATATTTAATCCTACATATCTAATTTAGATACTTGTGCATTTGTTACTCATAAAAGGGAATGCTAAGTCAGTTTAATCGAACCAGCTACTACTGAAGCCTATGGTGTCCAGCATTTTGATGTGCATGCCAGAATTAGTATTTTGTCACTTTAAATATCTCTAAAGTTAGCCATTTATAATAAACGTTACTTCAAGTCATTATGAAGTAGATTATAGTGATCAACCTAATATATTTATCTGAAGCAATGTATTTCGTTGATCATTATAATCTATGTTCTTTTAGTTTGAAATAACTTGTAAAATTAAAGGGTTAACTTTTGGAGATATTTGAAGTGAAAAATGCTAAATTAGTTTTGGTATGTCCATTAAAATACTGAACACCGTAGGCTTCACACTCACATATTCTATTAAAGTGACTTTGTATTATTTCTATGCAACAATAAATGTTTAATAATTATACTGGTATCTAAGTTGGAAATGATCAAATAAGTGTTTGTTTTGAAAACCTGACGCTTTCATCAGGCTATGAAGTCTTAGCGGTAGTACATGTATGCGTGCCGAATGGTCATCTAATATTGATATCTCAATCCAAGTATACCTTGTGCCACTTTCATATAGTTTTATTTTCAGTAAATGTCTTCAGAGTACAATTTTGTACATTCCTGGGACGACACAAATATATGGTCGATGATTCTATATATGGCAGTCATGAGTGGCAATGCTTCGCAGGAAGGCTTTCGCTGTGTCATTGCATTGCATCAGCTTCGAAGAAGGCTATTTGGTGTTTTATTTTATATTTTTCAAATACAAAGCATATCGTCCGGACAGGTGTGTAAGTTTGAACGCTGCATTGCGCTGAACTCTCGGGCATTTAGAGAGTAGCCAAGGAGACCCATGTCGTGTGATGCTGACGCTTACCGCCGCCCCTCTCCCCCAAAGTGCATGTTTGTCACTAACCCATGCTCCCTGCCCCGCCATGCTGCCTAGGATGAGGAAGACCACGACGGGGACGAGGAAGAAGAGGAGGACACTCTAGACGACTCAGGTGGCAACGAGGAGGCCGACGAAGACGTCGACAACCACAACCGATTCAACTCGTACAAGCGACCACCCAAGGTAGCACCAGGGGGCGCTACGACCCGCCGGGCTCAGAACCTAACCTCGCATGTAGCCCTCTGTGTTGTAACTAGCTTAGGTGTCATTTTACCCTCGTTTCGTCATGTCGCAGAGCACTGTTTTTGCTTTGGTTACATATTTATATGTTTCGTTTTTGGCGAGTTGTCAATTCACTTACTACATTCTATGGGAATGAAATTAGGCTGTATGAACTGTGTGGATGCCGTCCTAAGATGACCGTAGATGTTGCCAGGACGTAAAACTCCAACAACCAACCAACTGTGTGAATGTATTGTTAGTTGGATTAAAGCTGCATAGTCCGATGAAGTATCACATTTTGAAAACCCAAGTAATTACCTAGATTTGATTCGACATATCTAATGTAGATACGGATGCTCTTATTAAGCATTTGTTTCCACATAGATGGGAATGACGTCACATTCTTGCATGTAGTCTTGTTCTATGGCAGTTTGCCGGCCAATTAGAATAGGCTGGTTAGCCCGCCACGTGCTCATTCTATGTACATGGCTGTTAATTAAAATTGTGCACATCAGTCAACCCCCTACCTCAATGTGCCTCACTCCCCATTCCCCATTCCCCAACCACTACCACACATCCACTACAAGGGGAGTTTGAGTGGAGGGAGCAGTCACGCAACAATTTCAGTTTTGCCAATACTAACAACAGACACATGACCAGACTGGATAGCTGAATTATTTGACCGTCCGTCTCCCGTTTTGGGAGATCGTGGGATTCGAAACCATGGGTTCGAACCCTTGTTGAGTCAAACTAATGACATACAAATTTATGCTTGTCCCTTCCTAGCCAGGCGCTCGGCATTGTTAGGATAGGGCAAGGACTGCTTGGCTCAGTGCCAGGATAATGTGACTGAGTGGGATATCAGGACATGGTACTGGTGTCCTGGTCTCCCCTTGGGGCAGCACTGTAAAGTCACCATGAGTGCGCACTGTAACAAGTTGGTACCCGTCCTGATTGACCTTAGATGTTACCAGGATGTAAAACTCCAACAACCAACCAACAACAGCCATGTACATTTTGTATAAGCTAGACTACACAAATTGTCATCGTAGCGTGTGCCCACTGGAACTAAGACCACAGAAGACGCCTACTAGTCAGGCAGTTTTGTAGGCGCCGTCTCCTGTATAAGAATCCTGTATAAGAATATATTGTCTATTGTAGGTTAATTCAATCCGTAGCGAACTGGCTGCTAACTATTGTAACACAGGCTCTGTACCCAGTTTGAACCTGTAAATGTGACTGTTTTGTTTGCATGCTTTTCACTTGGCACGCTCTTCTGTTCACATTTGCTTAAAACATTTCGTCATACAGGTAGCTATTTATTATAAACCCACCAAATGGTGTTTGTATTGTTTCTTTTCAGCTGTTTCTACTTTTGATTATTTATTATTATTATTAATTTGTGTTATCATATTCATCTAGTTATTATTGTCCAGTCGTGACACTACTGTCACTTACCGAACAGCGGTCAACAGCGCTCTTTGGGTGAGAAGCTCTTATTTAAAGGCTGGAGTCAGACAAATATATTCATAGATGAGAATCTTTCGTATTTTTCCGGAATTCCGGATTATTGATTGGTCCGATTTTTTCCGGGTATGGTCCAAATTTGCGACCAATCCGACGTCTCCCATCAATTCGTCAAATATTTTCCAAATTCTAGTTGGCAGGCCATTCTCATCTATATTTGTTAAATGACCCCCCCCCCCCCGTCTCCTACCCCACTTTCAAACCCAACTGGTCTCACCAAATCGCCCAATGTATATGGAAAATGTCCCTAGAACTAGCTCAGTATTCATCCTTATATTATGAATAGCGGCTATGTGTTTAGAAAAAGATGTGTTTAGAAATAGTATGCTGTGTAATGGTTTATGATTCTACACAATTTCAATTTAAATAGCCAAAATGAGTAGAGATAGCGATAGCAACTATGTACTCAGTGTTTATAAACATCCACCACATGGTGACCGCGCTCAGTAAGTGTCATGATTGGTGGATACCGGAGAGGGCCATACACCTCAACACTGGAGGGAGTGCCATGTGACCTGTCCCCAAATAAGGGGTCGTCTTAATACGCAACCTACTGGTTCGCCCTTCTGCTCAAAGTCCCGCCTTTAAGCTTGAATGTTCAGGGTAAAAATTGGTATCCGATGACACTCAGTCTTCATTTGTTTGTTTGTTGTTTTACGCCCTAGCAATATCTAAGGTCATATCAGTACGGCAGTCTTCATTTGTTGTACTATTTGATCTCAGCAGGTTATCAGCTAGCCTGCCCCATTACTGAATTTACTGTTGTTGTTGTTGTTGTTGTTGCCAATTGGTGTGTATCTGGGTCACTCTCCTGAAAACTGGCCAGAAGTGTCACATGGAGAGTTAAAATCTAATATTTGAATTTTTTACATTTTTTGGTTGCAAATGAAAGCTGGAAATCTCCCTTTACATCTATGTAAAATATAAATTGATGAGATAAAAAATAAAGGTGTAGTCCATGATTAAGCTATGTCTTATGGCAGTATAACATGTGTGTCACACGTGTAACACATGTTTAGGACACCACACAGTCTGCTTAATAAAAATCTAATCAGAATTAAATAATATCATACTTAGAAGCATATTAATCATGGCATAATATACAGAAATATGTAGTGCTTATATTGATAAAAAAAAAAAAAGTAATTCCCAGCCATGCTTTATTCACTGAATAATTAGTGTACAATATTTGTGTGGCATCCAGACACCACTGGTTACACATGTGACGGAAATTTGTAATGTTATTTCCGAAGACATCAATTTTTTTTATTTAAAAAAAATTTAAGCATGCATACATGTTAATAAATACTTCCTTTTTGATTTGGGAACTGTTTTGTTTGATATCAATGCAATACAAGATGTTAGTTAGGATTCAACCATGTCCCATATGTCATGTTACAAATGGCTGACAGTAAAATGTTTTTTTTGGGTACAAAAACACTTCAGAACTAAAAGGACGAAAGTTGCACACAGTTTATTTTAGTTCCCTTATTTCTTTCATTAAATCTGAACATGAATATGAAAAGTATAAGGAAAAAAATAAGTAGGAAGTTTTTTTATTGATGTTTTAAAATCCCATCCCATGCTGACCAGTTTTCAGGAGAGTGACCCATCTGTAAGCATTTTGTGTCTGTTGTAGTGTTGTAATATATCACTGGCGTGGTTTTCAATGAGAACTGTTCAAACAACAATGCAGCAAAACATTGCATGTACTGCTGTGTTGTCGCCTGTGGTTCTCTTCAGCCAAACCAAATCTATTGGCCCATCATTTCTATAGTACAGTGATGGACCAATTGGCTCATTCTGATCAATTCCGGGCTGATACCACTGTTCCAGGGTCTGAAGGAGTTGCACAAACACGCACTGGTTGCATCCATGTGTACTTGAACCTGATTCCAGTGTGGTCAGCAAAGAGCGAGTTTGCTGGCGACAGCTGGTAATTGAATGTGTAGACACTGCCTTTACACATGCGCAACGTAGACCAGAAATGAGACTGGTACCCTGATACTGTAATTGGACACAACGTTATATTTGGTTGAATTGGTATTTGATTTGCTTTGTCGAAGTACGTTGAATGAGTTTTCTGTAGTTATTAATGTCTAATCGTTTGGCACCTTTGAAATGTGATATATTTTAATTTGCTTGAATTGAAGGTGTGTCCTCAAGCAATATGGTGTTGTATTTTGACATTAAACAAGGGAGAACACTTACAAACCGTCTTGAGTTGTGTTAGCACTGTGGCCGTTACTATCCCTAAACCAATATTGTCTCGATTCCGTAGTTACGTTTTCTAAGGTTATGGTGATAATTGGTAGTTTAATTATATTAATAATAACAAATAATATCACTCTTAAACAAATTATGCATAAAGTAAGCAAATAAGGCACACATCATGGGTAATTGAGTCAGTTTGCATGACTCTTTTTCAACCATCATAGTTTGTAATTCTAGCAAGAAAACAAACCAATTTGAATAAGTTGTATTTCCAACTTGTTGCTACAGTATTTATTAGCTGTCTTCAAAGGACAACTTTGCCTCCAGACCAATGTTGTCCTGACATAGCAGGTGTCCTGTCATCAGAGGGAGTCAAGTGAGACAAAAACAGTTCAGACATTGATCAATTGTTGGGGTCTGTCTCTCGTATTCTGTGGTGCACAGTGTTGGGAACTGCCTAGTGTGTCCCTAGTGCACTAGCCCCAGCGGGTGCCGTCAGTACTAGTGTCACTACCTAGCTGTGTGACGCTTCTAACATTTGGTGTTTTTTTTTGGTTTTTGTTATTGAGGCTGTATTTATACTGTCCATTTATACTGTCCATAGCATAGCAGGTTATTGTTACTCATCATTACTCAGGATTCCTGCAGATCCTTAAGAAGTCTTAATTTGATTAGTCAATTTTCAAGGGCTTGAAAAGTATTGCATATGGTAACCTTTCCTTGAAACGGTCTTAAAAAAGGTCTTAAGTTGGATTTGGCGACTATAATTTTTTCAAGATATTTTACCAGGTATTTTCACAAAGCACAAATGCTGTGAAGCTGAAATGTCCATGAGGCAGCCTTGGGTTCTTGCTTGAATGAATCCGTACGGCATTCTAAGTTGGGCTTTATAACCATTTCTCCAAACAACTGACGTAGGCTCTTGTATGGTAGTACTCCTGATAAGTATTATTGTACTCGTAGTTTTCCGAACTGACTTGCAATTTAGACAACATGGGAGAGTATTAAAATAATGTAATATTGTTGTTTATTTGTTGCTTTTTCTCATTCCGCAGAATAACAAGGCATTATCGGAACAAGCGCCCACAAAAGAACAGCGGAATAGCAGAAGTAAGTGCAAGCTATACTGGAATTCGATAAATTTGTAATGTATATTTAAACAAATCTGATCTGGTAAAATAGCCTTTTGATCTTTTGAAATTCAGATTGGAGTTTTGATGGTGAAGTGGGTTAAAATGGCATATTACAGTTTTCTGACGTGATAATATATTACAGTTTTATATGGGTCTTGGCTCATTGTGTGATGGGTGAACCACATTTATCCCATGTTACCGCCACGGTTGAGGCTTTTAATAAATTGCATATTGTTGGTGAATCTGTGATAATGGGTTGTTTTCAGAAACTGTGTGCAACTTTTGTGACATGGGAAACCCAAAGTAAAAACATTCCAAATAATAGCAGAAAAAAGTCCAAGCAAATCAGAATCCTTGTTCATATGTAGATTTATATTTTCTGCATATGTCAGAGTTGAAGAAAAAAATTCACTTTTTGATGTTGATCTTATACAAATATAGAAAGCTGTTAAAATTCACTGTGTAACTTCCATCTATAACATCATTTTAATACAACAAATTCAAGCAAATGTTATTGATTACTGTTAAACCAAAATAATTGTTTTTTACAAGAAAAAAAGTAGGAAAATAACTGTATTTAACAATGTAACATGGGAACCAAAAAGGTGGTACACAGTTTCTGAAAATGACCCATATCTTTAGACTTTATACTAGGTAATCAGGTTACTCCTCTCAACATGACAGCTGTCTTATTTTGCTCACTGTTTTTTCCTGATGCAAAGAAGCGAGTAAGACCCTGCCCGGCAGCAAGCCTTTTCAACTCCTACCACCGGGAATTGTGTTGAAGCACACACACTGTGCATTTAGAGTAGCTCCAAAAGGATTTCTGAAGTAGTGTGAAACTTTTCGCTACAAAATAAATAACCCCAATGGTTTAATTTCCCTCACCTGAGTACGGCGGGGTGGGAGTGTGCGTATGTACCCCCCGTACCGTGTTTGCCTTTGACTGTTGCCAATACCCGGAAGGGAGATCACCATTTAAGGGCATGTTTGGCCGAATACCTTATAAGTTGCAGTCTGATGGCGTTAAGCTTCTCCCCATCTTTTAATATATATTTAAAAAATATATATATATTAGATTGCATATTATCTACCTAAGTTTTATTATAATTATCTAACTTTGGAGAAGTTTGAAGTGAAGGCGTACACAATTTTCTTTTAGTGTGCATATTGAAATACTGGACGCCATGGGCTTCACCAATAATACGATTCTATTAACTTAACTTAGTATTCCCCTATATGCAGCACTCAATATTTAATGACTGCAATAGTATCAATAAGTTGGATATGTAAAATCAAATCTAGCAGTGGTTTGGTTTAGAAAATTTGATGTATTCTTTGGACTATGCAGATTCAAGTAATTTTCTTTTTTAAATGAACAAAAAAAGAACAAAAACCCTTTAAAATGTATCAGTTCTAATGCCTATCCCTACACTCTACCCTGTCCTACAATCTCTGGAAGGTCAAAGCCAACGCCAACGTAGCGCACTGACTGTACCCTCATTTCTGCGATCTCAGCGCTCCTACCGGTAGTATTCCCGCCCCCCCCCCCCGCCCCCATTTCTCCAAATTAATGAACACTGAGAAGAGTTTGATGCAGTTCAGAAATCCTCGTGAAAGGAAGTGATCACGTGCTCAGCACACATGCCGTGTAACACACAATACACAGTGCTAGTGGTTCTAGTTGCTTGTCTTGTTTCAGGTGCCTTTAATCAGACCTATTTGCTGTGAATGTCAATTCCACACAGTTGCGGCCCTCACCAACCTTTCCCCTTGGCATGTGGAGCGAATTAGTTTGTGCAAGGAAATTGCCTTTCGCACTAAATTGATTTTCCGATCGAAAGTCATGTCTTTAATATTGAATAGCTCTGCAGCTCTTTTTTCGTTGGGGGTTGTTAGCTCAGTGTTATCTGAGGTGGAAGCAAATACATGTGAAAATGATAAATTTCCTTTGGGCAGTTAATAATGATTACTTTGTCGTTGTTTCATTGAAAGGATGGGGTCACTGTAGAAAGTGCTGCTTTCATGGCAAACACTGGGGTCATTGATTGTTTGTTTGTTTGTTTGTTGTTTTATGTCCTAGCAACATCTAAGATCATATCAGGATGGGTACCGACTTGTGACAGTGCACACTCATGGATACCTTTATAGTGCTGCCCCATGGGAAATCAGGCACCATGACCCAACCACTAGTTGGGTCAGGCACCATGACCCAATATCCCACCCAGTCACATTATCCTGACACTGAGCTAACCAGTCCTTGCCCTATCCTATTGATGCCGAGCGCCATGCTAGGAAGTGACAACTATCAATTTTAAAGTTATTGGTTTGATTCGACTGGGAACTGCACTCCTGACCTTCCGAATGCGAAGCCCGCGCTCTGCCGATTTGGCCACCGCGCCCGGTAGGGGGGGGGGGTCATCATAGAAAGAGTGCTGTCATGGCAAACAATTCCAGGTTATGGGATTCAAACCCCGACAAAACAATGACTTTAAAAAGCTCTGCTTGCTGTTACCTAGCCAGGTGCTCAGCATTACTAGGATAAGGCACGGTTTAGAGGAATGAGGGAAGACCCATTATTATCGATTGAAATTTCTCCTGCTTAAGCAACAAATGTAGCAAAAGAAAAAAAAAATCCTCTTTACAAAAAAAAAAAAAGGGCTTGCTACATCATGCAAATATCCTGTGAACATTTCATTAGTGAAGTTCATTTCGAGGCCTTACAGCCTTAGCCTTAGCTATTCTCAAGAAAACATTTTATTTGAACTGTGTAACAATGTCTCGTGCATTCCTATTCATCGTATTGATAGAAGCACAGAAACTATTCAGTAAGTTTGCAAGTGAAATGAATTTAAAAAAAATTTATGGTGAAATAATGGTGACTATAATCGTTTAGGTCCTTACTCGCTGAGCGGGAAACTTCTTATGCTGAGATTCCTTCGTCATGTGAAGCTAAATATTTCTGTTAATATACATGGGCATCATTGACAATATATACATTAAATATATTATGCCCTTCCCTTCTGGGTGTGTCCATGGTTCTCATTGTGACGATAATTATTCTCGAGGGCACAACCCTCGAGAAAGAGTGAGTGATTTAGGTATATGTAAGCCGTCCTGATATGACCTTAGATGTTGCTAAGAGGTAAAGCCCCCAAGCACTAACTTGCAGTTAGGAAACCGGTTATGCTATTAACTGGAAAGTGGTAGCACGGGAAGTTGGAGGAGCTGAGGACAATCATTTGGTATGCAACGGGTGGCATTTGAATGTGTTGTGTATGTTAAAATCGATGTGTGTTTAATTTCCATGTTGCATGGGGCATTTAAAATTAATTTCTATAAGATCGGACAAGTCTGGTGTGATTTTCACTTGTCCGTCTGAATTTTCACTTATCCCGGACAAGCGCTTCTTTCGAACGCTAACAATGTATAGCGCACAAAGTGATTTGTTGATCATTGTAAAGTAAAGCCACGTTGTCTGTGCAACACCGGCGAATGGTGCCGTGCTTCAAGTGTAGACCATGACCATGTGCTCGGTGCTGTATAGGCTGGAGTGTGTGTCAATGTGTGCCTTTCCATGTTCGCGTGCAGGACCCGTGACGTCTGCAGGTAACGGGCCACGTTTTGTACCGTTCTACTGCTCATTCTCACACACCCTCATTCATTGAAGTGTTAGATCTATGATATACTTGCTTCCTCACAGAGGAGGAGAGCATCGCAGTGCCCCCCACCCACCCCCCTATGTCGACTATGAAACTGCCAACTGACCAGCATGTGAATTACATGAAAGAATTAGAGGGCGGTGGAAGGTCTTGGCGTGTTCGCTAATTTTCGCGGGTTTTCTTGCCACCGTGAACAAGCGCTCATTGGATTAGCACTGCCACAGGATCGTGTAAAATCACCAGAAGTCTTTTTGTGTGTGTGCGTTTCAGAGGTGATTTGCACCCCTGAAAAGATATTTCCTTTCTTTGCAGTATGCAAAATGTGGTTTTAATGTGGAACTCAATACTGTTTAATGGTTTAAAATGTTGTTTAATTTTGTTTATTTAAAACTTTTTAAAAAGGACTTTAAAATAAAGATGCTATAATGGAAGGCGTAGTTTGATAGTCGATAGAGTGGTGCACTCCTCCTCTGGTCCCCTCTCTGAACGCTCAGTCAGCTGCAACCTGCTCTGCGTTAGACTCAAGCTACACTGTTTGGCTCTCTCCAGTAGCCTGCAGCTTACACCTAATACACTTACACATCAACAACTGTTCTTTCCCACTATTGCTACCCCTGGCTGCCCACAAAGGGTTTTAAGTTTAAGAAGACATTAAACATAGGTATCTCGTTTTTTTAAGTTTCACGAGTTTTAGCTGTTCAGGATCGTTTATGAATTTCAATTTGGGATTGGAGAGCATGTTTTGTTTTGATAGAATTGGCAATGGTTTATTTGGAAACCTTTCAACCCTGCCCCCTTTTTTTTTTCTAACCCCCCCCCCCATTTCTTTTTTTGTTGTTTTTGTATGTATACAACGACATGTACTGCTCTTACTTTGCGGGAAGCATGCCAGATTTGCCTTAGGCTGAAAGCATGCCATGACTGAGAACGCAACTGTTCTAGCACAGACATATCCTTATTTGTGAGAAGTAAGAGGTTATAAAAGTGAGTTTTGTGAAAAATAAATAACACACTAATCAACATTTTTGCGAGCGAAAATTTTAGCGAAATTTATTTTCAGACTAAAATATATTAATCAGTATATTTGTAAAATTTGTAACTTAAATATTTGAATCGATGTAGCATAGTTCCTATAGTTACTCCATAAACTGACTCCAATCTCTAGTATTGTATAGACAATAATGCTGTTGACATCTTTTGAGAGGTGACTTGATCATATTCTGCGTGCTTATTTTGAAACTTTTCAGTTTTTCAGCGGATATATTTGGACATATGTGTACCTGACTGATATGACTTGTGTTACTCTCCCTAGTCCCCATGTCGAGAGTGGGTCGCCGCAGCTATGCACCACAGAACCAGAACAACAATCTGCAGAATGGCAATGCGCGAAATGCCCCTCCAACGGCGCCAGACACGCGCTCCGAAAACGCCGCCCCGGACTTGGACGACTGCAATGAAGGGCCTGGTAAGTTAGGGTGATAAGTAAATGATAAGTACCAGAAAGGCTGGTAGCAGGTCCTGAGGTAGGATGATAAGTACCCATAGCACTGTTAGCAGGTCATCGTTTAGAATAATGATTTTAGCAGGCCCACATTAGGATATTAAGTACCAATAACACTGTTGGATCATAATTTAGGACTAATAATGCTTTTAGCAGGTCCCAGGTTAGGAAAATAAATCCTATAAAATCATGTTTTACGATCGCTCCAAAATTTTCAAACCTCCATTAAGAACAAATTTCCCACCTGAAGTCGGTCGTAATGGTTACAAAACTAAAGCTAGTGATCTCTACTTTACTGTGAAAGTAGTCAATTTTTTTTGTTTTTTAAAGCTCTGATGCACTCACTCACAGCACACAACGTTCAAAGAGGGGTAGTGTGCTGAAAGCAAGTCTCCTATTTTTTCCAGTGGCCAGTCAGCATCAACAACCAGTCCTTTGTTTGGAGTACCTATTATTAACCACTGCTCTGACCTCATCCACAGGGACCGGTGGCGCCGCCACCGGCCAAAACCGTCACCAGTGGTGCGAACACTGTCACTGTCACTGACAATATGTTTGGGTAGACCATACCTACCGCTGATTCGCTATAGCACTCTTCTATTTATATTTACTTTTCCAGCCTAACATGCATTAGGAATATGGCAACTACCTCTGCCCACGCTCCATAGCATTGGATATTGAACTAGATCAATACATTGGAATCAATCCATGGTCCTTTCCGCTGCTCGCGCTCCCACATACACGGGGTCCTTTTAGCTATAACACAATCGACCCTTGAGGCTAATTTACCTACTCATCTGTTTTTTTTCCTCACAATTCTTTTCACAGCATATTATTATTAGATATTATTTAATACATTAGTTCTGCTATCCTGACAATGCTGGCTTATTATCGGAATATTTTGCAACAGTGCATATCTATTTATGTCTTATATGTGCGCTGATTCGTTCAGCGCTGCATTAAAAAAAACAAAAACGTATCTAGAGTCCTAAACAGGGTATTTGTGTGTGTGAGTGTATTTATGTATTTGGAAACCTTTCAACCCTTGTGTATTTATGTGTGAATGCTATATATCGTTCTAAAAAACTGCACCACATTTGTGACATGGGAGACGAAAAGTGAAAAAATTCCAAATAATAGAAAACATTTGAAATAATAGAATTCACTTGAAGGTTTATGTGTTGTGCATATCAGAGTTAACATTTTTGATTTTCACTTTTTGATTTTCATCTTATGCAAATCTTATGAGAAAGCTGTTAAAATGAACCGTGTAACATTCATCCATAACATCATTTTAGCACACACAACAGATTCAACCATGATTTGATTGATTACAGTTAAGCCAAAAGAATTGATTCTTACAAGAAAAAAGTTGATAAAAACGTTTGGGTAGATGTATGGTGTCAATATGCAAATTTTCATATTTTTACTTTAGCACAAAATCATATAAGCATATTTTTAAAACATTTTGTGGGATAGATTAAGTAGATGTAGTATTGCTAACATGCTTAATACACAGAGTCAACAATAACTATTTGACTTACTACCTCCTCCCCCCCCCCCCACCCTCACCCCCCAAAAAGGCAAAATCATTAACAATGTAACATGGAAGTCAAAAATGTGGTGCAGAGTTTCTGAGAACGACCCATATATATACACACACAGACACCTATACATGTACACACTAATCATTGGCTCTGCTCTGCAGGTGCACGAAGAAAGTCCAACTGTGTTAAAGAGGTGGAGCGGATCAAGTTACGGCGCGAAGAGCGACGCAAGCAACAGATAGCCATCAAGGAACAGAATGCGGAGGAATATGACACCTCGAATCCCAACTGGGAGTTTGAATCAATGATCAGGTAGGCGACACCTCCCGCCGGGGAACCGACTGTGTACAGCATGTCCAACTTGTATGCACCGGGCAAAAAATGTGTCTTGTGTTGTTTAATCCAGTGAAATCATGACATATCCACTTTCGATACTAGTGTACTCATTCCTCAGTTCTTCGGTTAGGGTCAGAGCCGTATTAGCCCATGGCCGTGTCCCTAGAATTTTAGGTACTTCACCCCCCAACCTCCCCTATGATACTTCAATCTTTCACCTGAAACTAACTATATGTAGGGTACTTATGAGAGTATATATATGGATAAATACATATGTACATGTATCGCTATGGATCGGAGTGCAAAATGCCTTCAACCATTGGAGCCATAGGACGCTGCTAGCAGTACATCAGTAAAAAGAAATTGATGGGCTCCTATTTCATGGGGGGGGGGGCCCCTAGGCTTCAGCCTAATCAACCTTATGGATAATACAGCCCTGGGCCCGTATGCATGAAGAATTATTTATCGCCGCCGGTGGTAAGGACCGAGTTCGGGGTAGCTATCGTCGTGGGTAGGAAATGGGTCACGGGGTATGCGTGGAGCCAAATCGGCGAGGAGGTAGCTACCCTTGTAGTTATTTATAGATTTGGGAAATCTCTCTGCGTTTGTAGTCATATATTAGGCTCAAATCTATTAAATGCTATCATATTTAACAGAATTACATATGCAATAAGTGATAGTTCATGAAATTAACCCTAAATTTGAAGCAATATCAATGCTGCCGCCGCAACGGCGGCGATGTTAATATTTTCGAATCGACGAATGCAAGCAACCGCCGCCAGTACGGAAAGCGACGTCGATGCGGCGGCGGCGATTTGTTTACTTTACATTCATCGATTTGACACTATTAATATCGCCGCCAATGCGGCGGTAGCCTTAATAACGGTTTGAATTTAGGGTTAAATTGATAAAATTTCACTTATTGCGTATGTAATTCTGTTAAATATGATCGCATTCAATAGATTTGGCCCGAGTCGGTCCCTACCCCAGCCCTTATACCTGCTACTGAGTGGGGGTAGCTTACCCTACTTTTACCCCCCCCCGGGGTTTGCATACCCCGGTCCCATGCATACCGACTTTTCGGCACTACCCCGGATATCCCCTCTACCCCCAGGGGTAGAGCGATACCACCGCCCCATGCATACGGGCCCAGGTTGCCTTAAGAATCAGGGATGTAAGATCTCCGCGATTTCGATAACTTTGTCTTGTGTGCATGCACAGCGTATTTTACATTATTGTACTTCAAATATCTCCAGATATTATCAAATATCATGAAAGTTACTCTTAAGTGAAGTACAGCAGGTCTTAATTGCCAACCTGATGTATTTAACTAAACACATCCTGAATTTTGAACAACCAGATACTATTTGGTATGTCCAGCGTTGAAAACAAGCACCCTGACAGGAGCTTATACGTTATGGGCAGAGTAAATACCTCGTCAATTTAAAAATTAAAAAAAAAAAATTCCCCCCCCCCCCGGGAATCTTTGTTTGTTTTTGTGAACTAATATTTGTAATCGGAAGCGCATACTGAATTGTTTCACCTGTTTTTATGCTGCATGATTACTGCAATTGATTATGAAAGTAAAAAAAAAAGAAAAGTGCCTTCATTGTATATGTTTCTCTGTGCCAGTTGGACTGAAATATCTAATACCACTCTCAACCCTTCTTTCAGGGCCTACCGAGAAACATTAGACTACCGACCAATAACAAATTCAGACGTAATCGAAGACCACCAGATTTGTGTCTGCGTACGCAAGCGCCCCCTTAATAAACGAGGTACGTTTACTACTTCCTTTTAATATGTCAACAATCTTTTGTTTCTTTTCTATAAACCTGTCAAAATACACCCCATGCCAATATCACGTTGGAAATACTGGTTTTTGTCTGGTCACCAAAGTTAAGCAACGTTGAGCCTCGTCAGTACCTGGATGAGTGACCCCCTGGGAATCAGAGACATGTTGATACAGGCTTATATTGTAATAACCTGCCAAACCAGGAGTGGACAAGTATTATTATGGTGGCACAGTATAGTGATGTACTGATGCCTGACCTCATGAACAGTTGATACCCTCACTGTGTTCAACACGAATATGGTGTTCTGTTCAATATGAGATCAAATATTACATAGTTGTACCTCAGAGTCAGATCTCAGAGATGGTGGCTCATGACAGGAGAGAAGATAAGTTTTAAAAGTTAAAGACCGCTTATTGACATTAGATGGAGATAAAATATGACATACTTGTACCTGAGAATCATGTCTCATTACCAGCAAGGAATTTTTCAATATATTTTTTTTTAAATATTTGTTTAAAGCATTAAAAAGAGGACTTGGTTGTTGAATATGGAAATGCTATTTTGTGTTTAATTTTTAGTGAAGTAGTTGCAACCATGCGACCAAAATCGTCGCCCCAGAGGTCTGCGACCACTGAGGACCATTTTGCGACCAACCTTTTTTTTGTGGTCGCACGCAGTAGTGTGAATGGGAGATAAGTGATATATGGGCTCGTTGCAGGGTCCATACGGGGCCTGGAAAGTCTTGAAAATTATTGAACTTCATTTGTCCCATTTCAAGGCCTTGAAAAGCCTTGAATTTAACCTATTTTGGGTAATTAGTCTTGAAAAGCCTTTAAACTGATTCCATTAATTCCATTAAAATGATCTAAATTAGTCCATTCTGCATAAGATAATCCGACATACCTACACACAATAAAACGCCCAATACTCGCCTGAATTCCTATCAAAAACAGCCATGAAAAACCTTGGAAAGGCCTTAAAAATAGCCTTGAATTCCATATCTTCACATGTGTACGGACCCGGTCATTGTCTAAATGAGACGATAACAATTCATATTGGTGATGTCTGTTTGCAGAAACCACTCGACTCGACTCGGATGTGGTGACAGTACCAAACAAGGAGATTGTAATCGTGCACGAACCGAAGTCAAAGGTGGACCTGACCAAGTATCTAGAAAACCAGAACTTTCGATTTGACTATACGTTCGATGAAAATGCAAAAAACGACATTGTGTACAGGTATATATGACTGTAAATTTTGCTACATAAATCGATGTTGCATTGGTAGTGTCTGTAGCGCAGATGTTAAATTACACAAACTTACGCAGCTTGATGGAATTTTGATATATCATTATAAATCAATGGGGACCTTTCATGAGCCAGTTCTCTCGCTATACACTAGGTGGCAGCACCCATTCCCGGTCCAAGTCGGCCATCATGGTTGAATCGAGGGGTGTAGGTGTGTGTGTGTGTTCGTGTAGGTGTGTGGTGTGTGGTGGGGATTTAGCGATGTGGTGGGGGTGTAAGTGTGTGTTGGGTGTGGGTGAGGGTTTAGGGGGTGTGGTGGGGGTGTAGGTGTGTGGTGGGGGTTTAGGGATGTGGTGGGGGTATGTGTGTGTGAGGTTGGGGTGTAGGTGTGTGCTGAGGGTGTAGGTGTGTGGTGGGGGTGTCGGTGTGTGGTGAGGGTGTCGGTGTGTGGTGTGTGTGTGTGTGGTTTAGGTGTAGGTGTGTGGTGATGGCTTAGGTGTGTGGTGGGGGTGTAGGTGTGTGGTGGGGGTGTAGGTGTGTGGTGAGGGTTTAGGGATGTGGTGGTGGTGTAGGTGTGTGTGTGGGGGGTGTAGGTGTGTGTGGTGGGTGTAGGTGTGTGGTGGGGGTGTAGGTGTGTGGTGAGGGTTTAGGTGTGGTGGGGTGTAGGTGTGTGGTGGTGTAGCTGTGTGGTGGGGGTGTAGGTGTGTGGTGGGGGTTTTGGGATGTGGTGGGGTGTAGGTGTGTTTGGTGGTGTAGGTGTGTGGTGTGTATGTGTGTGGTGGGGTGTAGCTGTGTGGTGGGGGTGGAGGTGTGTGGTGATGGCTTAGGTGTGTGGTGGGGGTGTGGTGTGGTGGAGGTTTAGGGTGTGGTGGGGTGTAGGTGTGTGGTATGTGTTTGGTGTGTGTGGGGATTTAGGGGATGTGGGGTGGGTGGGTTGACGGTGTGTGTGGTGGGGGTTGACGGTGTGTGTGGTGGGGGTGTAGGTGGTTTGTGATGGAGGTGTAGGGTTGTCTTGCAGAGTGGCACCTCACAATCTTTAGCATCCCTAAACCCCCACCACACACCTACACCCCACCACACCCCTACACCCCCACCACACTCCTAAACCCTCACCACACACCTACACACACACCTAGACCACCACACACACCCCACACACCTACACCCCCACCACATCCCTAAACCCTCACCACACACCTACAGCCCCACCACACACCTACACCCCACCACACACCTAATCTGTGTGTGTGCTTCTATTCAACCAAAGCAATACAGAGACCGGCATCGTGTGCCATCTGACGAGAGACTCATGCAAACTGAAAGGTCCTCATTCTTTGAGATGATGAAGACTGCCATTACGAAATTCTTTGTAATTAGATTATATATATTTGTGTAGTTGTTTACTCAAATGGCAAATTGCTTTGAGAGATAGATGATGTTAATTTAATTGGTGCTTTTGAATGAGGTGTGCTACTTATCCTAAGTGTGGTGTTTATTCTCTAGGTACACAGCAAAGCCACTCGTAGAGTGTATATTCGAGGGGGGCATGGCCACATGCTTCGCCTATGGACAGACAGGCAGCGGCAAGACACATGTAAGTGGTGTTCCACGCAATTTCCTCTTCTCTGTTCACGTGGCATCCGCAGAAAGCATGAAGTTAGTTTAAAGTTGCATAGTCCGATCGTTTTGAGTTTCGGCCATTTTTCTGAGATAAATATATTAAATTGATTGTTATAATCTACCCATCTTTAGTTTGTGGTAACTTTAATTTTAAATGACTAACTTTGAGATATTTGAAGCACAAACATGCAAAATTAATTTTGGCAAGCATGCCAAAACTCTGACGGCATAAAGTTATGCAGTAACATGTTCTATTGGATTAACTCAGTGTCCCCTTTTATGTGGCAACATGCTTAATAAGTGTATCAGTTTCTAAATTAGACATTTAGAATGAAATCTAGGTCAGTGCTTTGCTTTAACAAAATGTATGCTTAAACGGACTATGCAACTTTAAACCCAAAGTACTTGCCTTAATTTGATCCTACCTATACAACATAATTCTCGGTGCACTTATTTAAAAATTGTATCGCTGCGTGGGATGAATTTTATGTCAAGTTAATAGAACCTGTCACTGCTGTGAGTATGATGTTCAGCGGTTTGGTGTGCCGACTATTCATTTGGCCTGTTTTCAGTTCAAATAGCACCAAAGTTGGCCATTAATGATTGAAGTAAAGTAGATTGTAATCTACTTTACTTCAATCATGTCCTCATATATGTATTTGTTGCATATGATAGTAATCATCGGATAATGCCACTTTAGACAGTATAGCAGCACATTAGTCTAGTCTTCCTACATGCCTTGTTATTAAGCTTTGAATATAGGACCTTAAAAGAACCAAGTAATGATGGATTCTTATTAGACACTAGTAGTGTAGTGTAATGAGATGAAAACTCCCCGCATGAAATAGTCAAATACACAGATAGGCTTGTGGAGGTTGATTGTATCAGGGAGCATAGACAACCTAACGGTTATGATGCTAGCCCCAGAATGGTGAAGGGTGGGTTTCGAAATCTGCTCTGACCGTGATATTTCCTTTCGTTTGTGAAAACACCCACCACAACATAATAATTTCGTCTTGAACGGTGTAGATGTTGATATCTTACTTAATGTTGCTTTCCCTAGACAATGGGTGGCGACTTCTCTACAAAGGGACAGCAGGACTGTACCAAGGGAATCTATGCGATGTCAGGTGAGAACCCTTTCTGTAGTGTATGCCCATATATGGTAAGGAACTGGACCCATGGTAAGGAACTGAAGCCATGTCATGTGACTAGGTGACGTGAGGTGGCCAGGACAAATAAAGACTTCACTTGCCATACTGAGCTCAGAGCAGTCACTTCTCATTTCACATCACTACATCACTACATGGTTTCAGATGTTGGGTACAAGACATCACAACTAATAAATAGCTTTGATAAGTCACAATATTGTTGACAATTGAAGAGTTCAGGCGACAAACGCCATCTGGGCCAAAATGAAACCATGGCTACCATGTTTGAGCTGAAGCTGCCATCAGTCTGAGTCAAAAGTGTTGTCCCCCCCGCCCCCCCCCCGACAGAAACTGCCACATCCCCCATTTAATGCCCTACTCAATATGAAATTGATAGACTTTAACTGGAAAGTACAATAATAAATTATATTTTACAGACATGGATGAAAGAGCTCCGCGATTTCGCGGATTTCCGCAGTTTTTAAAATATTTGACGATTAACATTAAGCAAAGTGACAAGGAATCAGGATGTATATGACAACAATTGGTTAGTTGGAATCCCGTGCTTACAGTCACAACAAGGATAGTTGAAATCTGACTTCCGGCATGTTTCTGCGATTCGCCGACAGTGCTAATCCTATGGGTGAATATCCGCTTTTTCGTGAAAATTCGCCATCCGCGTTTCCGCTTTTTTTGGCGGAAGCCACTTTCATCCATGTACAGAAAACAACTAAAATGGATTCGTCGGTTTTTTCACCCGAACCTTTCAATTATTTTTCATATTTAACTGCGTCTAGATGTATAATTAATGTTTAATCCTAACTTATTTTCAACAGATATAAATGCTTGCTAATTCACACCACAAGCCCAATTATGTAAAAGGTTAATGCAGCATGGCTGGAAGACCAGTGCCTCAGTGTTAACAAAAGAAGTCGTTTACTGAATAATCATATCTTTTTTTTCTTTTAAAGATAATCTAATGGTATAGTATCCTCTTCCTGTGGTGTAGGACATGGGCTTGATTCCCAGCCGAGTCAAACCTAAAACTAAGTTGTCACTTGTCCTCATCTTCCTTGCAGCTAGGCTGTAAGATAGGAACATGGTTGGTTTAGCCTAGTGTTTGGATATTGTGGGATATGGTATCGTGGCACTAACTAAGGTAGCTCTTAGTAAGGTAGCATTATAAAGCCGGCAGGAATGTGGCAAGTTGGGTGTCATCCTGACTTGCGCCTCAGAAGTTGTGGGGACGTAAAACCTTCAATAACTCACCAACACAAGATTATTAACATTCATGTTTACAGCTGTGTGTTCCATTTCTATAGCAATAAATTTTAATGTCATGAACAGAGATAAGATTTCCGGTGGAGTTCCGATTTCCCCTCATTTGCTTAGCACTGCGCAGTTGCCGAATCGGTAGAGCGCGGGCCTCGCGTGTGGGAGATGGGGAGTTCGGTTCACGGTCGAGTCAAACAAATGACTTATAAAATTTATACTTGACGCTTCCTAGCGAGGCGCTCAGCATTAATAGGAGAGAGCAAGGACTGGTTAGCTCAGTGTCAGGATAATGTTACTGAGTGGGATATGGGTCATGGTGCCGACAGCCTGATTTCCCAGAGGGGCAGTGCTATAAAGTCACCTTGATGACCTGAGATGACCCTAGATGTTGCAAGGATGTAAAACTCACCAACCAGCACTGTTTGATTTCCTGTAAGTAAGATTTGTGCCTTCCTTTTCTGTTGTTAGCAGCGACTCATCTAAGCATGAGCTGAAGACGTTGAGGCGGTGCATTATTAACCTGGCCGCTCTTATGTTTACAGCGCATGACGTGTTCCGACTGCTAAACACAAAGTACAAGAAACTGGACATCATAGTGGCCGCCAGCTTCTTCGAGATATACAGTGGCAAAGTGTTTGACCTGCTGAATAAGAAGCAGAAGTTGAGGGTAATGGAGGATGGCAAGCAGCAGGTGCAGATCTGCGGGCTGAAGGAGGAGGAGATAAAGGACAGCAATGATGTGCTGCGCCTCATCCAGCATGGCAACAACGTTAGGTAATTTACATTGGCCTACATGGTGCTGTGGCCGGTGTTCAAAGCCGCATGTGGTTTGCTGTTTCATTTAATGCCTATATAGTGTTGATTACCCGTTCTCTATGATAACATCCATTGCAATGCTTGGTGCAATAACACTGCCTGGTTGACTGGATATTCTGATATCACATTTTGGTTATTTGCTCAGTTGCAATTGTGGCTTTGTGGGATTTTTTTCATGATGACAATATTGCTTTTGACATGGTGTGGGTACTTTTGTCCTCAATCTCATATTTATAATGATATATTAGAATGTTGTATAAGAGTAAAAGCCGCGAGCTTTGATGCCTAATATTAACATAGAGTGTGACTATGAAGGCGGTGAGTGTGTGTGTGTGTGGGGGGGGGGTTACATTACCTGCCTATTGGTTGGAACTTGGTGTGTAGATGAATTTGGCCCGGACTGTGCTAAGGCTTTTAAATCCTTAAAGAAAATGTCATTCCAAAGAATTACGAGATAGTGGTCAAGGAATGTCACTACTTGCTTTCAGTCCAGTCTAATCATGTTTCAAAAACTTATCACCTACTTCTTATAGATTATTTTAATCATTTATCAAAAATCTGTATCTGGGTGGGTGGCCGACTGGATAAGAGCGCTGGTTGGCTTTCCATGCAGAAGGTAGTTGGTTCGAACCCCCGGCCCAGTCAAACTAATGACTTACAAAATTCGTCGATACCTATCCTAGCACTGGGAATTTCTAGTATAGGGCAAGGAATGCTCTTGCTCAATATCAGGATAATGTGACTGAGTGAGATATCGGGTCATGGTGCTGGTGGCCCGTTTTCCCGGTGAGACAGCACTATAAAGTCGCCAAGAGTACACACAGTCACAAGTCGGTACCCGTCCTGATATGACCTTAGATGTTGCTAGGACATAACACAAGAAGTAACAAACTGAGACTAATTTCGTACTGTTCCCTAACTCTTGCATATATTGTTTTGTTATTGATATTGATGCCGGTCCTGATGTTGCCAGGACGTAAAACTCCTGAACAGCCAAACAATGTTATTGATGAGGATTTTGTTAATGCAAGTACTACACTAAAATTGCTTTGCGTTACAGAACTAGTGGCACAACGTCGGCCAACAACCACTCCTCGCGTTCCCATGCTGTGTTCCAGATCATACTGCGAAAGAGGTGAGGCCCTCGATGGCTTTTCTTTTGTTGTCATAATTATGCCAACTGGAGTTCCTTAAAGCTTCATAGTCCGATAAAAAGCACACTATTTAAAAAAAAATGTGCATCGATTTGATCCTACATATCAACTTTAGATACGTATGCACTTATTAAACATTTGTTGCTGCATCAAATAGAATACTGCGCAATGTAACATACATGAAAATCTTCCAGGTTTATCCGGAATTCCGGATTTTTTGTTATCTGTCCGTTTTTTGCCGGATATGGTCAAAATGTGTGGTGACCCTCCGGCTTCTCCCGTCACTTTAGAAGCTCCAAAAATTCATGAAATATTTTCCTTTTTTTTTCGTCGTGCCATTCTCATCTATAATATAATAGAACATGTTATTGCTAACGTTTATGGTGTCCCAAGATTTCGGTGTGATAACTGAAATTAAATTTGGCATGTTTTGGTTTCAAATATCACCAAAGTTTGCAATTATATTCAAAGTTACTTCTAATCGATTATAAGTATATTATAATGATCAATTAATATATTTATCTGAAAAAATATGGGAGAAGCTCAAAACTAATGCATGATTTAATCAGGTCCGTAATACGTGTCTATGATCGCGGATGTGCTAACATTTTGTCAACACACCCACTACGTGAGAACATCATTGGTCGGAATGCAGGTTATTTACTTAATTGTTGTTCTGATGTCGAACGAATATGAACGTTAAACCTATTCGAAATAATGTATATTACGAAATTAAAGAAAATTTAGGTTCACAAAAAAATTAAAATGGTTGCATTTCAGCCGTGATAATGTGAGCATGATAACTTTGATAGCAACTGTATATGAATCCACGTTTTTGCACCATATCTTTTTGTGCTGTATGTTTGGTAGCATTATTCCTTAGACTTATGCACGCACGTTTTAATGTAGGTCTACAAAAAAAGTGCACGGCAAGTTCTCGCTGATTGACTTGGCGGGTAACGAGCGGGGCGCTGATACTTCAAGCTCGGACCGACAGACACGCATGGAAGGCGCTGAGATCAACAAGAGTCTGCTCGCGCTGAAGGAGTGCATTCGCGCCCTGGGAAGGAAGGGAGCACATCTGCCATTCAGAGCCAGCAAGTTGACGCAGGTCCTCAAGGACTCGTTCATAGGTGGCAAGTCACGGACCTGCATGGTGAGAAGAAGGGCATCTGTAAAGCTGGGGCATTACTGAGGCAGTGATGGAGCAGGTTGTAGTCTAAATGAACCCTGCCTTTTGGACCCTGTATGACTATGGTGAAACTCTGTCACTTCGCGCGGTGGCTGAATCGGTAGACCGCAGGCCTCGCGTGTGGAAGGTCGGGAGTTTGGTTCTCGGTCGAGTCAAACCAATGAGTTATATAATTGATACTTGTCACTAGGGCAAGGACTTGTTAGCTCAGTGTCAGGATAATGTGAATGAGTGGGATATCGGGTCATGATGCCGTTGTCCTGATTTTCCATTAGGGCAGCACTTATGAGTGTGCACTGTCATAAGCCTGATATGACCTTGGATGCTGCCAGGACATAAAACTCCAGCAACCAACTAACCAGCACAACCTGTCAGTATTAGACAATCAGTAATGAAGCCCGCTTAATTTAGGGCCAAATGCTAATGATTAAGACTTTGTATTTCATGCACTGCACCGCCATGACACAAAATAAATTATGCTTGGGTGTTTGTTGACATTCGCATATATTTCTTCCGTAGATCGCCATGATTTCGCCAGGAAATCTCTGTTGTGAGCACACACTCAACACCCTGCGATATGCCGACAGGTGAGCTAATATAGAAGTGTCCATACCACCTTTCTAAATATGTGCATGTCGTTCTCATGACACTAGTACTGATCAAATTTTAAATGATGTCGACTTCCACGACTTTGTTATTTACCGATTAATGTTAAGTAAAGTGTTATGGAATCAGGATATATGTGGTTATTTGAATCCCATTCTTATATGACCATAGAGGTTTCTAGAACATAAAACCCAAACAAGGAATAGTTGCATATGGGCGATACATAACCACAACAAGGATAGTTGAAAGCTGACTTCTGGTATTTTCCCGCGATTCCCCTACAATGCTAATCGTATGGGGAGAAAAAATCTGCGTTCTCGTGGAAATTCGCTATCGGTATAATAATCTCGCGTTTTGGAGCCGGACATAGCTCAGGTGGTAGAGTGTCCCAACTGTGAAGGTGTCGGTGATCCTGTTGATCCTGCTTAGTACCCATTTGCAGTTGTCCACAACTGGTTCATCAAAGGCTGTGTTTGTGCTGTCCTGTCTGGGAAACTGCGTATAAAAGACCCGTTGTTGCTTATCGGAAAGAGTAGCCTATGTGGTGGAAGCAAGTTTCCTCCAAAGAAATATGTCAGAATGACCATATGTTTGACATCCAATAGCCGATGATAAAAATCAATTTGCTCTCGAGGCGTCGTTAAGTAAAACAAGCTTTTTAAATTTCCCGGTTTTTGGCCGAAGACCATTTTCATCCCTGTAAAGGTCAATAATGCATTGAAAATTGTATGTGAACTGTTGTTAACTGGTGAGTTTCTGTCTGTGCACGCGTGTGTGTATTAGGGTGAAGGAGCTTGGCCCGGGCGGGCCAGTGGAGGGGAAGCCAGCGGAAATAACTCCGCCCGTGGCCAGGGAACACGCCGGGGCACTCTCACCACAGAACAGCGACCTGGCCATGCTGCGCACCACAAACGTAAGTGTACCTTGTTCAATGACAATGGCGAGCTTGTAAGTAGTGGTAGAAACTGAACATGGTAGTAGCATTCTATCACATCTTTTAAAAACCTAATCATACGCAGTATCCATGGCAACACATTTGCTATGTTCAACATTTTGAAGAACTGGCTGAAAACTGACTGCTATTCTGTTAGCATTTTGAACTTGAAATGTCATGATGTTTAAGCAATACATATTTATGAACATTTTTGTCTATGTATTTAGATGGGGTATCAATTTGAGCAATTGTAATTTGAAGTCTGATGTTTTAACTATAAGCGGGTTAATATGTGGTTGGTGTTTGTGACGTTCTATTGTAATAGTGATGGTCGTGTTTCTCCGTTGGCTGAGTTTCTATTGTGACGGTCGTCATGTTTGTTAGTTTGATTAGTTACTATTGTGAAAGCGATATTCATGTTTGTTGATTTGCTTAGTTACCGTCATGAAAGTGATGGTCATGTTTGTTGGTTTGCTTACTTACAATTGTGAAAGCGATAGTCATGTTTGTTGATTTGCTTAGTTACCGTCATGAAAGTGATGGTCATGTTTGTTGGTTTGCTTACTTACAATTGTGAAAGCGATAGTCATGTTTGTTGGTTTGTTGAGTTACCATTGTAAAAGTGATTGTCCTGTTTGTTGGGTTGCTCAGTTACCATTCTTATTGATGGTCATGGTTGTTGATTTGCTTAACTAGTATTGTAACAATGGTCACATTTGTTGATTTGTTCAGTTGCTTCAGTTTCTCAGCTCTTGCCTTTGTTGCCAGTATTGTGTACAAGCCCCATCACTTACTCACTTAGTATGCACTTTTCAATAATGTGGTTCTCAATTGTACTTTATTTACTTTATCTGAGTTATCTAGGTTACCTATTTAGAGGGAAGCACTTTACAACCCTGAATAGCATAACTACATGACTTTCACAGCAATACAGTGCGATGCATGTTTTTTAGAACACATGGGTAATTGCTTGGAAACCACGAGTTATGAGGTTATCAACAAAATATATGTGTGTATTTAAGCTACTAGTAGATTACTCGGTATTATTGTAGCTTATTTCTGTTTTTGTATTGTGCCCCTCCAATCACCTTTCATAGGGTTTTTTAATTGTAAATTGGATGGGGTATTTAAATTTTAGTTCTTATTCTTGATTAAGTATGTATGTAAAAATACGATACTCGAAAGAATGCAGACATCTACCTTTCATGTTGTGTTAGCACAGCTATCTGTGCGTTAATATCACTTATCTCTTGTCTAACATAGTTTAAGGATAGGAGGCATACCTCAGGCAACTTGGTAGTGTCTATTTAAAAACTTAAAATGTTATGAACATTTTTCTTCTAAAGAATCCATCAAAATGGTAACCAAAAACATAACATTTCTGACTAGTAATATTGAGTGGGAAATTTCTAGTCATTAAGAACTGATAAAGGAGTCCTTGTGGGTGCAGGAGGCGTATAAAAGAACCTATATCACCTATACTAAAAAAAAAAATGCAAGGATTAATTTCTTATGAAATTTTAGTGACCTAAAGATGCCGTAATGTTCATCACCCGTCGTGTCCGTCACGGTGACGAAGGTTTAAAGGCGCACACAACAGCATGAATAAATAAAATCACCATGTTTTCTTTCAGTTTCAAATGATTATACATTGCAATAACAATCCAATGGATATTTTGAGCATAGCTTGCATTACTCTTGAAATAATGCAATTTAAAAAAAAAAGAAGGCTTTTCATGTCCGTTTTGAGACAAACGTTAAGCCCCAGTCACACCTACCCGGATCAGAGGCCGGACGATCCCCGGACCATCATCCAGGGTGGTCCGGGGTGACCGTGGCTCGTCCGTGATGGTCTGGTGCTGGTCCGGGGTCTGCCCCGGATGTTTTTAAATGTTTAAAACATCCGGGGCAGTCTGGGGCATTTTGCTATCCGGGCTAGATCCGGCGTGGTCCGGGGGTGAACCAGGGCCGTTGTCGCGGTTTCAGTTCTCAACCAGTTTCAGTTCTCAACATCGCTTCTGCGCATGCGTCAAAGCATCTGCACATGCGTCAAAGCATCGTCTGCGCATGTGTCAACATCAGCCCGATCGCCGCAAATTGCTGCCTCATACTGTCACTATAGTGTCAGTGTCACTAACCTGATAAATTTAATATAATCTTTTCGGTAAACATGTTTTCTATATGTGTACCAAGCGATTTGTTTCTAGGTGGTGTGGTTTTAGAGATATTTCACTTTTTCTGTATGAAGATTGCTCACGACCATTGACAATGCCTTGAGTTTGCCTGTACACGCAGTGCAAAACATTATTCAAAATTAATAGAAATCCAGAACCCTAACCATATCAATTTAATATAATCTTGTTGGTAAACATGTTTTCTATATGTGTACCAAGCGATTTGTTTCTAAGTGGTTTGGTTTTAGAGATGTTTCACTTTTTCTGTATGAAGATTGCTCACGACCATTGACAATGCGCAGACGATGCTGTTAGATTTTGACGCATGCGCAGAAGCGATGTTGAGAACTGAAACTGGTTGAGAACTGAAACCGCGACACCGGTCCGGGTTGTCCGGGGCTGTTTCGCCCCAGATGAGCCACGTTTCAGCCACGGTTTAACCCGGACCACCCCTGGGGCCGTATGCAGGAAACGGTGTTACGGGCATTTGGTGTTAGCCGTTAAACGTGTATAGCTATCCCCGGCCGGGTGAAGTATGTCAAGTGGTATGCAGAAGCGCCTAAACGGTCAGTGTTAGCTAAACGTGAATTTATTTATAGATTTGGGAAATCCCTCTGCATCTGTAGCCATATATGAGGCTTAAATATATTAAATGGTGTCATATTTAACAGAATTACATACGTAATAAGTGAACTTTGATTAAATTAACCCTAAATTCGAAGCAATATTAACGCTGCCGCCACAACGGCGGCGATATTAATATGTTCGAATCGACGAATGTAAAGTAAACAAATCGCCGCCGTAACGACGTCGCTTGGCATTCGTCAGTTCGACAATATTAATATCGCCGGCTTTGTGGCGGGTGGCAGCGTTTAATCTCGCTTCGATTTTTAGGGTTAAATTTAATAAAAATATTCACTTATTGCGTATGTAATTCTGTTAAATATGACAGCATTGAATAGATTTGGGCACAACCTTACGCTAACGCCCATAAACCTGCTATGAAACGGGTTTAGGGTAAACGCGCGGTGTTTGCGTAACACCGCTTCCTGCATATGGAATTGTTCCCGCTAAACTGGAAATCCCGCCACTAAGCGGGAAATCCCGCGCTAAACGCGTTTTGGACCGTAACACCGACACCTGCATACGGCCCCTGGACTTTCCCGGACTACCCCCGGCGTGGCCACGGACCACTCCCGGACTGCCCGGATAAGACCCGGATCACCACGGATCAGCCACAGATTGCCCCGGACTGCCCGGTTTACCCCGGATCACTCGTCCGGGACTAGTCCGTGGCTACACCGGGGAGTCCGGGGGTGGTCCGGGGCGATCCGGCCTCTGGTCCGGGGGCTCGTCCGGGAAGGTGTGACTGCGAGGCAAAAAAACAACGAAAACAGCGATTTTATCCGGGGGCGGTCCGGGCGAATGGTCCGGCTCAAAATCGGGGGCTCGTCCGGGTAGGTGTGACTAGGGCTTTACTTCAAACAGTGAATTAAAGGAACATGGTGAATCCTAATCAACTTAAAACCTTTTTTTTTGCTAAGATAATGTCTATTTGACATGGTCACTAAATGTCAATCGTTGATTGATTTTCAGTGGGTTTTGTCCTTTGGTGTCCATGTCATGAATGTCACTTTTGTTACCCAGTATCGTATTTTAACATATATCTTATCTTATCTATATTTCTTATTTTACTGTGTGTGTTATGTTTGTTTTGCGCAGATGTCAGTGACAGTATGTTACATTTTTACTAATGTTGTTCACTTGTCTAATTTAAACTTGCATTTACTCTCAGATTATTAACTTTCAATTTTAGTTTGCCGTTAATGCTCATTTCAACTTGTTCTGGTTTGTTTGTTATATGTAGTATGCTTGTTATTTTGTTTTAAATTTGAATATCGATGTTATGTGTGATGTCATGTTAACCCCAATCGCTGGAGTTATCGTTGAATAGGTATATATTGTTTGCATTTAGGATTAACAATTTTTGGTTTATGGAGGTACTGGAATAGTTTGTGGGTATTGTCCAAAGTTGTCTTTGCTTTAGATTTGTTGGTGAGAGTAGTTTGCTCGTTGCTGGCTATGATTGCTTACTGAAGGTGTTGACCAGGCTCTTGTAATAATTTAACGTTCATGAGTCAATAGAGAGGGGTTTGAGCTGTGATTAGAACTTTGTCATATTGCTGGCTACTGGTAGGATTATCGATAATGTCAATAGAACTGAACCTGTGTCACTGACTATACCACGCAAACCTACTGCAGTAAGTTACATGCGAGTATCATGTCGACCGTATCTTAAATTCATGTCTTGATCTGACGAAATTGGCCACAACTGTGCATGTTGACTGTGAAACTATTCCACTGCAATGTAGTAAGACTCCTCCATCTAGACCCAATTGTTATTATGCATGGTAAATTGGAATATTGTATTAATTTCATTAAGTACAGAACTCTAGACTCGGCTGGTCTGGGAAGCCAAGCCTGTTCTGTTGGGGTGTATACGATCCTTACCGAAGTCTGCCAGCCGATTAAGACAACTAGGTATCTGGGTAGACAAGACTGTTCTGTTGGGTGTGTATACGGCCCTTGCCGAAGTCTGCCAGCCGATTAAGACAACTAGGTATCTGGGCAGACAAGACTGTTCTGTTGGGTGTGTATACGGCCCTTGCCGAAGTCTGCCAGCCGATTAAGACAACTAGGTATCTGGGTAGACAAGACTGTTCTGTTGGGGGTATATACGATCCTTACCGAAGTCTGCCAGCCGATTAAGACAACTAGGTATCTGGGTAGACAAGACTGTTCTGTTGGGTGTGTATACGGCCCTTGCCGAAGTCTGCCAGCCGATTAAGACAACTAGACAAGACTGTTCTGTTGGGTGTGTATACGGCCCTTGCCGAAGTCTGCCAGCCGATTAAGACAACTAGGTATCTGGGCAGACAAGACTGTTCTGTTGGGTGTGTATACGGCCCTTGCCGAAGTCTGCCAGCCGATTAAGACAACTAGGTATCTGGGCAGACAAGACTGTTCTGTTGGGTGTGTATACAGCCCTTGCCGAAGTCTGCCAGCCGATTAAGACAACTAGGTATCTGGGCAGACAAGACTGTTCTGTTGGGTGTGTATACAGCCCTTGCCGAAGTCTGCCAGCCGATTAAGACAACTAGGTATCTGGGCAGACAAGACTTCTGTTGGGTGTGTATACGGCCCTTGCCGAAGTCTGCCAGCCGATTAAGACAACTAGGTATCTGGGTAGACAAGACTGTTCTGTTGGGGGTGTATACGGCCCTTGCCGAAGTCTGCCAGCCGATTAAGACAACTAGGTATCTGGGCAGACAAGACTGTTCTGTTGGGTGTGTATACGGCCCTTGCCGAAGTCTGCCAGCCGATTAAGACAACTAGGTATCTGGGTAGACAAGACTGTTCTGTTGGGGGTGTATGCGGTCCTTGCGAAGTCTGCCAGCCGATTAAGACAACCAGGTATCTGGGCAGACAAGACTGTTCTGTTGGGGGTGTATACGACCCTTGCCGAAGTCTGCCAACCGAAGTCTGCCAGCGGATTAAGACAACCAGCTATCTGGTGCCTTTGTGCATTGTGTCAGCAGTGCAGAAATCGACTCTGTGCTCCAGACTAGTCGGGAATGTTGGTTGAGGAACCCTTGCCTGACACTGAGTTGCTCGCCACAGGAGGAGGAGGTATCTGCAGAGCTGCTCAACTTCCACGAGGTTGTGAACCATATGCAGGAGGCGGAGGAGGAGGTGATCGACAACCACCGCCAGCTGCTGGAGGACGCGCAGCATTGGCACGAGCTGGACATCAAGTTACTCAACATGACTGACGACGTCGACTACGATGTCGAATGTGAGTCCGGCCAGCTTCTCACTCTACTCTGATTCTAACTGTAATTCTCACTCGCATTCCAATGATTCTAACTGATTCTAACTGTAATTCTTACTCGCATTCCAACACTTGATTCCAACTCGGATTCCAACAGATCCTCGCTTTCTGTACTCTCATTCTCACTTACTCTCATTCACATTATCAACCACTTCTACTCATTCACTCACTCACTCACTCACTCACTCACTCGCTCACTCACTCACTCGCTCACTTTTATTCTCACCCACTCTCATTCTCACCCACTCACCTTCATACTCACTCACCTTCATTCTCACTCACTCACCTTCATACTCACTCACTCACTCACTCACTCACTCACTCACCTTCATACTCACTCACCTTCATTCTCACTCACCTTCCTACTCATTCCCCTACATTGTCACTCACTGACCTTCATACTCACTCACCTTCATTCCATTCTCACTCACTCACCTTCATACTCAACTCACTCACTCACTCACTCACTCACTCACTCACTCACTCACTCACTCACCTTCATTCTCACTCACTCACTCATTCTCACTTTCCCTCTGGTGAATTTCTTAGTAGTTAGCGGTGGCATATGCCCAGTTGGAGGTTTATGTAATTAAGTTTTGTTCACGAATTGGGCCTAAGTCTAAGCATCTGTCGGAATCCTCTGCAACTCTTACCCTTGTGTATCGATTTCAAAACCAAACTTAAAAACCGGGCTTGAGGGACTAAGCAACTGTGTGCATACACGTTTGACTGTTATTTAGGCTTCGTAGAATTGTGCGTAGCGTAGGCCTGCCAATCTGCGTGTCAATGTGTGGTATAGAATGTCTAAGTGAATTAAGTTTATTACAATTGCAGCATATGCGTCACAACTGGATAAACTCCTGTCACAGAAGATCGACGGGTTGACAAAACTTCGGGGTAAGACTTATTGGTCTATCCATCCAGTACTCAACGCATACACCCAGTGAATGGCATGTATACTTAAGCAGTTATTGCCTGATATGGGCTTTGAAGCCTGAAAGAGCTCGCGCTTCAGAGTCCACTGAGCCTCAAGCCTCATATTAGATAATGTGATTTCAGCTACAAGCCATTTTCATTAGTCAAAACTACAATTTAAACATTTAAGCATAACAGATACCGAAAATACCTAAAGTACCCAAAATCCTTGAGGGTAGCACTATAAAGTTGCCATGATTGTGCACTGTCAAGTCGGTACCTGTCCTGATATGACCTTAGATATTGCTAGGACGTAAAACTCCAACAAAGTGGTGCTTGCCATGACTGAGTGAGCATTGGGGGCTGATCGCCGCCGCACAATTTGGACTACCTACTATGACATGTACCACTGATTGCTTTGATATTAGCCACATCCACTTGATATATCATGACCATAGTTGATTGCTATTTATTGTAGAGAACCTATCTAGATTCCGTCAGGACTGTATAGAAGAGGAAAAGATGAGCAAGATAATGACATCCAAACGACCGCCCAACAAGTGAGCGACCGGCGTGTCTTGGTGCTGTCGTCAGGTGGCGCCACCTTCACCCGTCATCACGTCACGACGACCGGGGAGCAGCGTTTGACGGGCGAAGGCCGGTCTGCCTTCGCTAGCGCCCTTGGATATTTATGTAAAACCACACCGTTAGATCCTTTTAATATCTACTCCTTTACAATTTTTTTTTTTTCACAAATACATTTTGTTGTTAATTTTAGCAACATGGCAACTACCTACACAAAACCTGTACCCACATGGCACAGTTAGATAGAAACTACTGCATTTTTCCTCCTGGGATTCTTTCTAAGGGTTTCAGAAATACCATGTTGCTAAGGAACAGACCCCCCCCCCCCCCCCCCCCCCCACACACACACACACTGGATCAGCCATCATGTCCCACGCAGTGTATTGATGTTAAGGCATAATTACTGTTTGATGCTTAAGTATTATCTGCCGACTAGTAAAAGTCCTATCCCGCCGACACTTGCGGGAGGGTCCACTTTGAGCCACCACTGTGCCACACAGTTGTGCTGGATGTGATGTCATAGCCCTGTAGCATGTGTAATCTATCTGTATAAATATATAAACGTACATATGCCTTCTGGTTGCCGGAGACCAAGGTGGCCTTATTCCTGGTTGCCGTTTTTTTTTTTTTTTTAAAGAGAAAAAAGTAAGTGTAATCTCTGCCCAAAGATGGGATTCCACCATGCTTCTTCTGCTACCTTTTAAAATGGAAAACAAATTATATATCTATATATAATTAGTCTGTATTTATTGGGCCATCCATGGAAATCACTCGGGTAGGGACCGCAAAGCATGCACCAGGGCAGTGTAAGTCTCCTCTTTTATAAAGATGAGACAGAAACACACCCACCTATCCCACACAGCCCACTGGGTTCAGGCACCTGCCCCTTTCCCAACTGGATGTATTAGGTTGAACTGATTGAATAAGACATTGAGCGGCTCTCCTCTAACCCCCCCCCCCCCCCCCCCCCCCCCCTAATCCTTTCCACTCCTGTAAACCCTTTGCAATCCCCGAGCATGTGCCTCCACTCTGCCTCTCTCTTGCTATGGGGGGGGGGGGGGGGGCGACCAGCCTCACTTAATGATGCATGCCACAAACAGTCCCAATCTTGTATCCCAGATGTCACTCACAGGCACCAGCCACCAGTCCTGCCAGGCCCGCCAAGGTTCCCCTTCCCTCCACCCCAATCCCACTCACATGAGGAGTCAGGGCCATGTGTTTGCTCGACCTCTTTCCGCTGTTGCCAGTATTTAGATTGTGAATGCGCCTAAGACGAGGCATTGAGTTTTCTGTTTGCTTGTGGACGTTCTTGTCTCTGTGACCCCTCTCTTCCACTGAGGGTGGGCAATACCCCCGGCTGGGGTCCTGGTCTCTTGGTGTCGCTGGCAATGTCAGACCGGAAGCCCGGCGACCAGGCCCCCAACCGACAAGGCTTTAGTTAACGGAATCATAAGCTTACTGTTGTTCCATGTAATTCAATAATTGATTGAAGCTATTTTAATATGTGCATATGTAGAGTGAGTCTTCGTATTCGGGTTCGTCTTTGAAGGTGGACATGTGAAGTGTGGACTTTCCTCCCTTTTCAAAGACTTAATGGCGTACACCAGAATAGTCTACAGGTAGAGTTGACTGAAGGACTTGAGTTGCTGCTTGTGTCGCTTAATAATTTTCCCTCCACTGACATTATATGCGCAGTCTGAAGACAGTTTCCTACTTCATTTAAACGGTTATGTTGCATGTTAAGTACTGTGACCAGATCGTCTCTAGATGACACCCACATTGCCTGCCCTCCGCCCCTAAGTATACAACTTACCAATATTGCGATGTGTTTTATGCAGGTCACTTTAATTGGGAGTGTGGGAGACATTTTAGAACCAAATCGTTGAGTATTTAGAACCTAATCCTGTTTTGTGCTCAATATGATTTTAAAACTAGGTGAATGAACACTTTTTACATGCGATGCATTTTTCATGGTTAATTCTAGGGTTCCTTGCTCTTCATTCACAACCGAACACTTCTACCATTAAAGTAGATTGAGAGTGTTCTCTTTATTTGTACTAGCTCCATTCTATGAAAAGACTGTTAATTTCCCCACCCACCCACCCCGAAACAATTCTAAATTAAAAGCAATGAAAATGCTACCAGCGAAAGCAAAGCGATAAAATCTTAGCCACAATAATGACACTATATATCGCTAACACGGGTGAATCAACTCGCCTGCTTCTCATTGGCTGGCCGAGTACAGTCACGTGATGCCACGTAACCCGTGCCTTCCACTGTGGTCAAGTGGATCACGTGACCATGCACGGTGCTCAGCCCTTGATGCTGGAGTGGCTCAAGGAGCGGTCTGAGGCTGTTAGGTCCTTTGTATGTGAGACGGCTGTGGTGTGTACCCAAAACTGCTCCCGGGTTGGCCACATCACCTACACCGTCGTTGTTTCCATCAACACCAGCGCCCCTATTATCGCTCACCGCCCTGCACTTACCCCATTGTCTCAGTGCACTAGCCTACTTGTACATAGAATATATATATGTGGGTTGTGATTGGTACACAGTCGGCCTAGCGCCAGGGGAGACGAGTGTGCGAGCGTATACACTCAGTCTAGTCTTATGGTAACGTGATTATTTATAATCATAGCAGTTGATGTGCTATTGGTGTGCGCGCGGGCACCGATCTTAGCGCCCCCCTTGCGATTCGCAAGGGCGGGGGCGCTTAGTTTTATTCCTGGCTCGGTGGTACTACTCGACACTGTTTGATAAAGTAGAGTTTACACCAGATTTCTTAACCAAAAAAAACCCCACAAACCCAGCATGCGTCTGGCCTGCTGTGTGTCGTAGAGTAATGTGCAGTGTAATTTCAACGACATGGCGAAGGTAATCCATGACATGTTAGTGCAGATTAATAGGCACAGTGTCGGACGTCAGACATTAGCGGATATACCCCACATTATTTATCAATTATTTTTGCCCGTGCGTTATTGTTATGCAGAAGTAATTTGGGACTGAAGGATGAAGAATTGTAACTAGGCACTGTATGTAAAGCGGTCGCAATCATCCCAGAAGGCTGTTGTGATAAGTAGTGCTGAGTTGATACTCAGTGTACACTTTCTGTATTCATAAGGATGAGATCTTACAAAATGCAGTTGGTTTATTGTGCATTTGACGGGATGTGTTAAGCTATAATTATATATTTTTTAAAGCAACCCATTGGGCTACTTTTCACCACCCGTAGTTTTAGCAATTATTAAACCAATCAAATGTAGTACATGCAAATTGAACTCTTTTTCTGTACTTACAATGTGATTTTGGTGTCAAGAAGTTATTTCGGCTTTGTGAAATTTAAGGAGAGTTCAAGAGGTAGGATGAGTACCGGACCAAATAGGTCAGGACTGGCCACCACATTTATGTATGTTGCCAGGAAAATTAATAAAATCATTAAAATTAAAAAATACCCTCAAACCAGTCATAAGCAGTACTACACAAATCTCTGTCAGTATGTTGAGTCTTTTAAAGTGATGAATCTTATAGTGATCTACACCTAATGTACTTTGATGTTGCTTGTTGATTTGAGTTTTTGCGCACTGACGTGCATACGGAGGGTGACTGCGCCCCTTTCCCGCCTCCCTCTTCGTCACCCCGCTTTTGGTCAGTGATGTCTGCATCTCACACCACACTGTACGCATAGACGGCTCGCCGCATGCCCCCTTTCTTTCCTTCATGTTATTCAGCGTATCCAGATTGTGTCTGCGTACAAACAAAATGAAGCAAATAAAGCTGCACACATACACCCTGGAGTTTCTTGTTGATTGTTTGTTAGTCGGTAGGTTCTCGCATAAAGGGCACTTACAATCAATCCAGTTGCCGAATAAGAGGCTTATCGAATGTATTTTCACTGAAGCTTATCTTTTAGTTTTTTAAACTTTGTTTATCGATGTTCGGTTTCAAGTAGGAAAGTGACGAAATACCAAGTTTTTTTTAGTAGATTCCAGGGTCCGTACGGGGCCCTGGACTTCATTTGCCCCATTTCAAAGCATTGAAAAGACTTGAATTTAACTTATTTTGGGTAATTAATCTTGAAAAGCCTTTCAATTCAATTAATCTGTCCCCACTGATCTAATTAGTTTGAAATCGGCATTCACCTCACCCCCCCAATCCTGAAATCCAAATACGGATCTTCAAATGAGATTTAACTTTTTTTTTTTAAAGGGGGCATTGTAACTTATTGGAAGGATAAATCTTGACATGATATTTCAGTTCAAAATAGACACGTTCATTGCTTACGTTATATTTTGTCCTTACATGCACATCGGATGGTTGGTACAAGTAAACTGGATTATGGTTAGGCTTCTCGAGCATCCGTTCATTCACAACACTTTGGTAACATTGGACCGACCGAGGCGCCATCAACGTCAGTTAGAACCTAGTCTGGTTCCCTCTCAACAGATGCAGCCACTGGTCGTTTCAAAGGATGCCCTCCGATGGCGGTCACGGATGTCGCGCCATCTGGTGTTATATATACGAACCCAAAGTAGCGTTAATGCCAGTCGGTCGTCATTAGAAATTAAAGGTTGATGATCAGTAAGTACTCACTCGTCCTTTGACTATTTTCTAAGTCGCATCCTCCCACACCAACCCACCGCCTTGAAATAATTCAGGGGATTTGCGAAAACATTTGCGAAAACATTGAAAGTTGAATACGACAGCATTAGGCTCCTACTTGTGACTCATTTAAATTAAATCTAATATGCATATAGGCCTATATATATATGTGAAATATAATTGATTATATACATATAAATAGGCAGGGTTTACCTACCTTATTTATTATTTATTTATTCTTATCGCGGTATATATTTTCTCCATAGCTGCTGTTGCACCGCTGCTACTGCGCCACCGCTGCTCGCAAGTCACTTGCGCTGCCGCCTTGCTTCGTATTGCACACATTTTTAGCTTTTGTATAGGTAGGGCTATTTCTTTTGGCCGGCCATGGGCCTTTCTTGTAAAATAAAACTGGAAGGTTCCCACCCACTCCTCGTTTCGCTCTACTTTCCTTTTTCCTCCACCATAGCCAGTTTTATATATGTATACATAGCCTACTTTAAAAGATACTATGACCAATCTGTCAATATTTTTTTTATTGATTTACTTTTTAACTCAAAGATTGTCTCACATAATGCATTTCACAATGTTTGTTGTTTTACTTCCTAGCAACATCCAAGGTCATATCAGGACGGTTACCGACTTGTGACAGTACACACTCATGGCGATTTTATAGTGCTGCCCCACTGGGAAATCAGGCCGCCAACACCATGACCCAATATCACACTCAGTCACATTATCCTGACACCAAGCTAACCAGTCCTTGCCATATCCTAATAATCCTGAGCACCAGGCTAGAAAAGCGACAAGTATACATTTTTAAGTCATTGGTTTGACTCGACGGGGAACCAAATCGCGAATTCCCAATCTTCCGCACGCGAGGCCTGTGCTCTACCGATTCAGCTACTGCGCCCGGGACATTTCACAATGTGATAGGCCCTATCGCTAGCACGGCACTCACATATATTATATGATAAGACAACGACCGGTTTGCACACTTAGCATAGATCTAGGCATATCGGGATAATGTGACTGAGTGGGAAATCGTGTCATGGTGCCGGCAGCCCAATCTTCCAGCGGGGAAGCACTAAAAAGATTCCCTGAGTGTGCAATGCTACATGTCGGTACCCGTCCTGATATTACCTTAAATGTTGCTAGGACGCAAATCCCCATCACAAACGAGCACATCTTAAAATAGGCTGTTTCCATGCTTATACAGTACAATCTCGTTTCATATTTGCTTATTTTGAGTGGTGGTTTGCATGTAAAACCAACTCAACTGCACGCGTTGGCCTCGTTTAGCCTAAGTGTAAGGTCTACACTTCCCGCTGTCAGGCCTAGCACCGTTACCACTGTGCAGCAATATTACCCCCCCCCCCCCAGAATAGCGTTGCCTGCCCCTACCTGTGATAATATTATGCCGGAATAAATTACAGAAAGACAATCTTATAAAGGTAGCCCTATAGCTAATGCTGCCTGCCAGCATACTAGGCCTATTGCTCTCCCACCGATGCCTTACATATAATGAATAACCCACAATCCTGTGCTCTGTCATGATGTGCTTTCTATTTAATTTGCGATGCTTGTTTCGATTGTAGTTTGTGATGGGCATCTGACACCAATGGCACAATGAGGAGGATAAGGTCTCCATATTTAATGAGAAATAACTAAACAAAACAAATCCAAGTTCTTCTGAAAACCATCTGAGTCTAGTAACTCACATCATGATAAGTGCCTGTTTTATTCGGAAGGGGGCAGCACAATACTAACATATTATTACCCTTGCGGTAAGCTTTATTCCGGTTTATTAAAGCTGCATAGTCCGACGAAAAAAATCAAATTTTCAAAACCAAAACAATTATCTATATTTGATTCTAATTAATCTAACTTAGATACGGATGCGCTTATTAAGCATTTGTTGCCACATATAAGGGAATACTGAGCCAATTTAATAGAACCTGTTATTGCTGAAGCCTATGGTATCAGAGTGTTGGCGTGCTTACTACAATTAATTTGACATGTTTGCACTTCAAATATCCCAAAAGTTAACCATGTAAAATATAACTTACTTGAACCCTGAAGTAAGATAGAATATAACATTTAATTTAATATATTTATATAAGAAAAAATACAGAAACTCAAAACCATCGGACTATGCAACTTTAATGTCGCAGGGTAGAGGGGAGTTCACTCCAAAAGGCCATCACAACAGTATCAGCGGCCTAGATTCCATATTCTGTACCATCTGAGATTACAAATATATTTAAATAAAATTAAATATATGATCTAAATGCGTAGCCTATGGGTCTATGCTCGATGTATAGCATTTTATTCAATCGCTGACAGTTTCCACAACACCTAAAAATCCTAACCTAGGCCTCTGAGTATGAAGTGCATTATTGTGGGTGGGGAGGGGCTGTGGGCTGGGCGGGGGGGGGGGGGGGGGGAGGCGCAGGAATCAGAAAGAGCAATTTGATGCTGCTACACCGGTAGATCCCACACGTGACCCAGAGCCCACCGCCGACACACATCTCTAACATCTGTACGGGAATGCGCCTCGCTATCAGATTGCACTGTCGTAATCGTTGTTTGACATGGCAACCAAAGATTGCTGTGCCACTGAGCAGATCTGCGTACTGCTGCCGTTATAACCCCAGCAGGTCACATTAAGCCACATATGGCAGTCCTTTAGTGTGAATCGTATTCAACACCACACACTTTGTTCCCGCTCTCTCCCATCCTCATGGCAATATCCATTAGCCCGTATATATGAGTCAGCCTCACGAAAATGGGTCAATTGGTGGTTTATTTAAGATGTCGGCGTCGCAATTCTTAAAGTGTAGTGCATTTCTTTGTTTTATATTAAATTATCCTAGAAACAAATAAGGTTGTTGTATTTTCTCTACCTTTACATTCAGGATAAATTTGAGGAGTTTCCATTACGTCTGTCAATGTTAAACTATAATTATGACGATCGACACCGACATCCAATGATCGACGCTGACAACTTCCACCAATTGGCCTCTTTTCGTGATCCTGACCCATATATATATATATATATATATATATATATATATTTGACCTCGGTAAACAGCCTCAGGCTAGCCTCAGGCTAGGGAGAGGTAAGCACGTCCGGTACCAGCAATTAGCATATACAACTCACGACTGGATAACGTGTCGTTGGGTTGCTCCGGCAAAATTAGTCTACATACAAGCAAATACGCAGTAAGTATAATAAAAACTGTGGTTAGCTTAATTATGATGCATTAGAGCATCAATATGGAAAGCTTAGACTTTCGTTGGTCCAATTTGGACGAGTTATTTGGTTATAAACAACCAAGGATAGAACACTCGAGTGGGTTTCTCGAAGGAACCAAACCGGTCATTAGCGGTTCTGTCAACACCCGGTGTGGCAGTAAATCGCAAACCCCTGGAAATTGCACACCCCGGGGTTTGCTATTTACTAGGAAATCACAAACCCCCCCTGGAAATCGCAAACCCCCTTGTGTTTTGGGACCGATTCGGGCCAAATCTATTCAATGCGACTATATTTAACAGAATTATATACTCAAATCGTGAAATTTCATTAAATTAACCCTAAATTCGAAGCGTTATTAAGGCTACCGCCGCTGTCACGGTTTAAAACCCCGGCCCGATCGCAGCCCCTGCCGTGGCCCATTCGGCGGCGGCGGCGATTTGTTTACTTTACGTTCGTCGAGTTTAGGGTTAAATTGGTCAAATTTCACTTATTTGGTTACCAATTTAACCCTAAATTCGAAGCGTTATTAAGGCTACTGCCGCATTGGCGGCGATATTACTAGTTATATTTTCGAATCGACGAACGTAAAGTAAACAAATCGCCGCCGCCGCCAGTATGGAACGTGATGTCGATGCGGCGGCGATTTGTTTACATTACGTTTGGCGATTAACATCGCCGCCAGTGACAGGGGGTTTGCGATCTCCAGGGGGGATATGCGATTTCCTAGGAAATCGCAAACCCCCCATGCCCATATATGGCATGGGGGTTTGCGATTTCCTAGGAAATCACAAGTGGGGGTTTGCGATTTACAGGGTTTGCGATTTCCTGCTACACCGGGTCACCGTGTGACTATGGGTAGAGATGTGGGTTTCGCCCTATCTCATGTGGAAATTCTCTCGTACTCTAATAGAGAGTAATGTTGGAGATGCTCCTGGGTTTCTTTTATAGACTCCCCTAGACAAACTTTTTCAGGCGTTTCTCCGAGTTTCGTAGCATTTTCTCCAACTTGTTGACGTAGTAGTCACAGGTGGGAGAAGTGTGCGGAACAGAGGGATGGGCGGGCCGATACACTGGTCCCGACCCCGCGTAAGGTTTGGGCTTGACCCACAACCCACGCACAAATTTAGCTTATTATGCCTGTGTTATAACGGTATAAACACATTCTCTAACACCAATAGATGTCCAAATGAGTTTGAAACAACCATATTGTGACATATATATATACCGGGACTGACCAAAAATCTTTGTTTCAGCTCCCGATGGCCACGAAGCGGAGTAAGCGCGGTGCAGCAGCAGCCGAGGGGCGTGTTCCGAGTGGAGTGGACGAGGAGTACGACTCCTCATCTGTGTTGTCGGCAGGGCCGTCGACACAGCCCCGGGCGCATATCCTCTCCGACCCGGACGAGGACGCAGTGCCTGATGTGCCTGCGCCTCCAGATTGGGAGGCTCGCTTTGCACGGTTGGAAAGCCACATCTTGACTTCCAAATCGCCCGTGTCTCGGAAGCGGCGTAGGCCGAGTGTCCAAGAGGATTCGTATGAGGATTTCTTGGACACAGACTCAGCGGTGGAGCTTAAGGCTCCTCCTCCTCCTTCTCCTAAACGGAGGAAGAAGAAGAAACAGGTGATTTCTTCGGGTGATGAATTCACCAAGGAGCGGGCAGAGACTGGTTTTCGCAAAAAGCGGAAGACTAAGTCCAAAAAGAAGAACAGGAAGAGGAAATGTTCTTCTTCTGATTCGTCCACTGAGTCTACTTCTACGGAATCAGACTCAGACACCATATATGAAGGTGTCTATGCGGACATTGGCACTAAAGTGGCTAAGAAGGTGGAGAAGCCAAAGGCTAAGCGGGTTAAAACCACTACGCTTATGCGCGAGACCGTGAATGGTCATTTCCGCACGTTTAAACCGGCGGAGGTTATCTCCAAGTTAGGAGATGAGTTAACAGGCATAAAGGGTGTTCCCAACTCCATCATTAAAGAAATGGATCGGGATGTCAATATGACGGATGACCGTAAGAAGTTTGAGGATGTGTTGCACACAGTGCATAAGACAGTGTTGGCTACCCTAACAGCTATTGTTCCTGTGGCTAATAGGATGCAGAGTGAAAATAAGTTCTCGTCTTTGGCTAAGAAAATGGACAAAGGCATTGCAGTGTTAGCGGCGGCAGGTAATTACCTGTCGTATCGAAGATATGAAAATGTCTTCAAGTCAGTTTGCACAGATGCTGGCAAGGAAGTGGCTCGCTCTAAGAAGGTTACCGATAATGAGGGGAAGGAGTTTACGCTTTATCTTGCTCCAGAGCCGATTAAAGGGAAACCCTTAGATAACACCAAGATGTTTGGCGGTCAACTACAATACCTCTATAAAGAGGTAGAGACTGCAGCCAAGAGTGGCAAAAACATGGATGGCAAGAAGAAACAGGAAGCTCCTCGTTTCAAAAAGTCACGAGGGGATTTTCGTCCACGACGGTTCACCAGAGGAACCAGACCGAGTTCAAGCTTCGGTCAAGGGTTTCGGGGCCGGGGCGCTCGCCCAGGCTGGACCGACAACACCGCACGGCCAATAGGCCGAGGGTTCAACTCGTCGAGACCTTTCCCCAGGGGCGGGTCCAAGTAGAGGTCCAAACACAAACTTTACAAGTCCCTGCAGCCTCTAAAAACACACAAACTGTAAGCAACTTTGTGGCTGGTAATATTAGTAATCATATTTCTGAGTGGCACAAAATTACTAGTGACCAAGAAATTTTAAAAATAGTTAGGGGTGTTCACATTCCCTTTACACAAATTCCTGTACAAAGTATAATACCTTTTCCATATAACATTCAACCAGTTGAACGAGAGGCACTAACTAAACAGGTACATAAATTCTTTGAGAAAGGAATTATACAAAAAGTGACACACTGTTCAGGACAGTTTATTTCAAACATTTTCTCGAGACCGAAGCCTAATGGTGATGTTCGAATGATCCTGGATTTAACAATCCTTAATAAAAGGGTGGAATATCGACATTTTAAAATGTTCTCTCTAGATACGGCACGAGATCTGATTACACCAGATGCGTGGATGGCTAGTGTTGATTTACAAGATGCATATTATACGCTTCCCATAATGGAACAATACCGAAAATTTCTTCGATTTATTTGGGATAACCAACTCTATGAGTTTACCTGCATGCCGAATGGCTTAGCTTGTGCGCCTCGTTTATTTACTAAATTGCTTAAACCTGTTTTCTCGGTAATGGCGAGGAAGGGTCACATAATGTTTCCATACATAGATGATTCTTTTATTATAGCATCAACACAAATTGGTTGTGTGAATGCAGTTTTGGATTTATGTGCATTACTCACTAAATTGGGGTTTATGTACATCGACAAAAGTCAGTGTTTAAACCAACAAAACAACTCAAATGTTTAGGGTTTATTCTGGATACACAGTCCCTTACAGTGTCGATAACAGAACAAAAACTAATTAAGTTTATGACTACAGCGACTCAGCTTATTAAGTTATCAAAGCCTAAAATTAGACAGGTTGCTGTTCTTATTGGCATAATGACATCATATGCACCTGCTGTGTTATATGGGAAGGCCCATATTAAGTCGCTAGAAATAGATAAAAATTTAGCGTTAGCACGAACTAAAGGCAATTTTGAGCGAAAGATGTTTATTTCGCAAGAAGGGTTACAGGATATTGGATGGTGGATGCAACATATAGCAAGTTCACCAAATCCAATCCGCATGGCGGAACCTAATACAGTAATTACTACTGATGCTTCGTTAGAAGGTTGGGGAGCTCATCGAGATGGGGTCACAACAGGAGGTAGATGGCTTGATGATGAAAAATCAGACTATATTAATGCACTAGAATTGCGTGCTATTTATCTGGGCTTACGTAGTTTAGTAAAGATAAATAAATCACAGGTTAGAATACTAACTGATAATACTACTGCCATGGCATATATTCGTAACATGGGTGGAACCAAATCAAAGTCTTGCAATCAGTTATCTAAACTGATTTGGAACTGGGCACAGGCTCAACAAGTCTGGCTGACTGTAGCGCATATTCCAGGGTCACAAAATACACTTGCAGATTATAAAAGTAGGAATTTCCATGACCATTTAGAGTGGTCTCTCTCTACACCTTTGTTTAACTTCGTTTGTGAAAAATGGGGTACACCTGAAGTTGACTTATTTGCATCACGAAATAATAACAAGTTACCCTGTTATGTTTCTTGGCATCCTGAACCGGATGCTTGGAAAGTAGATGCGTTTGCTATTACCTGGGAAAATAATTATTTTTATATTTTCCCACCATTTAGCATTATCAGCCGAGTAGTGAGAAAAATCGGCTTGGAAGGGACACATGCGATACTGGTGGTGCCCGATTGGGACACGCAACCTTGGCTGCCAGCAGTTTCACAACTGGCAAAAGATCATATACGATTCCCAAGAAAGCTCGGGAATCTGACGCACCACGGACCGCTAGTGGTTCACGGCGACGTGTCAACGACGCCCCTATTGGCATTCCTTTTCTAAGGAAGCAGCTACAGCAATTTGGATTGGACAGAATTACTGAGGATAGGATAATTATCGGATGCCTGGAGGCCAGGAACTGTCAAAATGTATACAACCTATTTAAAGAAATGGGGTGTACATTGTTTGTTAATGAAAGTTAAGCCAACAAATCCAAAGATTTCACAAGTAGCTCGGTTTCTTCGTTCTCTAGAGGATGAAGGACTTTCCTTTGGATCGATTAATGCGGCGAGGTGTGCGTTATCAATTATATTACCTAGAATTGATGGCGAAACAGTTGGAAAACATTATGTTCTTTGTTATTTACTTCGTTCAATTTATCAAAGGAATCCTCCAAAACCAAAGTATAGTCGGTTTTGGGATGTTTCTATAGTATTTAAGTTGTTTCAGGCTTGGCCTCACAACTCGTGGTTAGAGATAAAACAGTTAGGTTTTAAGGTCGCGGTCCTGTTATTGTTAGTAACCGGACACAGAGGACAGACGATTGTTGCTTTATCCTTAACTGGATTAGAAATAGACAAGGAACAAGCTACGTTTGATTTAGAAAAATTGCTTAAATCGAACACGTTAGGTGACCCTTTATCAACGGTTCACTTAGACTGTTTTCCGAATGATCGGAAATTATGTGTTGTGTCGGCCATACGGGCTTATATATACAAGACAAAGGATTTACGTGCATCACAACAACTATTAGTGAGCTTTATAAAGCCACATAAGGCGATTTCACGAGACACACTTGCCAGATGGACAATTACGGTGTTGAAATTGGCTGGAGTGGATACGAGTAAATACTCTTCCCACTCAACTAGAGGAGCCATGGTCTCCAAGGCACGGGTGCTTGGTATTTCTGTGAAAAGAATACTAGCGCATGCAGGCTGGAAGACGGCTAAGTCGTTTGCAAAACATTATAATAAACGACTAGAAAAGCCTACCGGCGTTGCAAAGCGTCTTCTCGCCAACTAACAAGAATAGGTGAGAACAAAAATTTAGAATGTTATAATAATAAGAAAGAATGATATTAAGGATAAAAATGAATTATGTAAAGGTCTCCCTAGCCTGAGGCTAGCCTGAGGCTGTTTACCGAGGTAAAATAGTATAGTTATACGAGTCTTACCTTGGTACAGATGATGGATAACTGTTGTTTTACCGAGGTATAAGCCTCGGATAGATGTGGGCTAGGGCCCTCCCGCCACACCCTGCCACATCTATTCCGTTGGTGTACCTTTTCGGTAAAGTAATAGTATCCATTGTTTGAAAGTCATTTTTATCCTCAATAAGTAGGTTAAGATTGCTGGTACCGGACGTGCTTACCTCTCCCTAGCCCACATCTATCCGAGGCTTATACCTCGGTAAAACAACAGTTATCCATCATCTGTACCAAGGTAAGACTCGTATAACTATACTATATATATATATAAATATATATATATATTACCTTAAGACAGCACTATAACGGCATAGGAATCTTTCTAATCTAATATATATAGGCCTATAGTATATATGTGATGTATAAGAATTATGCGAGTATAAATGCACGTAAGGGCATGTTCCCTAATATTATCACCCACTTGACTTCCGGGGTGTTTGTAACCCTACGATGGTTACTGGCTGCAGAACTGCAGCATTATATTTATAGAGAGGCACCGATAAATCGGCCCAATCTTTGGTTGAAGAATCTTCTGGTGGGATGGTTGTAGAAGCTGGGGCATGTCTTTACAACGATTAAACGACGAGTCGTTGGGGCAGTCCAGAATCACTCCGGTCCGGTGGTAGCACAGCACTTGTATCCAGCAGACAGCAGCAAGGGTTTCCGAGGAAGGGATGGGTAAAGATGGGTCCAGCGATTTCAGCAACGAGAACAAAGCAAGTAAAGGTAAAGGGCCCCACCCAAGCAAACAACTCCCTTGATCAGGGGGAGAAGTAAGCCTGGGAGAAAAAAAAGGGTAGAGTGTAGATAGAGAGAGGTGTGGACGAAGTGCGGTCCGGATGGCAAGTGATTATCACCAATATGTTGTGTACTACTTCATGGGTGACCCCTTCATCATTGGGACAGGTGGCGCCACCACCGCCCAACCCTACCAGTGGCGTGAGGATACTGTCACTTGCACACTGGAAATGTTGGGCACTGGAAATGTTGTATATATATATCAGCTTTCGAAATAAGAGCTTGGCTGAAAAACAAATATTTCACGATTTTGTACATATGCACTAACATATATGTGTGTCGTGGGGGTGATGAAAATGGGAAATACTGCGCCTAGAGCGGGACTCGAACCCGCATCTCTTTGCACTCCGGGCCAGTGTGCTAACCATTACACCACCTAGGCTCCCTGATATCAATACACTCCCCACGCCTACCTGTCTATGTGGTTACTTGCCTGAGAGGTCAGTGCAGACCACTACACTCGTCCCCCTGGAATTGTAAGTCTTGTAATGCTTACAATTACATACATACAGGCAATGCACTAACACATACATACACAGGGTAGGTTCAACAACCATACAGCGCGTAGCTTGTACAGGATCCTGGTCATGGCACCAGTGTCGTGGGGGTGATGAAAATGGGAAATACTGCGCCTAGAGCGGGACTCAAACCCGCATCTCTTTGCACTCCGGGCCAGTGTGCTAACCATTACACCACCTAGGCTCCCTGATATCAACACACTCCCCACGCCTACCTGTCTATGTGGTTACTTGTTTGAGAGGTCAGTGCAGACCACTACACTCGTATATATATGTACATGTATATATGTATATATACTTATATATATGTATATATACGTATATATATATATATATATATATATATATATATATATATATAACCTATAAGGTAAGTACTGTGGACAAGTCAACATTCAGACGGACAAATGAAAATCACACCAGACTTGTCCGGTGGACAAGTGACAAATTCAGTTTATTTGTATCACTGTATTTATATATAGTTGGTCGCTTGTTGGAGTTTTACGTCCTGGCAACATCTAAGGTCATACCAGGATGGGTATACACTTTTGACAGTGCACACTCATGGTGACTTTATAGTGCTGCCCCACTGGGAGACCAGGCTGCCAGCACCATGACCTGATATCCCACTCAGTCACATTATCCTGGCACTGAGCCAACCAGTCCTTGCCCTATCATAATAATGCCGAGCGTCTGGCTAGGAATTGACAATTATCAATTTGTATGTCATTGGTTTGACTCGACCAGGGTTCGAACCCATGAGTTGGAATCCTACGATCTACCAAAACGGGAGACGGATGCTCAACTCAATCGGCTAACCCATCTGGTATTATATATATATATTGTCCTTCTTCTATTAAATGGATCATGTATAAGTTAAACTCATCTATTAGAATTGACATTTAAAGCCAAATTTAAGTAGATAGCTGTTTTCTTTTTGTTTGTGGTGTAATGTCTGGGTTATGTGGGAGATATTCTGATATTATATTGTGATGTTCGATAATAGGTCCAAGCTTATTTATATACACACCTTTCTACTGTTAATTCTCATTTGCAAATAATATCATTAAAATACAATTTGAGTTCCCCCTTCCCCAACCCCGATAAACAATTGTCCATTTTGGAATTGATTTGCAAGATACCGCTTCAAAAAAAGCTACGCCCTGCATCTGCGGGTCTTTCCTTGGGGAAGTGGGTTGCTTGTTACTTTACGCCACATCCTGTAATGGATGTGGCGTAAAGTAACAAACACATCACCACATGTGCATCCATCCCCACCTACACGTACGGACATGCACTCACATACACACATATCCACACTCACGCACGTGCAAGCATACTCACACTACGAACACTAGTTCCCCTTTTATCCCTCGTTCTCGCCATCGCTCTCTCCCTTCGCCAATTGGTCTCTCCCCCTCTCCCTTTCAACCCCTCTCTCTCCCTTATTTACCCCCTTGCTCCTTCCCTCCGCCCCTCCCCCCTCTTTCCCCCTTACCCCGCTCCTTCCCACCCTCCCTCCCTCCCTCCTTCCTACCCTCCCTCCTTCCATACCGCCCTCCCTCCTTCCATCCGGTCCCCCACCCCTCTCTCCCATCACTGCCTCCCCCAATCTCTCATTCACTCGCTCTCGAACTCCATTCTCCTTTCTCTCCTTCCCTGCCTCCATGCCTGCTTGACTTCTTGCCACCCTACCTACCTCCATGCCTACTGGCCTTCTTGTCTCCCTACCTGCCTCCATGCCTGCTTGCCTTCTTGCTTCCCTACCTGCCTCCATGCCTGCTTGACTTCTTGCCACCCTACCTGCATCCATGCCTACTTGCCTTCTTGTCTCCCTACCTGCCTCCATGCCTGCTTGCCTTCTTGCTTCCCTACCTGCCTCCATGCCTGCTTGCCTTCTTGCCTCCCTACCTGCCCCCCCCCCCTCAATATTCTCCCCGCTTGTCCTCATTCCTTTCCTCTTCCTATGCCTCCCTCCCTCCTCCCCCACCCCTCCCATCCTCCACCCCCTCCCTCCTTCTCCCTCCTTCCTTCCCTATCTTTCTTTCTTTCTTTCTTTCTTTCTTTTCTTCCTTTCCCATTTTCTTCATTCCCCCCATTCTAGTTGCATTTTCTCTTTATGGATGCCAATGATTTGAAGGTATCCCTTAATGCAGTTATTAAAAATGCTGGTTCATAGCTCGGGTAAATCATCACCCTTCTTCAGAATGTAATGATCAAAGACCTGCCGAGCAAGGAGTGCTGCCAACTCTCCCACACTAATAAAGCCACCGTGCGCCTTCCTCGAGCCATTAGTGACAATTAAAGTGCGCAGTATGAGACATAGAACACTGGTAATGTCAGCCCACTGCTCAAGGGGCTGTCACATTACGACGCATCGCACCAACGTATGCCAACATATGTGATGTTTTGCAGCTATGCCGGGATACATCGTTATGCATGCGTTAGGCGCTCATTGGTATGAGTCAATGTACATTGACGTTCGTCGAGATACGGTGTCGTGCGTCAGGGGGTCGGGAAAGTTTTGTGCATGCACAAAACTTTCGACGTACGAAAACGTTCGACACCGTGTGGATTTTACGTCAGCCATACATCATGTATACTTTAGGTGTACGTCGATGTACATTATATGTACGTTAGACAAACATTGTTCACTACGTTGACCTACATTAAAGGCAGTGGGAACGTACAGTCTGCATGCTGACAATGTGTGGATAACGTATGTCTAACATAGTCTAACGTACGTCTAACATATGTTTAGCATTTCTCCAGCGTGTTTTGATGTATGTAACATATGAGGCATAGTTCTGCCGATTGAATAACATATATAATGCTCACCGTTGTTCTGCGAACATAACGTGAGCGTAATTCGAGCGTTTTTCGTCGGGAGGCACATTAGCCATACGTTGGTCATACGTTGGCCATACACTATGTATACAGTATGTACGTCCAACTTTGAGCCCCCATGCCGAAAAGTTAGACACTTCTTGACGTAAAAAAGTGATTTTACGTGTTGGCCGGGCACTTGCGAGATGCGTCGTCATGTGACAGGGCCTTCAGTAATCTCGGACAAAGGCTGCGCTGTGAGCCCTTCTTTCACTTGGAACATATCATACTTACACGCAATATTCAAAGACCAGACGGGATAGCCGAATGAGTTGAGCCTCCGTCTCCCGTTTTGGTAGATCGTGGGATTCGAACCCATGGGTTCAAACCCTGGTTGAGTCAAACCAATGACATAAATATTTATCCTTGTCACTTCTTAGCCAGGCACTCAGCATAATTAGGATCGGGCAAGGACTAGTTGACTCAGTGTCAGGATAATGTGACTGAATGGGATATCAGGTCATGGTACTGGTGGTCTGCTCTCCCATTGGGCAGCACTATAAAGACTCTATAAGTGTGCACTGTCACAAGTCGGTGCCCATTCTAATATGACCTTAGATGTTGCCAGGACTTAAACTCACCAACCAGCCAACTGCTATATTCAACACGGGTTGTGTCTTTCAAGCTACCGTCCACCAGTTTCCTAGAAAGGACTGAACCTTTGTGACCACGCGTGTTTGTTTACACCCCCTCCCCATCCTTATCCCTTGCCAAAGACCAAATACTCAAAACACAATTTGAATCTACATACACATGGTTTGTGATGCACAATCACTGTTGTGTTCCTGCATTAATCTACATTAAATAAAACACCACTTCCTGTATGTGTATGTGGGATTGTGTACAGCTCAAGTGTGCTTTACTTCTATGCAGACACCAATTGCTGCAAATCTGCAGCCTAGAACATGGCATTTATGCCAACCAAAAGTCCACAACTGGTTCACCAAAAGCTGTGGTATGTGTTGTCCTGTCTGTGGGAAAGTGCATATAAAATACCCTTTGCTACTTATCGGAAAGAGTAGCCTGTGTGGCAGCAGTGGGTTTCCTCAAAAGAGATATGTCAGAATGACCATATCTGTTATGTCCAATAGCCGATGATTCTTTTTTTTTATGATTGTTTGTTTATTCTGCTCATAACGGTTAAGTGCATGCACTTGTTCTCGCCGCTGTGAGGCAGTGGTCATAATCCACCGATCAATGTGCTCTAGAGGCGTCATTAAATAAAACAAGCTTTATTTTACTTTCGCATTCATGCCTCCTCTGAGCTCATTTCCAATTCAGCTTCACTTCCATTCTAATGTAGCCCGGGCCTGACTAGGAGCTGGCTGGACACCGATGTTGGTACCTCGGAAGTGACATATTGTGGCACTATCTCGCCCTCCACCCCCCCCCCCCCCCGCCCCCATGGCCACCCATACCTAACATCCCCCCCCCCCCAGGTAACACCCATGCCAATTGTAACAGCACTTAACTTGAAAACACCGATTTCATCTTCGGCTAGTGTTTCTCTCATTTATTTTTGGGATCAATGTAAACCTCTAAATGGAGCACATATTCCTTCTCATGTCATATGCATGCACTACTCACCAGGGTTTATTTTCTATTCCTCTCCCCTTATTGTAAACTTTCTCTCAATACTGGTTGAACTCGGTTATAACAATACGGTCTTAGGGACAAAATGAGTATTAAGGTATGAACCATTTCACCCTCTATTTGACTCAGCTGTAAGTTTCTCCAATTTATACTATAAATAGCACATGTATACATGTTATAGAACGCCCAACATCTCCCGACCAGCCACTGCAGGGACAAATAGTTTTGCGCCTGTCTTGACATGTTCTTGCCGGTGTGAAACCTCTATTTGCTCCCCGAGAGAGTGCCGCTGGTAACTTGCAAAAGCCAGCAGCACTTCAACACTTTTGCAGGCAGCTTTCATGAAATGTAGAGAGCTAAATGGAGAGCGGCAGTCAAGTAATGAAAGCAGTCTTTGTCGCATCGCGACCAACAGCATGATGATGATGATACATGTTGGCACAGATGGTAGGTAGTTAGTGGCCGAAGTAGTCAATCAAACACAGGCATATATGTAGTCGTAGAATGAAGAGTCAATGCTTTAATACTGAAGATACACTACTACATACTTTCCACCTCTCCCTGTTCCCCTTTCCTTTTATATATGACCAGACATAATGGTGGGGAATGAGCGAGTGCTCATTCGGGGTCATTGCGGGGCACGCGGGTCTGCGAGGCCAACTACCCGCCCCACCGCAGGGCGATGGGGGGAAGGGGGGGGGGACAAACGGGCACACACACCCTGCCAAGCACTCCTACCGACCTCACCACTCCCCCCCCCCCCCCCCTCCAAAGCAGTTTCCTGAGCACTAGAAAATGATCCCTTTATTAATTTGACGTGCATCCTGTAAATATGTCAGTACCTCAGTGTGTGAAATACTGGAGGAGGCTGATATAATCTTTCCGTGTAATCTTTACTTAATTCAGATATTACGCGCCTGTAGATGTCATTTAAATACTTAACCCACCCCCCTTCTTATTGACTGCGTGTCGAGGTTAATCTCGTCGATTACGGATCGTTATGCACTGTGTTCACTTTGCATGTTTGAACTAGAAGTGAAGTCTCACGAGATCTGTTAAATAATTCATATCTAATGAAAGCTGGAACCCAGAACGCCAAATTCCAATCCGATCGAGTCAAACCAATGACGTATTAAATTGATGCTTGTCACTTCCTAGCGAGGCACTCAGCATTAATAGGATAGAGCAAGGACTGGTTGGATCAGTGTCAGGATAATGTGACTGAGTGAGATGTCAGGTCATGGTGCTGGTGACCTGGTCTCCCAGTGGGGAAGCAATATGAAGTCACCAAGAGTGCGCACTGTCACACGTCGGTACCCATCCTGATATGACCTTAGATGTTGCCAGGCGCAAAGCCCCAACAACCAACGATCTTATTCAAATGAAAATTAATCTAAATGTGAAGAAGGCCATATGAAACTACGTGTGTAGTGGCAAGTTAAACAAACTTGAAAGAACTTGAAAGAAAAGCGAAGTATCGCTTATATGAAACTGTTGGTTATTCAGGGGTTACATTATTCAGTTAGTGTTTTATTTCCTACACAGCTAGGACCTTTTGCTTGGGGCCTCATATTTGTTTCGGAGGCTGATTGCTTCTTCGAACAGATGGGTGTCGAAGGCATAGCGATATAGCGAATGGTAGACAGGAAGTGTGAACACTTATTTGTCTCTCTTTTTTTGTTGTTGGTACATTAGTTATCCCAAGCAGGGGAAATCCCAGTCACAGATGACTGGTCTTCCCCACTCCACTGCTGGTCGATAGAAAGCCCGAGCCTACACTTTTATTGACCCAATGGATTTTTAACCTCCCACACTACATAGACATGGTATGAGAGCAACTGGCCTTTGATGACGCTGTAAGTTATACACAGCAGTGGAAATCCAAATTGGCAGAGCTGGGGGCATGGGGAATCGAACCGCCGACCCTCAAATTAGGAGTCTGACCTAGAAAAAAGTCAGACACTCTAACCACTCCGCCACAGATCATGATACAGTAGGGGGGGGGGGGGTCTGTGGGTTAGTTCCCCACCTCCCTCCCCACTGGACATTTTGAAATCTAGAGGTTTTGAAATGCCATTTCAGGGAGGTTACATACTGCTATTTTAAAGGGGAGGTGAAACTTCACCTACCCCCCCGCCCTCGCCATCTAACATTCCACCGGCATGACAATAAACGTAATCCGTATACAATATGCGATACATGCGCGATGTATCGCGTATCCAATTAGCTTTTTATAGGTCAGGCACTAATCAGCCTGCACGGCATAAGGGAAGAGTGAAGGGATGATTTGGGGAATACATGGAGAAGGAAATAGGGTGGGAGAAAGTATATAATGTATCTTCAGTAGTAAAGCACTAATGCTTCATTCTACCACCAGATCTAGGCCTATTCCTATGTTCGAAACACTATTTCAATGACTAACTTGCATGGAAAGATTATATAGACTCGATGGCTGAATGAGTTAGAGCATCCGTCTCCAGTGTTGGTAGATCATGGGATCGTGGGTTCGAATCCTGGTCGAGTCAAACCAATGACATACAAATTGATACTTGTTGCTTCCTAGCCAGGCGCTCGGCATTATTAGGATAGGACAAGGAGCAGTGGAATGAGGAAGACCAATCGTCCACGATTGAAATTTCTCCTGCTTAAACAACTAATGTACCAAAAAAAACTGATATAAAAACGACTAACATGCTATTCTAAAGTTAGCATTGGTTCTTGCCACTGCCATCAGAGGGCAGGTTGGTAGGAGAAATCCACTATTACTATTAGTCCCCTTTCCAGAGAACATGCCACTCTGCGAACTGCTAGTTACTACAGTAGTTCTTTCCACTGCCATCAGAGGGCAGGTTTGTAGTAGAAATCCAATATAAGCCCCCTTCCCTAAGAACAGCTGCTAGTCACTAGACTAGTTCTTGTCACTGCCATCAGAGGGCAGGTTGGTGGTAGAAATCAACTATGAGTTCATTGCCTGAAAAACATGCCAGTCACAAAATTGGTTCTTGCCACTGCTATCAGATAGAACAGGCCTTTTCCACACATCATGCTGCACAATGAGATGCTACCCACAACATTAGTTCATGCCGCTGTTGGGTGGTGGAAATCGTCTATCCTTACGGGTTCCCCCCATTGAATGGAAACAATGCTGTTATGGACCACGTCCTACTTTGCTTGAGGAATAAGAGGTGATACCTTTCTGACTGAACCTTTAGTTGCAGAAGCCATTTGTAAAAATATATGGATTTTCAGTTCGGAATTATATATTGGCAGAGAGCATTATTATCCTCGGGTGACAGAGTGGGGCCCAAGGTTATGTAATAAGAAAAGCAATGGGTGCCACTTGCTGTGTGACATGTTAAACTATGGGAGATATATGTTAATACATAGTGCCTGAGATTATGACAGGATATTCCTATATAAGAGACAGTTAATGTTTGGTGAAATGTTCCATCTATGCACCAGAAAGGATGCAAGTGGAGGAAAAGGACATTTTTAATATATATATATTTATTGTAACTGTCTGCAACTACCTGTTACCACAGGGCTGATAGGCTAGCACACCAGCCATACTGCATACATTATGTACACCACCAGCAGCTGGGTTGGGTGACCGATGCCCGTGAGGGCGTCACCTCCCAGGCTGTGGAGGGTGCCTGATTGGCTGGCTGTGGGAGGCCCAGTCAGCTGCACCCCTTTGCCCCACCTGACCACACTAGCCTCACTTTGATATTGATTATTCTAGACACTGCTCCAGACACACTGGGCAGCACACTCTACTCCTGACTCTTGAATGAGAGACACTCTCTCTTGGGCACTCTGTCTGATGCTCCACCTTTCAAATATACAAACTGAGCTGTGTGCAACAACCATGGGACTCCAGTTCAATGGGCTGTAGGCACTGATTCATAGACATATTAAAGAGGTAATGAGACTCTGTGTGGACAGAAGGTAAGGGGTCAGGTTGATAGGTCACTAGTAGGTGAACAGGAGTTGATGCCAATAAAGCACAACTTCTTCACTGTCAATCTTTCGTGACTTGTCTGCCCTTTCTTCCTTATGCATTTGTTTAAGAGGGGCATCAGGTGTGAACTGACAGACAGTTGTTAGAACGCATCTGGGAAGAGCTTTTTGGTATTATCTGGGGCTCTGACGGCCGGGCATCCAGAAATATTATACATTGTTGTATTTGTGGAATCACTGTACAATCTACAACAATTTAGAAGGGTTTCCTTTACTGCGAAGCATTTTGGGTAACGGGTGGCATTATAGAACTTTGTAATAGGCAATATCAGAGAGGTAGGAAATTCTCATGATTGCGTTTACCGGGCACGGTGGCCAAACCAGTAGAGCACAAGCCTCGGGTGTGGGAGATGGGGAGGTCTGTTCCCGGTCGAGTCAAACCAATGACTTATAAAATTGATACTTGTCACTTCCTAGCCTGCCACTTAGTATTAAGAGGAGAGGGCAAGGACTGGTTAGCTCAGTGTCAGGATGATGTGACTGAGTGGGATATCGGGTCATGGTGCTGGTGGCCTGATTTCCCCGTGGGGTAGCACTATAATGTCGCCATGAGTGCGCAGTGTCACAACTCAGTACCTGTCCTGATATGACCTGAGATGTTGGCAGGACGTAAAACTCCAACAACCAACCATCTATCCTTATGGGTTTCCACATGGCATAGAAACAATACGGTTATGGAGCATGTCCTACATTGGTTGAGGAATAAAAGGGTAATTAATACCTTTCTGATTGAACTTGTAGTTACGGAAGCCATTGTTGTATTTGTGGAATACATTCATACAATCTACAACAATTTAGAAAGGTTTTCTTTACAGCGAAGCATTGTGTGTAATGGGTGGCATTATATAACTTCATTATATGCAATATTTGAGGGATGTGCAACTCTCATGAACACCGGCTTCGGCAGAGACAGCAATTTTGTGTCTATCGTTTTATGCTCTCAAAGTGCCTTGTTAAAAAGTAATGACACTATTATACCAGCCTAGTAGCAGTTAATGGCTGTGATAAGTCACCATTAAAAACGAGACCTTAAGAAGAATGATACTAATTTCTTGGTGACGTTATATGACGTGGAGTCAGTGGTTCAATGAAGAATTATTATGGTTTAATCTGTACATGATGCGTTATCCTGTTAATTAATGTATTTCACATAATTTTATGTCCTCTTAAATGTCGTTTTTTTACTAGACCATATTATATTTAGTAAATACATGTATTTCTTTTTTTTTCAGAAAAAGAGAACTGGTTTTCCCTCCATAATAAGTCAACATAATTTATTTAGTAATTAATACAGAAGATATACAAGAGGTTATGCCGTTAGAATGATTTAATTAAGCTTTAATCATATCCTTAGTAAAATGAGGTGTATGCTGTGGTTTACTTGTGTTTCAAATGTTACTAGCTCGGTGAAATTCTTTGATTTGATGGTCTTGTGCCAATAATTCACAACGAGACGGGGTGGCATATTCTGGAATTTTAATCAGTAGAACAGACAGGTACATTGTAAACAATGCAATCGGACGTCGGCAATCTCAACCCCACCGCGACTCAACCGCCACGATCTACTGTCCTTTGTAGTTGAGGGGTGGGTGGCGGCTAAATCGAACGGTGTAGTGGTCGGGTTGGTGTCTGGGCATCAACTGCCGGTTGGTCGGCTGTGGGCGGTCAGGGCAGTTCGTAGTGCATTCCTAAATCGAAAGGTGGCGCCACGGTCGGGCCGAGTAGGAGTCGCGCTGGGGCGATCCGAGCGAAGGCAGTTAGTTTGGCCGTAAGTCGCCAGGCGGCGGTTCGGTCGTAGTGCTTAAGGCTACCACCCCACATCCTGCTGCGAATTACCCATGTTAGCGCTAACATGGACAATGTTTTATTGGACCTCTTTCCCAATGTAAAACACAAACACATTTGAAAAAGTTCATGCGAATGACTGGACTGCATCGCCTCCAGCACCTTTAGCTATGTTTTGTGATTCAAATGTTGTTGTCACTTGCAACATCATTGTCATTTGACAGAAATATGCCCATTTCAGAACCAGCACCACTCACACAATGAATAGAAGTAGAAAACAATGTGTTTAAAAATGGCAAACCAATCGATGACTACACACACTGTCAACAGGATGTATTTTTTGTGTCTTCTCAAAAATCCCTCTGAGGCGGCACATTCATATATATATATATATTTATATATAATATGTATATATATATATTTCATTGGTTTATCCTGCAATATATGCTGAATATAAATAACAACACATATATTGTATAATGAATATGAACAAAACACTATTCATTAATTGTTTTTTCACCATCTAGACTTGCTAATGCGTCTCATATACTCACTCAATAGACAATGTCTATTCTAGTTCCTGTAAATGACACCGTGTGACCACCTACGCGTTAGACTCAGCGACCTGTTTACCAGTCCTATATGCATACAAGGATAATATATATGTAATATATATATATGTAATATATATATGTAATATATATACATGGCTTGCATGGAGTAGCATTTGTTGAAGTAGAATGCTAATGCAGCATCTGTACCAGATAGCAGGTGATGTTGAGCCCTATAATTTATAATATAAGTAATTCATGTGCACAGTTTGGTAACCAAGTAGTATATAGAATTGGGAGTCTGTGGAGGGGTTACTACTGACGTGGTCACAATAGCCACTTATAATATTCCCCAGTCACACTACTGCTTGCGACCGCTTGTGACAACTTTGCGACCGCAACGAAGGGGTGGTCGAAAAGAAGTCGCAAGTGGTCGCAAAATGGTGGCAAAGTGGTCACAAATGGTTGCAATGTGGTCCTCAGTTGTCGTCGATGCCCTTGCGACCAAAAGGGTCACAGCGAGGTTGCAGCTACTACCCTAAGAACCTCCTTGTAACCAGAATGGTCACCCAGTGGTCAGTGACCATTGCTTTGGTCACAAGGAAGTTGCCAGTGACAATGTTTTTTTTGTGTTCAAAATGGTTGAAAAGTGGTTGCTAAATGGTCGCAAAGTGGTCGCAAGCCATAGTGTGACTGGGGCTTTACTACTGCTACTAAAACTAGTTCATCCATAGCAGACAGGCCACTTGGTTGTCAATTAGTGGTCTAGCCCACATATCATCCCCTATTTGCGAATCCTGCTCTAGACGAATTATTTTCCACTTTCATCACCCCCCCCCCCCACAACACTGCTGCTGTGACCAGGGGTCCTGTACAAGCTATACACTATATAGTTGTTGAACCTACCCTATGTATGGATATGTAAGCGCATTGCCTGAAAATGTGTATTTGTAAGCATTACAAATGACTTGTGTATGTAAACCATTTAATACGCTTACAATTCCAGGGGGATGAATATAGTGGTCTGCACTGATTTCTCAGGCAAGGAGCCACATAGACAGGTAGGTGTGGAGAGGGTGACGACATCAGGGAGCCTTTGTGGTGTAATGGTTAGCACACTAGCCCTGAATGCAAGAGGTGTGGGTTCGAATCCTGCTCTCGGCACATAACAGGTAGGTGTGGAGAGGGTGACATCAGGGACTCTATGTAGTGTAATGGTTAGCACACTATTCCGAAATGTAAGAGGTATGGGTTCGAATCCTACTCTTGGCGCAATATTTCGAATTTTTACCACCAGAACGACAAACTAATGGGATTTGATAGCCCACGAGGAGTACGGGCAGAACACAGCGACAAGCCTCTTATATGGTCGCTGTCCGGTTTTTTAACTTTGCTATTCTTTAATCAGCCACTTGCATGGCTACAGGCAGTTTGGCTCCGTAGTCGACCAGGATAGAAACCTTTCCAGTTGATCAGCTACACGCCCTGCTCGCCGACCCTAACTGTAAATGAGTTGCGCGATGTCCATGGTCCTTAGTCGTCGAACCCGAACTGTCAATTCAAATGTAGTGCGCATGTGCAGAACCGACATGATGTCAGTACACCGAGTGTAGGCCGGATGCAGGAAGCGATGTTGGCTTAACCCGGGGATATGAGCTATCCCCGGGTTAGCTATCCCGAGGATAGCAGTGTGGGTTAAGTGGTAGCCATGAAGGCGAAAAATGGCGAGGATAGCTATCCTCGTGGCTATTTTTAGATTAGGGAATCCCCTCTCACCCATAAATATCAGAATTTGATATTAGCAGTAAATATCATGCTCATAAATGACATAATTTGATATTAACAGCAAAATAGTGACGCTCATAATAAGAGAATGTGATCAGAAGCAATGTAAATACTACAGCTATGCTCGGCCGGGTAATGCTAACCCTGCTATAGAACAGGGTTAGGCTAACACGGGTTACGGTCGCGAGGATAGAATAGCGCGAACACCGCTTCTTGCATACCTTCTTTTCGATGATAACCCGGGGTTAGTGGCTAACCCCGGGTTAGGAACGCTTCATGCCTACGGCCAAGTGGTCAGTAAAGTGAACGTGTATAGCGTCATAGTGTAGCCTGTGAGATAATGAGGGGGGGGGGCTGGGTTTCACTACCATATTCATGTAGTACCTGCGGAAAAGAGCTAGTTCATCGCATGCAGAACGAGTAACTTCATTGCATAAGGCGCATTTTGATGTGTTTCATATCCAGTCTGTGAGAAGGCACACATCACCGTGGAAGGTGTCTGACCTGGGGTTATTTCACTGTGTGTTTTACTTTCCTTATCACCCACCCTACATAATACTACTCTTCCATTATCACCCACATTTGACGTGTGTACATAGTCCCTTATGAGATTATACACATGTATTCGTGAAATGAGTTCCTTTCTATATTTATTCCTTTCTATATTTATTACTTTTTCGCTGAGTCCGTGGCAAGGCGCTGTTTTTGCCCCTCCCTGTCTGAATGGATGGAGATATTGCCTGTTGGTGAGTTATTAGACGGACATGCGCCATAATGAGTTGCGCATGTCTTGTGCACGTAACACTGCTTGCACCTAATATGACATCAAAGTTCTAAATTCAGAACCCACCCAAGCTTTACCTCCAGCCACAACCACACTCTCTACCATTCGAAGGGATTCGCAAGTGCTATGCAGCTACAACTGCATTTACTATATATATATACATATAAGTATATATATGTATTAAATACATGCTTGTCAGATGCTGAAATATATGCTATGCTATTCGTTTGTTATTGTTTTATGTCCTAGCAACATGTAAGGTCATATCTAGATGGGTACCAACTTGTGACAGAGCGCACTCCGGTCGACTTTATAGTGCTGTCCCAATGGGAGACCAGGCCACCAGCACCATGACCTGATATCACACTCACTTATCATGACACTGATCCAACCAGTCCCTGCCCTATCCTAATTATGCCGAGCGCCTGGATAGGAATCGACAAGTATCAATATTTAAGTTAGTGATTTGACTCAACCAGAGTTTAAAGCCATGTACCCATGGGTTCGGATGCCCCGATCTTCCAAAACAGCAGACGGACGCTCAACTCATTCGGCCATCCCGTCTGGTCTATATATGCTTTGCAATGCATTATCTGAATATAAAGAAAACACAATATTATTCACTAGTTTTCTTACCATCTAGATTTGCGAATGGGTCCCCTATACTCACCCGGTATCTATTAGACGTAGCCTCATGGTGGGCGGTGGGAGGCGGGGAAGAGATGCGTCTACATTACGGGCAACAGCTCCCCTGACACCTGCACTAAATCTGGCCGGTGGGTTGGGACCTGGGGCCATATTCATGTGGAGGTGCCAAGGCCTTAACCGCGGCTACGGTAGCCCCACACGGCTAACGGTGGAAAATCCGTAATTATGTGTCCGTGCCTACGCAAACCGCCGACCGTAGCCTAGGCTAAGCTACCCCGTTTTCAAACCAGGGTTAATTGCTAGACGCACCGGTTAGTGTGCGTGTGAGGCTCTCAATCTATTAAATGCTATCATATTTAACAGAATTACATACGCCATAAGTGAAATTTGATCTCTGTATGTGTCTCTCTCTGTGTCTCTGTCTGTGTCTCTGTCTATGTCTCTGTCTGTGTCTCTGTCTGTGTCTGTGTCTCTGTCTGTGTCTCTGTCTGTGTCTCTGTCTGTGTCTCTGTCTGTGTCTGTGTCTCTGTCTGTGTCTCTGTCTGTGTCTGTGTCTGTGTCTCTGTATGTGTCTTGTATGTGTCTGTCTGTGTCTCTGTCTGTGTCTCTGTGTATGTGTCTCTGTCTGTGTCTCTGTCTGTGTCTGTGTCTGTGTCTGTGTCTCTGCCTGTGTCTCTGTCTGTGTCTCTCTCTGTGTCTCTGTGTTTGTGTGTCTGTCTGTGTCTCTGTCTGTGCCTCTGTCTGTGTCTCTGTCTGTGTCTCTGTCTGTGTCTCTGTCTGTGTCTCTGTATGTGTCTCTGCCTGTGTCTCTGTCTCTGTCTGTGTCTCTGTCTGTATCTCTGCCTGTGTCTCTGTCTGTGTCTGTGTCTGTGTCTCTGCCTGTGTCTCTGTCTGTGTCTCTGTCTGTGTCTCTGTGTGTGTCTGTCTGTGTCTCTGTCTGTGTCTCTGTCTGTGTCTCTGTCTGTGTCTCTGTCTGTGTCTGTCTGTGTCTCTGTGTGTCTCTGTCTCTGTCTGTGTCTCTGTCTGTGTCTCTGCCTGTGTCTGTGTCTGTGTCTGTGTCTGTGTCTCTGTCTGTGTCTCTCTCTGTGTCTCTGTCTGTGTCTCTGTCTGTGTCTCTGTGTGTGTCTCTCTCTGTGTCTCTGTCTGTGTCTGTGTCTCTGTCTGTGTCTCTGCCTGTGTCTCTGTCTGTGTCTGTCACTGTGTCTGTGTGTGTGTCTGTCTGTGTCTCTGTCTGTGTCTGTGTCTGTGTCTGTGTCTCTGCCTGTGTCTCTGTCTGTGTCTCTCTCTGTGTCTGTGTGTGTGTCTGTCTGTGTCTGTGTCTCTGTCTGTGTCTCTCTCTGTGTCTGTGTGTGTCTCTGTCTGTGTCTCTGTATGTGTCTCTGTCTGTGTCTCTGTCTGTGTCTCTGTCTGTGTCTCTGTGTATGTGTCTGTGCCTCTGTCTGTGTCTCTCTCTGTGACTCTGTCTGTGTCTCTGTCTGTGTCTCTGTGTGTGTCTCCGCCTGCCTGTGTCTGTCTGTGTCTGTGCCTCTGTCTCTCTCTCTGAGACACAGAGACACACACACAGACACACACACACAGACACATAGACACACACACAGATACACAGAGACACACACATACACAGAGACACACACAGAGACACAAAAACACACACAGAGACACAGACACACAGAGACACAGACACACAGACACACAGCACACACACACAGACACAGACACACACACAACACAGAGACACAGACACACAGAGACACAGACACACAGAGACACACACACAGACACAGAGACACACACAGAGACACATACATAGACACAGACACATACACAGACAGAGACACATACACATACACAGACACAGAGACACAGACAGAGACACATACACAGACAGACACAGAGACACAGAAACAGACACAGAGACACATACAGAGACACAGACACACACATAGAGACACAGAGACACATACAGAGACACACACAGAGACACACACACAGCAACAAATCGCCGGCCGCATTGGCGGCGTTATTGTCAAATCGAGGGAATTCCCAAATCTATAAATAAACTCACGGTTAGCTATCCGGGGCGGCTTTGACATTGGTGAATACGACTTGACCTATTTCTCCAACCCGCCCCTAGCCTCGGATAGCTACCCCAGAGCTAGCGTGTAGCTCCGGCTAAGCCTGGCACGACTACATGAATATGGCCCCTGGTCTATTATCGGCTGGTGGAGTAGGCGCTCCAAGGCCTCACAACCACGAGTGTTACCCAATCAGTCATAGCAAGCACTTGACATAAACATTATTCATCTAAGATATCTATAACATAGCCGATGTCTCTAGGGACTAATCGGGTTAACGACCAAGCTATATGGGTATTGCTCATGGGAAATCTAAGGCACGCATATAATTATTCCCATATTTTGCACGTTTTAGCAAGTGTTTTTCACAATCTTCTCGACTGAGGATGCAAGCAAAGGCGATCTGAGTGAACTAGGACAGCGACGATGGCGCCACCTTGGCGGCTGGTTGAATTAGAAAGCAATTATCTTTGGTTGAGATGAGAGGTAAGTAGACAGGCTGCATTAGCACCCTAAAGGGTGGTCGCAAAGAAGTCGCAAGGGCATGATGGAGACATTTTGTTTGGAAGATACATCACTTCTTAGATCCCTCTGTTGATATCTACCCAGACACTACTCAGGTCATTGGCGATATAGTTGGGTGAGGTGTGGGGAGAGAGTGGTGAAACACATTGTCACACTACTGCAGGCGTCATACACGAAGTGGTATGTTATTTAATGTACAATAGTTGTTAGCACTATTTCCACTGTAATGCAATTATAAAAACAAATATAGGACAAGAACCATGCCAGGATTTCTGGACCATAAACGATGGGTTATAGGGCTAACAGTGAACGAAAGGGCTGGGAAGGACAACCACCCAAATTCCGACTGGGCAAAATCGCCAAGTCACAGCTACAGGGACCAGCAGGCAGTGACTACTTATACACGTATTGGGGGTGGGGGTGGGGGTGGATTGGATGGGCCCAGTGTTCAATGCGTCATACATACTCAGGTTATTTTCTTTTAATTTAGATTTTCCCCCTGACCGGACTATGACGATGTGATAGTGAAGTCTGGAAGGACACTCAAGCTGTATTGATTGGTAGCAGGGTATTAAAACACAAGCCGACTCCCATCTCTGAATAGCTGTGCACCAGGATACTCATATCAAACCCTCCATTCACAAATGTGCTTCGTTCATTTATAATCCACCCAACTTCACTGCCCGAGAAAAGTCCCCCCTAATACGAGGGTTGAATCAAAACTCAATCTTAGCAACCCAACGAACCCTTACCAACAAATCTAACCTTAATGCTAGAACGTTACCAACTTTACAACCCAAAACCAAACCAAACACAACCGTAGCACCTAAATTCAACTCGATCAAACCAGGCCCTGCCTTATACACCCAAACCAACGTGACCCTTCCCACCAAAACCACATACAACCTAACCAGCAAACCATATCACCTAAATCAAACCCACCATTTCCATATGAACCCAGTCAAATCTTACACACCAAACTCCACCAAGCCAAGCCCTACCAATCAAACCCAACCTAACCTGACCAACATAATACAAAGCAAACCTATCACCTGAACCACACCCAACCCTATCATGTTACCCAATTCCAAACTTATCGACCGATTTAAACCTCAACTTACCACCACGAACCACACCTAAATACACCACCCAAGCCAAACTGAAATTGACTAATACTAAATACAAATTGAACCTTATGTCCTGAACTAACCTCAACCACAGACCTCGCACTGGACCGAACCCTACCACCTGAATCAAAATCCCAAACCAAGCACATACACCCCACCCCACCCCATCCCAATCATGCCAATCCTTAGTTTCCAGAGTCCAGCCAGTGGCGTAGCTAGAGGGGGAGCAGGGGAGAGACTACTTCTCTGAGCACATGAAAAGTGACACCTTTAACAAAATTGTTAACTCTTTAGTTCCCTTGTACGATAACAATCACATCTTCCTAATCTTTTGATTTTAAATACAAAATAATAATTATGAACTCCCTTTAAACCTGTATCTTTCATGTGTTTGTATGTTGAATACAAAATAAAAATGCATAAAGAATTTAACCTTATTTGGTATGCATCGTGGCACCCTTTTGTAATATGCTCACCACCCTCCCCCACCGTTTTTTAAAATGTGCTCGCCAACCTCTCCCTTTTTGTAAAATGCGCTCGCCAACCTTAACCCTAGAACCTGACTACGCCCCTGAGTGCAGCTCTAATGCACTTAATCTCACCCAACCCAACCCCCACCTGATCACCACCACACAGCCGCACAACCCTCCGCAGGCCTCCTCACTGACACATGTCTCGATCTGCAGCCTAGTCTACCCGGACCCCAGAGGCCTGGACCCATCAAGTGTCAGTCTCAGCCGTCTCCCCGAGGGCGCGCGGGCGGGCGCGGGCGGGCGGGCGGGCGCGGGCGGGCGCAGGCGGGTGGGCGGGCGGGCGGGCGCGGCCGGGCGGTGCTGGGCGGGGACGGGGACCGGGGAAGGGGGCTGGCGGCCCGTGTACCTCTCCTCCCTAAGCCGCTCAGAGACCCTGCATCACCAACTCACCGCCGAACCTAACGCGTCTTCCCAAAGGTTAGCCGAACCGTCTCATTTAGCACTCTATAGAGCAACCCGAGCGGAGTCATAAACCAACCTACCCCCCCCCCCCCTCGCACACACTCTCCAAGCAAAAAATAGCACTTGGACTCAACTATCAACCATATGCATCCGGTTATGGTCTCAACCTTGACATTGATTAATGTTTCGCAGTCCGATGGTTTTGAGGTTTGAAGTAACTTTTATTTTAACATGTTTAAATGGTTAACTTTTGAGATATTTGAAGTAAAACCACGCACTCCAAAGCTCTGACAGCATAGAAACCTCGTACCGGTATTATCCGAACATGTCTGACACTTTGTTTGCTTGGTTTGGGGTTTCACGTCCTGGCAATATCTAAGGTCATATACATATACATATACATATACATATACATATACATGGACACATACAAAAGACACACACACATACAAAAGACACACACATATACACTCGCATCGACCTCGGTTATCCCTCAGTCGATGTTCATCCCAGAGCCCCTCGGTTCTAAAACCCTATATCGGAGAACAACTGCTTAAAGTTGCAGTCGGTTGGTTTTGAGTTTCTGTCATTTTCTGAGATAAATATAATAGGTTGATCACAATAATCTACCTTACTTTCATTTGAAGCCACTTTAGTTGTATATGCTATTTATTTTGAGATATTTGAAGTGCAAACATACAACATTAATTTAGGCAAGCATGCCAAAAACTCTGACAACATACACTTCTGCAGTAACACGTTCTATTAATTTAATTCAGTATCCCCTTCTATATGGTGACAAATGCTTAATAATTGCGACAGTGTCTAAGTTACATATGTAGAATCAAATCTAGATAATTGTTTTGGTTTTGAAAATTTGATATTTTCATCGTACTATGCAGTTTTAATATTTGTTGTCCATATAAAATGGGATGAGACGGATGGGGGGGGGGGGATAGGAAGCCTGCGGGGTTTGTGCGTGAGTGCAACCAGCGTAGACTCTGGCCAAATACGGCGACTCGCCAGGTTGTGCTCGACTGTCGGGCGCTCATAGATCAGAACACTTGGCAGGGGCTCCGGTTTTGATAGCCGTGCTAGGGCGCCTTGGATTTATTGCCAACTTGTGACGAACAGATGCTCTCTGGGGGCCGGTTGTACCAGACTCCCATAAGGGAGGCGGGTAAAGGGAGGCTTTGGGCGGCACTCCCGCTCACCCTCCCACCCTCCCACCCTCCCACCCCTCCCACCCCTTACCCTCCTACCTTCTCGCCCTCTCAACCTCCCTCCCTCTACCTCCCTCCCACCCTCCCACCCCTCCCACCCCCTACCCTCTTACCTTCTCGCCCTCTCAACCTCCCTCCCGCCCTCCTATCCTCTCGCCCTCTCATCCCCCCTCCCGCCCACTCCCTTCCCTCCATCCTTACCACATTCCCCCCCTCCCGCCTTCCTCCCACCCACGCCGCTCGTCCTCCCTGCCTCCCTCCCAACCATCCCCTCCCATCCCCTCCCTCCCATCCACCCGCTCCCATCCCCTCCGTCTCGTCCCCCCTCCCTCAGTCCCTTCTCCCCCTCCCCCACAGCATCGGGATAATGTGACTCGGTGAGATATGGTGCCAGCAGCCTGGTATCACAGTGGGGCAATACTATTAAGTCTCCATAAGTGTGCACTGTCGCAAGTCAGTACCCGTCCTGATATAACCACATATGTTGCTAGGACGTAAAACAACAACAAATAAAACAAAACATTTAGATACACATGTGTTAGAAGCAGACCTGCAGGCCAGGGAATTCTCCGTGGCTAATAGAGAATACTCCTCATAAAAGAAGTTGCGCTGCGCATGTGTAAGTAAGTGTTCTTCAGGGTGATGCATAACACCCCGTTAGGTAGACATTGACCTTCCATTTTACTCTCCCGCCAAGAACCAGCTCAACACCTCCCTAAGTGACGAAGCCAGACCGACTCAGAAAAGACAGAGTTTAACACTCACGCCCAGGCACTGACTCGTACAACCTTTCTCAAATGTTACCTTCTAGTTCTCACTGTTTGTGACTGTCTATCTGTTGCTAATGTTGTAATACACCGTGTAATGTTGGTATTCACAAGTGTTCATTAAAGCTGCATAGGCCGATGAAATATCAAATTTTCAAAACCAAACCAATTATCTAGATTTGATTTTACATATCTAACTTAGATACTGATGCACTTATTAAGCATTTGGTTCTGCGTAGAAGGCAATACTGAGTCAATTTAACAGAACCTGTTACTGCAGAAGTCTATGGTGTCAGAGTGTTGGCAAGCATGCCAAAACTAATTTTCCATGTTTGCACTAAAAATATCTCCAAAGTTTACCATTTAAAATAAAAGTAACTTTGAACTAATGTAAAGTAGATACTATTGATCGATCTAATATATTTATCTCAGAAAAAAATAGAAATTCAAAACCATCGGACTATGCAACTTTGATGTATTTATACTATCTCATTTGTCTGTGATCTAGATGATTATCAAAAGAACCTGCAGAATCAGAGTTCTACTCTCCAGAGACATGCATGTAGAGATACTTGTAGACATGCATGTAGAGATACATGTAGACATGCATGTAGAGATACATGTAGACATGCATATAGACATGAGCATATACCCACATATAAACGTACATATAGACACACATACACGTAGACATTCACATAAACATAGATGTAGATAATTATACACATATAGATAGACATCCAGATAGACACACATACACATAGACGTACAGATATACGTAACTGTCGACATATACATATACATATACATCCATACATCCATACCCTTACACATACACATACATATAGACATAAATGTAGATATGTAAATATACACAGACATCGGTATAGACATATACTTAGGTATATGCATACACATAGACATGCATATAGAATGCATACACACATACCTACACATAGACATCCAGTGAAACATACACAGAGCCATATACATATAAATACATGTAAATATATAAATATACACATATACATGCAGATAGGCCCATGTAGAGACTTTTCTTTCTGTTTTGTTTATAAATATAGGGTCTGCCACCGAATTATGTCAGACTACTGTGATGAACAATCACAATTGATCACATTATTTCCTTGACTATTATTTACCATAGCTTACATTGTATAACATAATGTAGTGAAGAACGAAAACCTAGACAGAACTCACCAACTGATTAATTAGTCTACTCATTTGCTAACTCTGTTCAATGCCATATTCTCTACACCATGTTTATATTATTTTATACAGTAATTGGTGACAATTTTGCTATTTACAAAAAAAAATAGCATATCAATGACTGCAATGAATACACATATAATGCAATGTATGTTGAGTATACCTAAATAATCTGGGCTGCCCTGTTTCCAGCACCCATAATTGGATTAGAGATTTATAACCGGAAGTGATCTGGGATAGTTTGGTCAGATGGTGAGGGAGTCTCGGTTTAAAGGCCCGCCTAACTATGCACCATTACGTTGTAGATTAGATTATTGCCTGCCCCTTGTACCGCTCTGAGTTCCTTTGGTAAAACAGACCCTTTGCAAACATTAGTCACGGATATATCACGGTCACGTGACGGAGGGTCAGCGATCAGCCACTGGGGTTACCCCGAGTACGCAAAATAGGCGGAATTGCTAAATGCCAGGAATGCACCCCACCCAGCATTAATCTAGCAGGAAATCCAGTTTAACCAATTTGACCAAAATAGCATAACTTTATCTCCGCGGGGAAGGTATGGACTAGTTTGTGGGTGTGGTTGTGGGTGTATGGGGGTGAGGGGGTGTGGTGGTTAGGCCTACATCGGAATCAGACTATCTGATATGGGAAGCTGATAATCTTTGTTATATGGGTCGATCTGCTAATGGACTTGTTGGTAATTCCAACTGCGCATCCAATGATAATGGCGACCAAAGCAAAACAAATGCCCATTTTCATTGATTTGATCTATTGTCGCAACACAACACTTTCATATTTCTATTATTTCTTTAATAAAATCGAACAATTTAGAATTAACATGGATCCCCCTCATGCAACCTAATAATAACATGAATATATTTAACACCCAGGTATCCATAATTAGGCATTTTGAGCTAACATTCACTTTCCTTTTTAAGTCTATGGCTTTTAAAGGCTGTGTGAAACCTGAGACTATATTCTACCTATTTCTATATCTATCATAAATAATTAAAAATGAAGACATGAAAACAAGAAGTATCCATTTATGGCTTCTTAGCCTTTTAGCTTCTTCATCACCAGTAATCATTCTAGAAATATCTGAATCTAATGTTCTAGACCTAAATCTAGATCTTATATCAATCTTAAATGTCAAATATGGGAACAGTCTGTGTCAAAGGTCTTGCATTCAATGAGAACAGAGGCCCGCCACTTTTCAAATTTTGCATTGAACCAGCATACATAAGAAAAGAATGTAAATACAAAAAAGTTCCTCTTCCTCTGGATCTAAATCTGGACTTGCTACTTCTTTTTCAGGATCTAAATGCAGGTGTAAAATGTGCCGATGAGTCTTATATACATACAATGGTATATACACGATTCACATCTTAATCTATGATATAAATTTTATTACTTTGGCATTGTAATTTTCCCACTCCTACTGACATGTGTCTTAATAAACTATTAGATACCATGAGATGCACTCTTTTCTTGAAAAATACTTGAAGTTCATGGTCCGATGGTTTTGTGTTTCTGCCATTTTTCTGAGATAAATTTATTAAATTGATTGTTATAATCTACCATAGGCTTCAGCAGTAATAGCTTTTATTAAACTGTCTCAGTATTCATTCTATATTCAAACACATGCTTAATAAGTGCATCAGAATCGAAGTTAGATATGTAGAATCAATTCTAGATAATTGCTTTGGTTTTGAAAATTTGATGCTTCATCGGACTATGCAGCTTTAACACAAGCGCATGCATTTCGTTCACATTTGTTTTCTCTTGTACGCATACCACAATGCACAGCGCCACTTGGATTACGAACGTGTATATACGACATGGCGACCATCCGTTGACAAGATGACACGGACTCGAACAAATGCAAGCCTACATCAATAAGCATGTATTATCGCCCAGGACGAATGCTTGGAGTTTGTAATCCAACATCTCGCCGGAAAGTGGGGCAGCCTCCTCGACCCACACTCCACAATTTCAGTCCCCCTCCCCCCTCCCCCCATCTCCAGCCCCCACTCTTGATGGCCCCTGCCCAGCAGAGGGCGACCCCACATGTATATGTAGTGGCTGTCGTGGGGTAGCCCCGTTATTGGGCACTCCATCAGGACAGCGTCGGGGCATGAACCCGATGCAACGCTCATAGTAAACTCGCCGCGAATTGCCCAAATTACATAGCTGCGCTGACTGCCGTAAACACTGGTCGGGGATAATTTTCAGGCGGTAAGATAACCGCGCCGTCGGCGACCAAGTACCCGACATTACTCATGCGCATTGTGCGATTTTAGCGCGCGCAGAGAAGTGTGGCGTGCCGCTGAGCTTTTAAGCTAAACATACCTCCCCCCCCCCCCACACTACGCTTACATAACCCACACTCATCCCCACCCACTCACCACATACAACAGCAGCTGCCCACCCCACACTATTCCGCCACGTAGGCTTCAGGACGCAACACCCAGTTGAAGTGGCCCAACAAGATGCCTTAAAGAGGTCCGGATTCAAGCACTCACTCAGCCTGTGCTTTTTTAGATGGGTTCTTTTTAAACACTGAGCTGCTCTGCAGGTAATATGACCAGGTGACCGCGAGCTGCTCGGCAAAGTCTCGAGGTAGGCGGGTTTGCGGAAGGAGCACGATAAAGGATGAATCTGAGAACGATTTAACGGGGGAGGAGGAGACACGGTGAGGGTGATGGGTGGGTGTTGAGGTGGGAGTGATGAGGGGATAGAGTGAGGGTCGGGTTGGTGTGGCTGTGGGGTGGGTTTGGGTCTGTGTGGGTGGGTTTGGGTCTGGGTCTGATTGCGGGATGGTTGTGAATGTGCTGTGGGTGTGGGTTTTGGGTGGGTGTGGGACTGGTGTGGGGTGTGGGTGTGATGTAGGGTGTGGGGTGTGGGTGTGATGTAGGGTGTGGGTGTATACCTTAACCCAACCCCCATCACCACCTCTCCCCCACCCCCCTGACTTTGGGGGTGGGTGTGGGGGGGGGAGGTATGTTTGGCTAACAATTATCTCAGGGAAGGCAAAGATGAAGAGCCCGAACGGCGTGGTGAAGAGCAGACCCTCACCCATATATGTCTATATATATATATATATATATATATATAGGTGACGGATTTAGGTGGGTGTGGGTGTGGGTGTGGGTGTGGGTGTTAATGTGTGGTGGGGTGTGCAAAGGTCGGGGTGAGTGTGGGTGTGGAGTGGGTGTGAGTGTGAATGTGGGTGTGTGTGTGAAAAGGGTCGGGGTGGGAGGGATGGGTGTGGGTGGATGTTGTTGGGTGTTGGATCAGTGTAAGATGAAGGTGGAGGAGCAGGTATGGGGTGGTGGCGGTGTGGGTCGAAGGGTATAAGTCTCCGGTTCGAATGTGGCATGTGTAGAGGTGGGGGTGGGGGTAGGAGTGGGGTGCGGTGGGTGGAGTGTGGGTGATGGGGGTGATGGGTGGGGTTATGGTATAAGTGCCGGGTTCCAGGGTGGCATGTGTAGAGTGGGTGTGACGGTAGATGTGGGGGTGAGAGTGGGGTGGGGGTGAAGGTGGTGATGGGGGTTGGGTTAAGGTATAAATCCCAGGTTCCCGGGTGGCACGTGTAGAGTGGGTGTGACGGTAGAGGTGGGGGTGAAGGTGGTGAAGGTGGTGATTGTGGTGGGGGTTGGGTTAAGGTATAAGTCCCTGGTTCCAGGGTGGCATGTGTAGAGCGGGTGTGACGGTAGAGGTGGGGGTGAGAGTGCGGTGGGGTGAAGGTGGTGATTGGGGTGGGCTTAAGGTATAAGTTCCGGGTTGCAGGGTGGCATGTGTAGAGTGGGTGTGACGGTAGGGGTGGGGGGTGAGAGTCGGGTGGGGGTGAAGGTGGTGATGGGGGTGGGGTTAGGGTTTAATTCCCGGTTCCAGTGTGGCATGTGCCATCAGCAAGACTAGTGTGAAAAGCGGTATGCACGATGTGATAGTGCGTGAAGAGGGGCTAGAGATGAGGGCTTAAGGGTAGGGGATACAGGCATTCGATGGGGTGAGTGGGTGGGTCGGTGTGGGGATGAGTTATGGTGTAGAGAGCTGCGGGCCTAATGGCAGCGGTGCTGGTGTGCGCGAATGACGAATGGGGCTTAGCGGGGTTATGATGATGAGGGTATAGGGATTGGTGAGTAATAGCGATGTGTCACCATGGGAGGTGGGCGATTCGCCTGGGCTAGGGAGGAGTGGAGAAACCGCTGGGTTTCGACAATAGTCAACGTCGGATTGCTCGCATTTTTGTTTGTTTTTTGGGGTCCATTAGTTGTTTAAGCAGGGGAAATTTCAGTCATAGACGACTGGTCTTCCTCATTCCACTGCTGGTCGATAGAAAGCCCGAGCCTACACTTTTACCGACCCAAGGGATTTTTAACCTCCCACACCACATAGACATGGTATGAGAGCAGCCTTTGATGACGCTGTAAGTTATACACAGCGGTGGAAATCCAAATTGGCAGAGCTGGGGGCACGGGGAATCGAACCGCCGACCCTCAGATTAGGAGTCAGTCTGACCTAGAAAAAAGTCAGACACTCTAACCACTCCGCCACAGAGAACGCCATTGGCTTGGGTTAATGTGGTTTCACATCCTAGCAACATCCTAAAGATCGTATCAAGAAGGGTACCGACTTGCGACAGTGCACACTCATAACGGCTTCATGGAATAGTGTTGCCGCTTGTTGCACATCCTGTTTTATCCTGGGGACTGAGCCAGTCATTTCGTGCATTATCCTAGCAATGTCAAATGTCAGGTTAGCTAGTGAAAAGCGTGAATTTGTATTTGATTTGACGCGGCCTGACTTTGAACCAGCAAAAAGGGAAGCAGGTGTCCTGCTCTTTCAGCTATCCTGTCCGGTGACATGGCGTTGAGGTGCAATTAAAGCTGCATAGTCCGATTAAAGCATCATATTTATTTTTATAGAAAAAACCCACCCGATTCGATCTTACATATAAGCATGTATTATCGCCCAGGACGAAGGGCGTGGACGATAATACATGCTTATGAAGCATGTATTATCGCCCACGCACAGCAACTATTAAAACTGCACAGTCTGAAAAAAACCCATTATTTTTCGAAACTAAAAAAAAGAGAAAAGATTTAATCGGTTATATCCCACTTAGACACTTCTGCAGTTATTAGGTATTTGATGTTGCACAGAGGGGAATAATAAGTTAATTTAATTGAACCTCTTACTGTCGAAGACTACAGTATCCACCATTTCGATTTGCACGCAATGTTTATGTTTCATGTCTTCACTTCAAATATCTCCAAAATGAGTGAGTCATAAAACAATTTACTTAAAAGTATTGAAGGTATATCATAAGGAAGAACTTAATAATTATATTTCTCTAAGGAAATATGGCAAAAACTATTAAAAAAAACAACAACATCGGACTATAGCTGCAGTTTGGTGTTCCTGGGATATACAACCCCAGTCTGAAATAGGTAAAAACAACCTAGATCCAACATTTCGATGTGCACACCAAAATTAATTTGGCATCTTTCCCCATCAAATATCTGCAAAACCCTTAAAGTGAATGTTACCTTAGTCTAACACAAGTCTGATATATTTATCTAAAACAAATATTGCAATAACTCAAAACCATTGGATTTTGTAACTTCAATGTTACTTGTGTTAACTTGAACTGGGAAGTCCCGAGGCAGGTCTGCGATTATAAAACATGGAATTCTATTGGAACTATATGTGACTGGGGAAGGGGAATGGGGAGGGACCTGGCAACTATTGCTTTCAGTTGATAGGAGATTTGTGAGTTGAAGATAAATCATGACCTATGACAGGTCCATCGATCTTTGTTGGCTCTGACATAGAGCGAGTGCTAGCCTATATAATCTTTTTTTTTTTCTTGAAGATTTATACTGCCTATCATGGATAAGTCTGAATAGACTTGTTTTCACCATTAGACAGTTTGTCGATAGAAAGCCCGAGCCTACACTTTTACCGACCCAAGGGATTTTTAGCCTCCCATACCACATAGACATGGTATGAGAGCAACTGGCCTTTGATGACGCTGTAAGTTATACACATCAGTGGAAATCCAAATTGGCAGAGGTGGAGGCATGGGGAATTGAACCACTGACCTTCAGATTAAGAGTCAGACACTCTAACCACTCCGCCATAGAGAACACCACGGTTTGCGCTTTATTGAATGGTGTGACGTTCCTTTGGGCGGGACGGCTGAATGAGTTGAACGCTCGCTTCCCAGAGAGACAGGTCGTGGGTTCAATTTCGGTTCGAGTCAAACCAAGGACATAGACGGTGGCACTAATACTCTTCCCACTTGTCAGACGCTATGTGTTACTATGGTTGGTTGTTGGAGTTTTACGGCATGGCAACATCTAAGGTCATATCAGGACGGGTGTGTCACTATGAGAGGACGAAAAGGGGAAGTGGAATGAGGAAGGCCACTTTTCTGTAATTGAAATATCTCCTGCGCTAAACAAAGAATGTAACACGCACAATCACCAAGAAGAGTAATGTTAGACTATCTAGGCTCCTGATGTAATCATCTTGTTCACACCTACCTGTCTCTGTGGCTCCTCACCTGAGAGGTTAGTGGGCAATATCATCCTCAAATCATCCCCATCATCCACAATTGTGTGCACACACCGAGTTTCTTGGCCTAGACTGAGTGAATCAAAAGTCGCTGGTAGTTACAGACAGTGAGTCTAGGAGGCGCTCTTAGGCATGAATGAAGGAACAGACAACAATTTGAAGTAGACTAATAATAAAATATATGAGTAGTTTTGTTTTTTATATTCACATAATATATTATAGAATGCACATATTCACATATATATATTCGTTCATATATATATATTCATTCATATATATATTCATTCATATATATATATATTCATAATCTGACCATCTGATCAGGTCTGGAGGCGGTAGTGACCAGACACAGCTGGTATCAGGGTGGCCAGGAACCACTCACAGGTGGCACCATTGTGGCAGAAGCCTGAACTAACTCACCTGACAGTAGGATAGTAGGTAATAACTAATATATAGAAGAGAACTGATAAGTGGTAGTGCCCTTGTTTATATTCCCATAATAGATTATCGAGCACATATATTCATTGATGTATTCATACATTCAGATTGATTGATTGATTGGTGGTTGCTTTACGCCGTGTCGGCAGCATAGGCCATATTCACGGCGAGAAATGTTTGTTTTTTGTTCAAACCATCGCTTTTACATGTAAAAGCAGACAATCAATTATGTGCCAATAGACACTAATTAAATTAGAAAGCTCACAATCATATATCTGTGGTCAAGGGAAACAAATTCCCATAGAAAAAGAAAAGTTTCATTAATAATTAATAGAATCCATTTAGTAAACTATATAAGGTGGTACAGTCCAGCTGCCCTCAAAAAGGCTAAAATGTTTTCCTGTTTTACCTTAGTAAAAAGGTCATGCATACTGCCTGCAGTGTAGAACCGTTGGCGCAGGGCCAAAAAATCAACGCAACTTAGTAAAATGTGTTTGAGTGTCAAGGTTCCCCCTTGAGCAGAAAAGCATGTGTAAGCCACGAGTGGCCAACACGGCAGCGACTAAGGACCACTTGGTCCCGCCGACCTCCCGCATGAGTCTGTGGTGGCTTTCCCACAGATGGTTCAATTAAAAATATTGAAGGTCATACATTCAGAAGATGACTTGAGGAGTATCAATTAGTGGTGTTATTAGGAGTATCAATAAGTGCTGTTCATAGATAATCGGTTTCCGGATAATTATGCTCGTATAATTGCGTATACAGCATATATATATATATATATATATATATATATATACAGACAAGTTGTGCTGTGCCAGGTGAGCGCTCCAGGTGCATTGCGATGCCTTGCAAGTTATTGCTTGTTTTGTTGTCACGAAGAGCCCGCAAGGGGGCAGCACTGCAGGGCACCTAGCAGGAGAGGCGGACAACCATCTCCTTTAAGAGCGGCGCTCGGCAAAGGAATTACTCCACGGCCAAATAAGCCCAGCTCAACTCAGACAGGCGAGTGTTTGATCTCAGAGACCACAAGCGAGTCGGTGTACAGTGGCTGGTGAGCTGTATTCATCTGAGCAGACTGGCTACACGGTACCGCAGTGGCATGGGCGGCTAAGTAGTCCGCAACTATACGCACAGAGCAATCTAGTCTATAGCATCGGTGATGCATCGGTCAACCCGACGAGGGTTACTGACCTCCACATGCCAGGAAGGCATCTCCCACTAACCACACACACACACACAAACCCACAAACCCACAAACCCACACACACCCAAGGCGAGGTCCTGGATGATTTATGAATTCCTAGTGGTAATGCAATTGCCATCACAGCAGTGCCCAGACTGCCACCGCCATTTCCTCCCTCTTCTTCCAACGACCTGACGTGGTGGCCGAATCGGTAGAGCGCATGCCACGCATGCGAGAGATCGGGAGTCCGATTCCCGGTCGAGTCAATCCAATGACTTACAAAATTGACACTTGTCGATTCCTAGTTGGCGCTCAGCATTAATAGTGTAGGGCGAGGACTGGTTAGCTCAGGATAATGTAACTGAGTGGGATATCAGGTCATGGTGTTGGCAGCCTGAATTCCCAGTGGGACAGCACTATGAAGTCGCCATGAGTGCACACTGTCACAAGTTAGTACCCGTCCTGATATGACCTTTTATAGATGTTGCAAGGACGTAAAACTCCAACAACCAACCAACCAACCTCTCCCAATTATTTCACCCTTCCACACCCAAAGACACTATAAATATAATACTAAGACGGCTCACTCCCTATCTCTCCAATGGTAATGTACATTTTGCAGTGCCACCTTGTGGTGGGTTTGATCAGCCGGCTGCTGGTTGGTGTTTCACATGTAAACACATACAATTATATAATACATGAGATAGGTAAGTATGAATACACATCAATATGAAATTGCTATGAACAAATACCCATCATCATCAGCATCATTATCAGCATTGCCATCATCACACATCTTTCACATTCATATATACATTCATACATATAATATAGCACCTGTTTAACCAAGAGAACATCCAGCGCACCAAGTGGTGGGTTTGATCATTTTGATTACACAGTACAGGCCGAGTGAGCCGTCTTAGTATTATAGGGTCTTTGCCCCACCCCGACCTCAACCCACACACGTTACTTTTTCTCCCAGCTCTCACCTTTCCAACCTGCCTCTGTCCTCTCCTCTTAGCCTTCTTGCCCTCCTGCTTCTAATTGCCTTCTCACATTGCCTCATTTCTTACCCATGCTTATTTATCACGTTCTCTGATTTTTCCGCTGATGCTCCCATTCCTCCATCTTTCTCCCCTCCCTTCTCCACCTATCTTAGCAACCTCTCCCCTTTACATCCCCTACCCCCCCACCAATCCTGTCCCCCTCCTCCCCCTCCACTCTCTTACCCCTCCCCCGCCCCGCCCCCCCCCCCCCCGGACACTGCCTTTTCTCCTATCAGAGTCCGGTGGCGCCACCTCGTGTGAGTCTAATCGGCTCACCATGAAAACCCTAACCACACAGAAACCAGCAACTACATGGCGCAGGGTGTGTGATGCCACACACACTCTGCACATCAGCCCTTGTTTATTGCGTCAATTAATGCAGCCCAAGTAGTATACCTTTGTTCCAATAAATCTCAAGCAATCTGAAATTAATCCTATCCCTCTCATGGTATTCTATCACAATACATCTTCATGTTTGCAACTACTTAAAGTTACATAGTCCCATGGTTTTGAGTTTCTGTCATTTTGTGAGAAAAATATATTGGGTTGGTGGTTATAATCTACCTTTCTTTAGCTTGAAATAACTCTGATTTTAATTGACTAACCTTTGAGATATTTAAAGTGCAAACATACTAAATTAGTTTTGGCAAGCATGCCAGCATTCTGACACGATAGGCTTCTGTAGTAACACATTCTATTAAATTGCCTTTGTATTTCCATCTGTGTTGTGACAAATGCTTAATAAGTTCACTGGTATCCAAATTAGATATGTAGAATCAAATCTAGATAATTATTTTAGTTTTGACGATTTGATATTTTCATTGCGCTCTGCAGCTTTAAACCATTGCATAATTATTTAAAAAAAAGAATTAATGAGGCTCCCTGAACTACTATGCCAACGTCCAGCTGTAATATTTAATAAGCATATACCTTCTTTTTGGTGGTTAGAATGTAAAAGCAAAAAATCTGCACTCATGCCAACCAATATAAAAATCTCCCATGTTGCATAGCGCGAGAACACAAGTAGCACGTTAACCACTCAGCTAGGTACCTACTAAACCAAGCCCCCTCCCCTCAAATGCGCCCCCATGACTCACTTTCTGTAACTACCTCAGTGTGTATTTACTCTCGGCGCCCCAGATGAACGCTGTCGGCTGACGCCAATTGGCGCCCGGTGCTTGCGGAGGATTTTACCTCATGGCGCCCCCTACCGCCGAAAGCTGACATCGAGACAGTTGGAGGTGGAGCGTTTTTGAACACCTCTTCATTGCACCAGACATCTTGATACATCTTCCATCAAGGCCCCTTCTGAATGTCCAAACCGAGCGCCTTCACAGCTGTCGCTGACGTTGCACAATTTCACCGTGGCCCTCTAGCAACCAAAGGAAACAACATGGACGAAATATGAGGAGCAATGTTAGGGAATATAAGATTATAACACTCCTGTTCACGACTATTATGAGGGTTTATTATGTGCAAGTTTAACTTCACAGCTGTCGCTGACGTTGCACAATTTCACAGTGGCCCTCTAGCAGCCAAATGAAGCAACATGGACGAAATATGAGGAGAAATGTTAGGGAATATAAGATTATAACACTCCCGCTCACGACTATTATGTGGATTTATGTACAAGTTCAACTTCACAGTTGTTGCACCAGACGGGATGGCCGAATGAGTTAGAGCGTCCGTCTCCCGTGCTGGTAGATCGTGGCGTCGTGGGTTCGAACCCTGGTCAAGTCAAACCAATGACTTAAAAATTGATACTTGTTGCTTCCTAGCCAGGCGCTCAGCATTATTAGGACAGGGCAAGGACTGGTGTGCTCAGTGTCAGGATAATGTGACTGAGTGGGATACCAGGTCATGGTGCCGGTGGCCTGGTTTCCCAGTGGGACAGCACTATAAAGTCACCATGAGTGCGCACTGTCCCAAGTCGGTACCCATCCTGATATGACCTTAGATGTTGCTAGGATGTAAAACAACAACAAACAAACAAACAGTTGTTGCAGCATTTTACCAAGGCCATCTAGCGACTAAAATAAGCACCATGGACGAAATATGAGGAGCAATGTTAGGGAATATAAGACTATAAGACTCCAGTTCACGACTATTACGTGGGCTAAACTTCACAGCTCTCGCTGACGTTGCAGAATTTCACCATGGCCCTCTAGGGGCTAAAGGGAGCAGCGTTGACGAAATATGAGCAGCAACATAACACAGCCATTCACTACTATCATGTGTGTTTATCTACAACTTCAAAGGCCTCGGGTCTATTTTTGTCATTGTTGCACACTCACAACGTGTAAATACTACACCCAGAAGGCAATGCCCCTGGTTTCTATGCTTTCCTAAATTGTTGGTTTTGTCACTTATATCCTTTCCATGAATATCATTCCTAAACATACCAAGACTATAAAACAGGCGCTAAAAGCCATCATAATAACAATACCCTCCATTTAACGAATGGATGAATCTATGCACTACGCATAGATTAGTAGGTATATATTTACCTCTGTATGTATTCTTCAACATTTTGCCTAAGATATATCTGTCTGTAAGTTTGTCTTTTTTTCTTCTTACAAATAAATAACACAGAATCAACAATCATAGTCAGTTAAAACAACAAGTAAACAAGTGATGGTAATGATAATGATTTTGTTGCATGGGCCTTAATACTGTCTTTTTGTTTATTGATTGGCAGTTTCAACACAATATATAAAGGGAATCGCTTGTTAAATAAATATAATGGTAAATTTCAAATGTAATTTTTCTCCCTCTGTGTATATAGGTGATGTTACTATATATAAATGATTTACCTCTTACTTCAAAGTAGTGGAGTGTAAGGCTATGTGAGTAATTAATGCCACTGCTGTCCTGTAAAAAAGAAAACCGAGCCAGAGCTGGAAAAAAACACACTTTTGACAGAACGGTCGAACAGCGCACGTGCCTCTCCAATGCTTAAACAACCTGAATAAGGCATTATGAACATTTACAATCCAACCCTGACTCAGCTGAAAGCAATTTGAGAATATATAGAGTCTAAAATAAAAGAAGTAAAACAAACAAGGATAGCACAAAGGAGCAGAAGTTATGCAGTCACACCCATAACCTACTATTAGCCGAGTTCACCATGTTTTCATTTCACTTTTGCACTTAGAAATAATGTGTAAAAAGAGAAAGCCTTGGTAAATAAATAGGATGGTTAATTTCAAACTATATTTCCGTATCAGCTGTTTCATCTGCTATGTTCTTGTCAAGTATTTCCACCGCTGAATGAATTGCCTTATTCAATGATCTCCACTTGGTGCGTGGGTATCGTCAGTGTTTCACGGTCCGGGATAATACTGTCATGGGGCGATGCAGATGAGAGAACATTGGAGAAGGGTCCACAGCGAGGAAAGGAGGAAAAACAGGTGACCACTGTCCCATATTGAGCATACCCTTGCAGGAATAGTTTCCCATTCTTTAAGTCCTGATGTTGTGTGATTTAAACAGAAGTCGATGTAGATAAATTAAAAATATACTTCAAGCACTTTAATCTGTGCAAAAGATACATATATATGCGTAACTATGTCTGAACAAGAAACTACTAATGAAATAATGGGATCTTTCCATAATTTGAGCCAATCAGAGCTGTTCTTTTCGATTGCAATACAAAAGAACAGCTCTGATTGGCTGACACTGAGAGCTGTTCTCAGCCCATCAGAGCTGTTCTTTTCGATTGCAAATGGCGGTCCCCATGGAGGCGGTCATTTGCAATGAAAAAGAAGAGCTCTGATTGGCTGACACTGAGTTCTCGGGAAAATGAGAAGAGGAAAATCCATTTCCTGCAAGTTCAAACAGGCTCAGACAAGTTCAAACATGGCTGGTTGTCCCTCTCCTTTCAGTGCTGAATATGCTTATGGAACATTGCGCCAAGAGCAGGTTTTGAACCCACACGTCTTACCATTCCGCGGCTAGCAATATAACCGGTAGATAACATAGGCTCCCTGGTGCAAACATCATATACACACCTACCTGTCTATGTGGCTCTTTGTCTGAGAGGTCTGGGCAGACTACTACACTCACCCGAATGGAGTCATAAGTTTTATTACTTTAAATGGTTTAAGTCTATAAGTTGTTCGATGCTTACAATAACATACATTCATCAGGAAAACCACAATCAAAATGTTTATTAAGAAGAAAGAAGGCAATCTCCGAAAATACTGTATGTATGTGTATATATAATTATATATATATGTAGATATGATAACATGTGCCCACGTGTACAATGTTCCACCTATAAACAATTTGCAAATGGCCGCCGTAGTTCCTATAGCGGCGTGATGGGCATAAGCATATTCAGCGCTGAACGGAGAGGGACAACCAGCCACAGTTGAACTTGTCTGAACCCGTTTGAACTTGCCGGAAATTGACTTTCCTCTTCTCGTTTTCATGAGAACTCAGTGTCAGCCAATCAGAACTGTTCTTTTTTATTGCAAATGGCTTCCCCCTATGGTGGCCCCCATTTGCAATAAAAAGAACAGCTCTGATTGGCTGAGAACAGTTCTCAGTGTCAGCCAAGCAGAGCCATTCTTTTTTATTGCAAATGGCGGCCCCCATTGGGCTCAAATTATGGAAAGGTCCCAGTCGAATACATCCATTATTTCTTTAGTAGTTTCTTGTTCAGACATTGTCACACATTTATGTATCTTTTGCACAGATTTAACTGTTTGAAGTATATCTGAAATTTATCTACATCGACCACTGTTTAAATCACACAATATCAGTACTTAGAGAATGGGAAACTCATCCTGCAAGGGTATGCTCAATATGGGACAGTAGTCACCCGATTTTCCTCCTTTCCTCGCTGTGGACCTTTCTCGTGACGGGGCCTCACAGATCCCGAAGTGACATGACGTGTAATGACGTGACATTACGTGATGTGACGTGACGTGACGTGACGTGAACTTAACCTAACCTGAACCTATACACTGTAGTAGCGTTCCCAATCCATAATCTACGAAGTTCGACGGGCCCAGGTGCATTGTGGTCACCAAGCTTTTATTTTTTTTACAAAACTCTCTCTGCCAGTTGAGGCTCACGGCCGTCCGGTGATGCGACATTAGATTTGTCGGGGATTGATGTCATCATCTTGTGAGTTCGACGTGTGGGAACAACCACTGCAGGCTCCACGAATCAGAGTTGAATTAAATTTCCCAGAGGTCGATAAAAGATTCAGTCCTACCCAAAGTAGGGGTGAATGACAACCATGTTTAAATCCGAACAAAACCTGCTTCAAATAGGAATTAAATGTGGAGGTAATGGTTCCAATGTGCACCATCTATCTACACGTTGATGCAACGTTGAGAAATTAGAAGAGACTACGAAAAAGGAACACCCCCAAAGAACACAAGATGGCAGCTACTGAAAGCTCTCGATCTAAGTTCCAAAGTTTGTTAATCTAAATGATTTAATAAAGTTGACACTGAAAACTAGTGGGCAATGATAAACAAACATTGGAAGCATATATTTGACATATGTTATTGCAAATTCATATGGTTATATACATAATTCAGTGTTCCGGCACTTTTTATAATGGCTTGTTCAGCAGCCCTATCACTGGAACAGTCAACAGAAAAAAAGAGTAGACATGTGAACGCATACAACCATGGGCGTGGTCGATGCAAGGAGTGGATGTGAAGAGTAAAGAGATTTGGCACCTAAGTACAACCTGCTGTTGTTGTTTATTGGAGTTTTACATCATGGCAACATCTAAGGTCATATCAGGACGGGTACCGACTTGTGGCAGTAACAGCTTCTATTAATTTGCCTCTGTATTCTCTTCCACATGGCGACAAATGCTTAATAAGTGCATCAGTATCTAACTTAGAGTTTGACACCCCTGCCCTCCTGGGGCCGTATGCACCAATCGGAGTTAAGGCCTTAACCGCGGTTTGACTATCCCCACACGGCTAACTGTGGAAAATCCGTATGCATCAATCGGTGCCAGCGCAAACCGCGGACTGTAGCCTAGGCTAAGCTATCCCACCTTCAAATCAGGTTTAACTGCTAGCCGGGGCGGTTAGTGTGCGTGTATGGATGTCAATCTATTCAATGCATTCATATTTAACAGAGTTACATAGTCAAATAGTGAAATTTTATTAAATTAACCCTAAAATTAAAGCGAGATTAACGCTGATGCCGTAACGGCGGCGATATTAATATTAATATTTTCGAATCGACGAACGTACAGTAAACAAACCGCTGAAGACGCCAGTATGGAAAGTGACGTCGATGCGGCGGCGGCGGCGGCGATTTGTTTAGTTTACGTTTGTCGATTCGAAAATATAACTATTAATATCGCCGCCAGTGCGGCGGTAGCCTTAAGGAAGGTTCGAATTTAGGGTTAAATTGATAAAATTTCACTTATTGCGTATGTAATTCTGTTAAATATGATCGCATTTAATATATTTGAGCCTAATATATGGCTACAAACGCAGAGGGAATTCCCAAATCTATAAATAAAGTCACGGTCAGCTATCCGCCCCGGCTAAAACATTGGCGCATACCAGTTTATATTTTTCGCGGAACCCCTGATACCCGGAGCTAGCTGACCGGAGTTAGAGCCTAGCTTCGGTTACGACTAGCACAACTTGGTGCATATGGGCCCAGAGTTGTAAACCACTGCCTTGTGGTACAGGTTCTTGACAGAACCGAAGGCTAAGGGAGCAAACCTTAAACAGAAAACGATGTCACTGTGGCAGCATCAAGGGTGGTTGATGTATGGAACTCCCAACATCTCCCGACCAGCCACTGCAGGGACAAATAGTTTTGCGCCTGTCTTGACATGTTCTTGCCGGTGTGAAACCTCTATTTGCTCCCTGAGAGAATGCCACTGGTAACTTGCAAAAGCCAGCAGCACTTCAACACTTTTGCAGGCAGCTTTCATGAAATGAAATCAAGAGAAACCTGAAGCTGAGAGACATTAAGACCGACTCATGGATGCAACTCTCACAGCAGAGAGCTAAATGGAGAGCGCCAGTCAAGTAATGAAAGCAGTCTTTGTCGCATCGCGACCGACAGCATGATGATGATGATGATGACATCATGGCAACATCTAAGGTCATATCAGGATGGATACCGACTTGTGTCAGTGCGCACACATGGCGACTTTATAGTGCTGCCCCACTGGGACATCAGGCTGCCGGCACCATGACCCAATATCCCACTCAGTCACATTATCCTGACACTGAGCTAACCAGTCATTGCCATATCCTGCTAAAGCAGAGCACCAGGCTAGGTAACAACACACATCAATTTATTAGTCATTGATTTGACTCGACCGGGAACCGAAGTCCCAACCTTCGGCATCCGAGGCCCGCGCTCTACCGATTAGGCCACTGCGCCCGGTCTGCACAACCTGCACTATGGATAGCAGATAGTGATACAGAAATAGACAATTATCACCAATAACCCGCCTTCTGGCAGCATTGACAATGCATCGTGTTCCGGGTAAGACTTTAGAGCTAAAGCATTGGATCAGGAAAATAGAATACAACTAGAAAATAATAAGAGTTATTTTAATGTTAATCTTAACCAGACGGGATGGCCGAATGAGTTACAGCTTCAGTCTTCTGTTTTGGTAGATCGTGGGTTCGAATCCTGGCCGAGTCAAACCAATGACTTAAAAATTGATACTCATCGCTTCCTAGCCAGATGCTCGGCAATACTAGGGTAGGGCAAGGAGCAGTGGAATGAGGAAGACCAGTCGTCTGCGACTGAAATTTCCCCCGCTTAAACAACTAATGTACCAACATAAATGTTGTATATATTACAATTATCAGATGGGTTTGTCTTGGTTTGTACTGATTCCGGAAGGTTCTATATTGTGTGCAGTTGGAGCGCCATTGAACCCTATTGCTTGTCTGACAGGTAAGCAAGGCAGCTGGTCAGCCCGTGCTTCCTGTCCCAGTACCGGTTGGTCACTTCACTCTGATTTTTTCTTTAATAAAAGAGGAGGGCTTTAGGGCTAGCCATAGCCTAGATACTCACTCCATTTACATATATGTTTATTGTATGTCTTCATTACATACAGCACGGGTAATAAATATACAAGGAATTCTATTTCCACAGCCATCAATGATAATCTTCGATGAATTTCTCTGTAGTAAAGAATAGCAACCTACCTGAACATCAACTCTTTTTTGCCTATCCTTAGTTCGTTTTTAAATTGATATATATATATTTATCAATATAACTGGGCTATTGGGCGAGTGTACACTCACTGGGCTTATTGGGTCAGCTACAGCTGGGAAATAGGTTATCACCGTCACAACTGTGGTAGCATAAGAGCGGAATCAGCCGGTGCGCCGAAGCCGTAGTCGCAGGTGCTGCTACCAGGGGGCAGCACCGGTCATCCGTATGTCCAACCACAGAGGCTCCGCGCATGCGTGGCCTACATATGGGAATTTGACGGCGGGAGATAATCTGAGGGCCCGGTAGAGGGTGGAGGAAGTGGAGCATCTTACCCGAATTTCACCGACATATAACTGAAGAGAATTCTGGATCTACACCCCGAACACACACATATATATATATATATATATACACAGATATATTTCATATATATGTAATATATACATAACATCATCATCATCATGCTGTCAGTCGTGATGCAACAAAGACTGCTTTCATTACTTGACTGTCGCTCTCCATTTAGCTCTCTGCTGTGAGAGTGATGTCCATGAGTCGGTCTGATGTCTCACAGCTTCAGGTTTCTCTTGATGGTATCCTTGAACTGGAGTTGAGGGCGCCTTCTCTTTCTGTAACCAGAAGACAGTTGAGAGTAGATTACATAACATATATATATATATATGATATGCAAGCAATCTAGGTATGTGCGTATATGATTGTACCCCTTTCAAAAAACCCTCATGCTGAATGATGTTGCTTTGATTTTACAGTGTCGAATATATACACATACAGTTAAACTGTGTTATAGCGCTACCCGATTTAACGCGAATTAGGATATAATGCGATGATTCATTGGACCTATAATTCTTTAATTCAAAAGCATTTCAGTAAACTGAACCCTTGATTTAATGTAACCCGGGTGTGTTCGCAATACCCTTGTAACGATCGCGTTATAACGGGATATCACTGTATATATATAATATTATGTAATATTGTTGGTTGGTTGTTGGAGTTTTACATCCTGGCAACATTTAAGGTTATTATCACACCTATATATAATATGCATAGCAATGTCTCTATATTGATGTGCTACTTTGAAGAGAGCCTCAGGCCATATCAGTCTACACTATATTTTGCAGTCGCTATATAAATTAGCCTCACCACTTCCTAGTCTCCAACCATTGCTCCAGCAAAGCCTTACGACGTCACCGAGTTGTCTCTAAATAGAAAATCCCACGCTCAATTCTTCAACGAGATATACGAGAACAGGACTCTGATGAATGGCTGCATAGTCCGATGAAAACATAAAATTTTCAAGACTAAAATAATTATCTAGATTTGATTCTACATATCTAACTTAGCTAGCGGTGCACTTATTAAACATTTGTCACGACACAGAAGGTAATACTGAAACAATTTAATAGAATCTGTTACTGCAGATGCATATGTGGCCAGAGCTTTCGCGTCCTTGCCAATGGTAATTAGCATGTTTGCCCTTCGAATATATCAAAAGTTAGTGATTTAAAATAACAGTTATCTTAAACTAATTTAAAGTAGATTATAACGATCAGCCTAAAATATTTATCTTAGAAAATTACAGAATTTCAAAAACATCAGACTATGTAACTTTAATCCAACAGGCCCCTGACAGAATGCCCGCAGATTGGCGCCCCAAACACTCCCTGTGTCTGCCTGTATGTCGAACACGATTTGCATAACAGTGTAATAAATGGACAAGGCGCTATTTATACGAACAGTTCGGGCCGCACCTGACTCTGACAGAAGAGGACCTGCAGCAGTTCCATCGTATTTAGTTCACCAACATCCGCCATGGGACAGGTTCTTGTATTAATTAAATTCATTTGATAATACAATAAACCCTCTTTAACCGACCACCTCCACAGACAGACTACTCCCCTATGTCGATCCCTTTATTTGGGCCCACACACGATCACCCATGAATAACATTGCAATTAAATGAAAATTCTGTGAGTACCAGAGCTTCAACAAGAAAGCCTTTGGTACTGTTGCATGTGCAAGCATATTTTGGAGTACCATGACTAGTAATATAATTTCACTACTATGCTGTATGAAAACAAATTGAAATTGAAGTCCCATATCATTGTTGGTGTCCCTTCTATTCCATTATGTCCACAACTCAAAATTGTGAAGAAAATAATTATCCTATACAGATTTCTCTACAGTGCATTTCAATACTTAGGGGATCACAACTTAAAAATACATTGTTTCATGTGATAACTCTTCTTAAATAATTGTTTTGTTTAATAAATCCACACTTGTTGATTAATAAGTCCACACTTGGGGCTGGCTACTCAATTTGTTCTTGTTTTTCTGACAAAATAGTAACCTCAACTATCTTTTCCTTCACGTTACCAGTACATATATGGGCAAGATTTCTCCGAAAAAATGAGGAAATCTTTTACCCTCATGTCACACTTTGGCCCCATTTACCATGAAACGACCTATATATGTAAATTCGTACATTACCTATGTACATGTATACATATTTACATATATACATATTATGATTGTACATATGTATATATTTACTTACATACATCTATTCATATATGCATATATAATTATTCCTCCTGCGCGAGTGAGATTTATTCGAATATGTATGTGCATATGTATATATAGATACAATATACATACATATATGCACACTTATACACGGTCACACATACACATACGCATATAACCCTATACATGTACATATGCCTATATAGGTTGTTAATTGAAATGAAGAGCTCTTTCCCAAAATGCAATAAACGCCAATCGAACAAATGAGTTTGCAATGCCAGTTTGTAGATCATGTTTTGGAAAACGGCCGGGATCCGAACCTACTGGAAGGGATGAAGGCCTGCCCGACTAGGAAGCGGCAATGCTTTGAAGTTACTGAGTAGTGGGATTGGAGGGTTGGTGGTTTGAGGTTTGGGGTTAGGGGTTGGGGGTTGGGAGTTGGGGGTTGGGGGCATCAGGGGGTTGCGGAGGGGAGGCAACAACAAGAAGGCCCCCAAGAGTTGTGTGTGGCCGCCTCTGGCTGTGTGGAGGCAGGTGCTGGGTGGCGCAAAGAGGCAATGGCATGTTTATGTAGCTATCACAGCCCCCCCTCGCCCCCTCCCCCTTTCCCTCTCCCCCTCGCCCCCCATCGCCCTCTCCCCTCACCGTCGTGTACAGCCTGGAGGCGGGCGCGTCGACACTAAGCCTCCGGGAACAGAAAGGAGTGGAAAGCAAAGGGAACTTGCCGCGAAGTGCCCGACGAATTGCCGATAACTGTAATCCAGGCATGGGTGTAGGTAGGGCCGGTGCTTCCAAACCCAGCAGCCAAGGGTACTTCTGATTTATGACCGAGGTGATATTAAGTAGATTGTTGGTTACGATTAGCCCAGGGAAAGGAAGGCGGTGCTGACCCAAGGTGTGGGTCAGGAACGCGCATCTGAAAAGTAGTCGTGGACCCGCAGTCAGAGCCTCGGCTTACCAACACCGACCGTGCCTTCAGAATTCAGCGACCGGATGGAGTGACTGAATCGGTGTGCGGAAGGTCAGGAGTTCAATCCTCAACCGAATCAAACCAATGACTTATCAAATTGATTCTTGTCGCTACCTAGCCTAGAGCTCAGCATTAATAGGATAGGGCAAGCACTGGTTAGCATGGCATTAGGACAATGTGACTGTGTGGGATATTGCATTATGGTGCCGGTGGCCTCCTCTCCCAGTGGGACAGCCACTATAAAGTCACCATGAGTGTGCGCTGTAACAAGTTGGTATCTGTCCTGATATGACCTTAGATGTTGCTAGGACGTAAAATAACAATAACAGAATTCAGCTGCTTTAATAACCCCCACTAAGCTGCACTGCAAAGGGGCATACCATATGTCATGGCCCACCAGCGGGACGCCCAATGGAAGGTAACCATGCCAAAAATAGCCAGATAACACACCACACAGCTACGTACAAGCCTATGATATGTAAATAGGAGTAGGCTAGTCTAGTAATAAGAGTAGAAAAAATAAATACATATATGCCAAGAAAATCCAAAAAGAACTAACATAGGCTATTAACCATACCAACCAATTATCTATCTGCTACTGAAATGCAGGGAATCAAATACCTTATCAGCAGCTACTGTGTGGTAAGATAACACCAACACTACAACTGGCCAGCATTGAAAACAAGCCTGGGTATCCGGGCTTATATGCTATGGACAGTATAAATACAGCCTCAATAAAAAAAACAAAATACCAAAAAAAAAACATGCAGCTGCAAAAGAATAACCATGAGATTATTATCAATGACTTGGACAGCTGCTGACACTGCCATACAATAACCTTTCATTAAACACCAAGTTCACAATGCATCCAATGTGTCCATATAACCGGAGATAACTTCCTGGAAAAGTGGGTTAATATATATTTTCTTTTCCCAATAACAGATAGTTAATGGATAAATGGTCCACTATAACCTCAGTGCTTCCTTCTTGCACCAAACTAATGCATACACAGTAGTACTTAACACCTGCCAACAGCAAATATTACTTAAATCCTCAAAATTGGAATACTACTAAGATCCAAAATTGCATTTCAGTTACATGAACCAACCTCTAACACTCGCCACCTGCTTACCACCTTTACTAAGACCTATCACAATGAACTAATATTCATCAAGCTCTCATCATCATCATCATCATGCTGTCGGTCACGATGCGACAAAGACTGCTTTCATTACTTGACTGCTGCTCTCCATTTAGCGCTCTGCTGTGAGAGTGATGTCCATGAGTCGGTCTTAATGTCTCTCAGCTTCAGGTTTCTCTTAATATATAGTTCAAGTTCTACACATCCTATAAACCATTAATCTTCTTTGTATACATTGCTAATGACAGGCTAATGCCTGTCATTAGCATGTATGCTAAGAAATACATGCTATCCATATATCATACAAATGTACATTTTTGTGTAAATTCTTGCTGATGTCGTCTATGGATGGAATAGGTCCAGGTACTAAAAACGACCAATTCAGAGCAACGAAAGAGGAAAAGAAACACCAGCCAGATCCGGGCATTAGAAAAACAAGGAACCCACAGATCCCTGAGAAAAACTTCCCTTCTCTATAATGAAAAGCCGGGTCTGGTCAGAGCTAGCTATCTAGAAATCAGGACAGGACGTCCACAAGGACAGATCACTCCCGTCAAACATATCCGTACCCCCTCCGAAATGACACCATTTGTGATAGCTTCATTTATGTGATCAATGTCAATGTCAGGAAACCACATCCCTCAAATCGTGACAAAGTCTGACCTGGTGGTTCGAATGTCCACCGCCTCCTACGTTGCGGAGTGTGGGGGTTGCATGACTGATGCTTGGCCGAGTCAAGCCTGGCTTTGACATATTTGGTATTAGGTTTCCAACTGCTTGGAAATATAATCAACTAGGGCAAATACTGTTGGTTCAATGGCAGGATAATGTGGGTGAGTGTGATATTCTGTCAAAGTGTCGACGACACAATCAATCATTCATATTGTAATTGTACAAGGAGTATGGCATGGCACATGCTGTTGAACACCCTCACCCACCCACACATAATGCACATATTCTTAATGCAACTATTCTTAATGCACATTATCTTAATGCACCTATTCTTAATGCACATATTGTTGATGCGCATATTGTTGATGCACATATTGTTGATGCACATATTGTTAATGCACATATTGTTGATGCACATATCGTTGATGCACATATTGTTGATGTGCCTATTTTTGATGCACATAATGTTGATGCGCATATTGTTGATGCACATATTGTTGATGCGCATATTGTTGATGCGCATATTGTTGATGCACATATTGTTGATGCACATATTGTTGATGCACATATTGTTGATGGACATATTGTTGATGGACATATTGTTGATGCACATATTGTTGATGTGCATAGTGCATATTGTTGACACATATTGTTGATGCACATATTGTTGATGCACATATTGTTGATGCACATATTCTTAATGCACATATTGTTGATGCGCATATTGTTGAGGCGCATGTTGGTGATGCGCATATTGTTGATCCACATATTCTTAATGCACATATTTTGATGTACATACTTTTAATGAACATATTCGTATCGCACATATTGTGATGCAATTATTCTTAATGCACATATTCTTAATGTACATATTCTTAATGTACATATTCTTAGTGCACACATTCTTAGTGTACATATTCTTAATATACATATTGTTAATGTACATATTCTTAGTGCACATTCTTAATGTACACATTCTTTATGCACATATTCTTAATGTCTATATTGTTACTATACATATTCTTAGTGCACACATTCTTAATGTACATATTCTTAATGTACATATTCTTAATGTACATATTTTTAGTGCACACATTCTTAATGTACATATTATTTATGTACATATTGTTGATATACATGTTCTTAATGTACATATTCTGATGCACATATTCTTAAGATTCTTAATGCACATATTCTTGCTGTACATATTCCTAATGTACACATTTATCGCTTTCCCTCGTCCACAGTGCAGAGTTAGATATATGCAGTAGGGTACTTTAAAACTACAATATTTGAATTTGAATTTCATTATCTGGGCAAGGTTAGCATACTCCCAACATGTAGCAGTAAGGCACTTGTAATATTGTGGGAACAGTCTCCGGAAGAATGACCCCAACGACTTAAGAAAATTGATACTTGTCGCAACATTGCCCGGTTCTTGACATTGCCAGAACAGAGCAAGGGCTGTGTCAGCAAAATAATTAATATGACCAAGTGGGGATATCGGGTGACGGTGCCGAACGTTACGATCTCCCAGTAGGGGTGTGGCAGCACTATAAAGCCGACGAGTCAGCACGCACTTTTACACGTCGGTACCCTTCCGGATTTGACACCAGGACTTAAAAACAATTCCAACAAATAAAACGAACTAGCAGGATCGGTGGACTGTTAGTGAATGGTGCCGCGCAGATTGCGGGGTGCTGCCACCTAGCGGCGTGCGGCGGCCCCAGCGTCGTGGCGCGCGGCCTGCCTGCCTGTACTTTAGGGGTTCGATCTGAGGTCGGCCCGACGCTAATGACACGATTGCGTCGGTCAGACCGACATGCATTAAAGACGGCCAGCTCGCACCGCCCGACGTAGAGTGCCTTCGATCCCTGCTTGCGGGTTGACTGATTGATGCCTGGGTGTTCATGGTATTGCCATGTGGGTGTGTTGGTGCTGGTGGTAGTCGGGATGTCGCAATGTATCTGTGTACCCATATGACCTGTGTGTGCTACTGTATACACTGTATAGTATACGACTCGCTAAAGCAATTGGGATTATGGTTGGTGTTATTGGTATGCAGGTATTGCAATATCTCAGGGAGTTTGATGCCCCTGCCCTGCAGAGTTGTAAACCTCTGCCTTGTGGTACAGGTTCTTGACAGAACCGAAGGCTAAGGGAGCAAACCTTGAACAGAAAACCATGTCACTGTGGCAGGATCAAGGGCAGTTGATGTATGGAACTCCCAACATCTCCCGACCAGCCACTGCAGGGACAAATAGTTTTGCGCCTGTCTGGACATGTTCTTGCCGGTGTGAAACCTCTATTTGCTCCCCGAGAGAGTGCCGCTGGTAACTTGCAAAAGCCAGCAGCACTTCAACACTTTTGCAGGCAGCTTTCATGAAGCTTTCAGTAGCTATTATTTAACACAACTGACCCAATAGATCCAGACTAAGTCGTCCTGATATGACCTTAGAGGTTGCCAGAACGTAAAACCCCAACAGGCAACCAACCCAGACTAAGGAATTGAAAGGGAAAGAATTTGTAAAATAATTACCACCAACAGCATTCTATCGCATCTGAACCATTTTACCCCCAACTCAACTCCGTTCAAGTGTCACAGACCGGGGCTATTGAGCCTTAATTACTCATGTATTATGCACCATATCGATGCTTGGTATACATTTCTTATAATAATATTATTTAAATTGGGATTAAGTAACCGGTAGAGTTCAGTAGAGGTACGTATTTGAACTAAAAAGTATTTTGGCTTGAGCAGAAAGTTCCGAATATAATGCAATATGCTGATAAGGCTGCTAGGAGCGAATAATGCGATCGCCGTCTCTCCTTGGTGTTGGTTGTACATTTGCAATGTGTTTCATTCACTGTGGTCACAGACTAAAGCGCTTGTCCATTTACAAACACATATGAACCAGCTAGACCAAACAGGTAACAAATAAGCAATCTCTACTTATATTTACAAAAGTAAATTATTCAGCTAGATTATCATAAATACTTTTCCTGTTACGAAAAGTAGAATGTTAGTTCCTTCCGACTATTCTGCACATTCTCCACATATGTTTACCTCACCTGGTTTTGAAGTTTGAACTGCATTTCTTTTTGTGGCTACTATATTTATTCCTCTGAAGCAAATATCTTTTAAGTGCCGAAGCATTGGTCTTCCAGCCATTGTGAGTACAGTTAGATACACATAGAACAATTAAATAGGGCTAAGTGTAATAAAAAGGAAATACATTCTGAACTTAATGGCTTCTCATTCATATAATAAGCTTGCCTTAGTGTAAGCACACATGGTTAGTTATGAGCCATTATGTATGTTGGCTCTAATGTAAATAATTGGCGAAACGAGGCTATGTGAACTATTTCCATCTGACCTAATTCACCCGACCCGCTGCTTCTCAGCCATCATTCTTCTGCTAGCTGTCATCTGGTGAACTTCACCCAACCACCCTCCCTCCCCAGTATAGGGGATGAGTTCTGATGTTCTTGACTACCCACATGATTTCAGATTATGTTTCTTGCTATGGTCATGTTTCACGATTATGTTGCATGCGTTCTTACCAGTTTGCCCACGCACCCAGATGTTATTACCTGTTCCTACCTGTTACAAGTTAAGCTATTCGCAGTGATCGCACGTCTGTCCTGTATTCACGGAGCCACATACTCGACACGAGGTCTGCCTCAGGCGACTGATTACTTCCCCCCCACCCTCCAATAAACAAGTTTCATAGCTTGCCTCTGTGTTTGAGTGAAGCGAATTAGCTGAGAGATGTAGTTCCAGAAAAGTGATATTAAACATGTTGGCTGCAGGCTAACATGGGTAATTTGCACACGAGGCTGTGTTCTATTTTAGTCTTCCTGTTGCTGCCCAGTTCCCCCTAGCCCTCACTTCGCTGCTGTCCGGTCTTCGTTCAACACTGCTCACCCGCCCTCCCACCCACGATTAGTGTCGTAAGTGCTGCTCAGAATTGCCAACTCGATGTCTACTGAACTTCTCGAATGAAATCTGACTCGATTCTCATGCTGCTCTGAACTGCTCAGGATATGGTCTCTGCACATAGTCCTCAACTTGACTGCAAGCTGATCTGTCAGCCCAGATTAATTTGATTAATTAAATTCAAATTAAACTTAACTTAAACTATGCTATGCCTTGTCTCCTTAATAGTACGAGTGTGTGAATTATGGAGAGGTGATGACAAATTCACACAAGTACAAAACATCGGATGAGATGATGGTGTTGCCAACACCTAGCGCTAATCTTTACATCTACTTTGGGAGTTGGGGAATGGAAACTACATGACATTAGTCGCAATACGGTAACAATAAGCAAACACACAGCATTTGTGCTCATGCGGGTTACATATCATTATTGTGTGCAATGTACTTCCCGTTTTCAGATTTGGGCGCAATGAACAAAAGATTTATCTTGGGGGTGATACACATGGGAAATATTGCGCCTAGAGCGGAAATCGAACCCACATCGCTTGCATTCGGGTCAGGTTGCTAACCATTACACCACCTAGGCTCCCTGATATCACCACCTTACCCAGACCTACCTGTTTATGCAGCTCCTTGCCTGAGAGGTCAGTGCACACTACTACACTCATCACTCTGGAATCTTTTAAATGGTCTTTAATGCTAACAATTACATACATACAGGCAATGCACTTACAGTTATATATACATACATAGGGTAGGTTCAACAACCATACAGCAGTTGGAGGTAGCTTGTACTGGATCCTGGTCATGGCACCAATGTCGTGGGGGGTGAGGAAAATGGGAAATATTGCACCTAGAGCGCGAATCGAACCCATATCTCTTGGATTCCGGGCCAATGTGCTAACCATTACACCACCTGGCTCCCTGATGTCACCAACCTACCCATGCCTACCTGTCTATTTGGTTCCTTGCCTGAGAGGTCATTGTAGACTATAGTACTAGTACTATGTTTATCTCATAAGGTATAGATACTTTCGTGGTATTTCAAGAAGGAGAACATATGTCTCGATTTATTAATTGAAATATAGCATACCCACGATGTGGAGAGACGAGGATGCGCATCGTGTATATATACCGCCAAGCAGCCTCCATCATTATTCAATTACATCAACATCCACAATGCAATTCATCAACTAAATCTGACGGACATTGGGGTGTAGGCCTCTCCAGGAACATCTGGTCTTGATTGCCTTGCCAACGATGTACATTCAACCCCGATTGCCACATACATTATCGCTACACCGACGGAGATTAAATGAAAGAACATTCCAGCTAACTAGAGAAGACATTATTATGAATTATGGCTGGGAAAATAATGCATATGAATGTGTTGCATGAACTATGTAAATGTTTTCCTTTGTCCGAGTGCAATTCCACCACCTCTAACACTTCGCACCACCCCACCTCCGATATTTAATTATACTCTAATACTTAATTGCTTCCATTACAGGCGGAGTTAAAACTATGCCAATTGGCCACTGTCGAAAGGCCTCCTTTCTCCATTTTGTATTACCTTCGTCAGCTAAGCACTGTTAGTTAGTTTTTTTTGATGGGATGCTTATGCTGTCCATAGCATATAAGCTCAGATGATCGAGCTTGTTTTCAATGCTGGGCAGTTATCGGTCTGTGTTTCTTAAGATTATGGTTTGTGGTTAGTGATCTATGTTTTTTGGATTTTCTTGGTAAGAGTCTTCCTCTTTTAATTTTTTCCTACACTTAATTCTAGACTAGACTACTGTATTGACATATTATAGGCTTGTACGTAATAGGTAGTTGGTGTATGTTTTGATTTGATGTTATCTGGCTGTTTTCTGCCAGGGGGTTACCTCTCATGGGCTGTCCAGCTGGTGGGCCGTGACATATCACATTCCCCCTTGTGGAACAGCTCAGAGGGTGTTTCTTGGTTTTATTTTTACAGATATTTTTTGTATGTTTTTAGGTCAGGAATTTGTCGTTCCTTTACCGTTTGTTCATTCCATACTTTGGCAGTCATCGATTGGTTCATCGATGCCAGTATGTCACTTGTTAGGTTTGCTAGTGTTTTTGATGTGGAGTGCAATTTCCTAAAAGCCCCTTGTCTTTTCTTTAGTATACTGTTCTTTTCCAGGTGCTCATGTATGTGCCTGTGGAATACTTTTTCAATTAGCTTGCCTGGTGCTTGCAAAATTGATATTGGTCTATAGTTACCCATGTTCCCATTATCACTACTTTTGTAGATGGAGGTGATGGTTGCCATTTTCCAAGCTGTGATGAAGTCCCCCTTTTCAAAGGAGATGTTGAACAGGTCCACTATGGTATCTGGGATGGCTTGAAATGCCTCCTTTGGTATTTTTGTGGGGATCCCATCTATTCCACTTGGTTTGTTTGTGTCTATGTCGTTTATTAATTTTTGTATCTCTTTTAAGTCGGTTTTCCAGGTGGGGATTTCATCTTGCATATTGTCTCATTTGTTTGCCCAGTTTCTTGTGAATTTGTTTGATAATTTTTGCCCTACCGTTGCGAAGTGTGTGCTTAGTTTATTTGCTGTATCATTATTTGTGAGCATATACCCTTCATTATCCTGGAAATGTATTCACTCTTCAGTGTTTTTTTTTGGGAATAGCAGGTCTATAGTTAGACATGTGTAACTTCCATCTCCAATTCCCCCGCACGGCAATCCTGTGACGATCATTGATTGGTGGGCTGATGTAGGGTGGGAACAGCCTAACAACATCTTTCAACTCTGAACAGCGAATTTATCCTGCAACCGTTCCACTAGAATTCATGGTTGGTTGGATGATGGAGTTTTACATACTGCCAACCTCTAAGGTCATAACAAGACAGGTACTGACTTGTGGCAGTGTGCACTGCATTCGTGGCAACTTTATAGTGCTTCCCCACTGGGAGACTAGGCCACCAGCACCATGACCAGATATCCCACTCATCCCATTATCCTCACACTGAGCCAACCAGTCCTTGCCATATCCTACTAATGTCGAGCGCCTGGCTAGGAAGTGACAAGTATCAATTTTTAAATCGTCGGTTTGACTCGACCACGGATGGAAAACGAGAGACGGATGCTGAACTCAAGGTTTGAGCACGCACAAAACTAGGAACATCTATGGTTCTTGTCCTGTTTGAGTTTGTTTCGTCTGTTGGCTATACATTAATGTCCGTTTCATGTTCGTTTCATGTCCGTTTCATGTCAGTTTCATGTTCGTTTCATGTCCGTTTCATGTCCGTTCCTCCGGTGGCCTTTGATCCGATGTCGCAACACTTTGACACATTTTAATACGTTTTCATACTTATCACCACCGGACTAGACAATTCTGTCCATTGCTCAATCCGGTGATGTGTGACAGCCGCTTAAGTGGCAGCATGTGCGTATTTATACAGAGACTGCAATGAGAAACCACATCGCGGATGGCACTTCTTTTCAATGCATGGTTGTGAGGAGGACTACCCACAATGTTACACAGGTGTTTGCGTGGCCTGGACATGAGTGCTTTCACGCCACATCTCTTGAGGGGTTATGCATTCTGATAACAATATATATGTCCATGTGCTGCTTAATTTGTATAGCATGGTGATATGTATAATAAATAGCACCCGACCAGTTCACTGGACCCGACCAGTTCACTCGAGTGTGACAACAAAATGACCGTGGCACACGGTTCTTAGGCTCAATCACCCAAACATGTGACAACCATTATTAATTATGAACTTTAAACATGGCTCATGTTTATATCTTACAGTACGACCTTTGGTCTGGCAAGAAGGCTTCAGCGGTATTTGAAATTTAACCGTGCATAGCACACTCCAGTTCCCTACTGGGAATCGAACCCCAAAGTTCCACAGTGCAGCAGCCCTAGCTTTGTCTCCACAACTGAACCTGGGCATTGCGCTGGAGCTCAAACCGAGGCCCACCCGGCGGAGAATTTGAATATTGGTTTGAATATTGGTTTTGAAAAACCATGCAAAACCTGGAAACGGACATGCCTAAAAATTGCCGCCGATAGCAACCAGGTGAAATTCTTAATGACTATAATTCCAAAGTTATTTCGCCTAGAGGAATGGATTTGGGATCTTTCATGACAAAATCAAGGCAACCTGAGTCACCAAACGGGTTTTTAAGGTTGCCTGTTTTTCAAAATTCCACCTAGTGAAATCGTATAGCTGTTATGTCCATTACTCAAACCAACATTAAAATTCTCCCCTTCAGCAGATGTATACATGTCTCTATGACAGGCTCTGGACTAATTATATTAATGCTGAGCGCCAGGCTAGGAAGCAAACAAGTATCAAATTTAAAGTCATTGGTTTGACGCGACCCGGAAGCGTACTCCCAACCTTCCGCATGGGAGGCCCGCGCTCTACCGAGTAGGCTATCTCCTGTTTCCTTAGCATATATTGTCTAACCCTTGCAAGTCTGTTCAAACTTTGATGACCGTCTATGACCATGGCAAGCGGGTTTTACTACAAGTGACCTGAATATTTGAGATGCTGCAAACAAGTTTGTGTGTGCACTCTCTTGTACGGCACCGGGAGAAACCATCTGAATTTCCATTTCTAAACGTCCATTCAAAATCATCTTCACGTATCATGTAAGTAAGGTCGGTGCATTGAATCTATTTCAATAGTAAATCACTTGGGATGGGTGTGATGCATGGGGGCGGGGGGATGAGCCTGCATTTCACAGAAAGAGCGACGGTGACACACATTTAATTAGGCATACTAATGTTGAAATAAGAAAGAGCCAATTGGGCTCCAAGGGTATATTCGACCAAACCCAGCTTTTAGTTTTAGTAATATTTGACAGACAACATCCTAAAGACGCGACATTGCTTAATTTCTGCTAGTCTTATATCATAATTGCCTTGTTGAGGTAGTATTTGATTTGCGCCGGTGGTGCCCTCTAATGGAGCTTACTAGGAACCAAATAATCTCCAAAACAGTGATCTACCTCCTTAGTCATTTTAGTGTCAAGCATAGTGGTTTTCAATAAAGTACGCTACTACATCAACGTGAACCTTCAATGCATTTAACATTTCATAAGCTGATGATCTTTAATAACTAATTTGGCAACATTCTCAGAGCAAATTGCCACAAGTATTCGAAGGTTCTCCCTCTCTCTCTCCCTCCCTCTCTCTCTTTCTCTCTCTTCCTTTCTCTCTCTCTCATGCGCTCCCGGCGTGCAGTTCCCGTTAATGCAATGCACCGAGCTACATATGCCGGTTGAGCTTTACGCCGCTAGGGGGCCAGCCCGCCGTGCACCTGGGAGTGTCTAGTTCCCGGGGATAAAAGGGTTGACGCAATTATCAATTCAGCGCCTCCTTCTCTGCGGGCATGATTGATGGCGGGGCTCCTCGGTCCGGGTGCACATATGGTATTAACATAGTGTGCGCATGCGCGGCCACGTCGGAGCACCACGGCGCAGGGCTGCCCCATGGGAGAGAGTGATGCTTGCCTAAAGCGGTGTGGTGATGGGGTAGCTGGGTGGGACTAGGGTAGAGGTGGAGCGTTGGCATGGTGGACGGAATGGGGGAGTTGGAAGGCTTTGCTTGTTTGTTGGGGTTTTACACCCTGACAACATCTAAAATCATATCAGGACCGGTACCGACTTGTGACAATGAACACTCCTGGTGACTTTATATAATGCTGCCCCATTGGAATACCAGGCTGCCAGCACCATGACCTAATTTCCTACTCAGTCGCATTATCCTGATGCTGAGCTAACCAGTCCTTGCCCTATCCTAATAGGGCTGAGTGCCAAGCTTGGTAGTGACAACCATCAATTTTGCAAGTCATTCGTTTGGCTCGGCCGGGATTTTAAACTCCCAAACTATCGCATGGGAAGCATGCGAGTTTACCGATTCGGCGACTGCACTCGATGGGGTGTTGGGGTAGAGGTAGGGGTGAGACGGTGGTGTTGGAGTAGAGTTAGGGGTGAGCCGGTGGTGTTGGGATAGAGGTAGGGGTGAGAGGGCGGTGTTGGGGTAGAGGTAGGGGTGAGACCATGGTGTTTGATTAGAGGTAGTGGTGAGATGGTGGTGTTGGGGTAGAGGTAGGGGTGAGACGGTGGTGTTGGGGTAGAGCTAGGGGTGAGCCGGTGGTGGTTGAGTAGAGGTAGGGGTGACCCGGTGGTGTTGAGATGTTGGTGAGATGTTGGTGTTTGAGTAGAGGTAGCGGTGAGACTGTGGTGTTGGGGTAGAGGTAGGGGTGAGACAGTGGTGTTTGAGTGGAGGTAGCAGTGAGACGGTGGTGTTGGGGTAGAGGTAGGGGTGAGACAGTGGTGTTGGAGTAGAGGTAGGGGTGAGATGGTGGTGTTGGGGTAGAGGTAGGGGTGAGACAGTGGTGTTGGAGTAGAGGTAGGGGTTAGATGGTGGTGTTGGGATAGAGGTAGGGGTGAGAGGGCGGTGTTGGGGGTAGAGGTAGGGGTGAGACCATGGTGTTTGATTAGAGGTAGTGGTGAGATGGTGGTGTTGGGGTAGAGGTAGGGGTGAGACGGTGGTGTTAGGGTAGAGCTAGGGGTGAGCCGGTGGTGGTTGAGTAGAGGTAGGGGTGAGACGGTGGTGTTGGGGTAGAGGTAGGGGTGAGATGGTGGTGTTTGAGTAGAGGTAGCGGTGAGACGGTGGTGTTGGGGTAGAGGTAGGTGTGAGACAGTGGTGTTTGAGTGGAGGTAGCGGTGAGACGGTGGTGTTGGCGTAGAGGTAGGGGTGAGACAGTGGTGTTGGGTTGGAGGTAGGCATGAGATGGTGGTGTTAGAGTAGAGGTAGGGGTGAGACGGTGGTGTTGGGGTAGAGGTAGGGGTGAGACAGTGGTGTTGGGGTAGAGGTAGGGATGAGACGGTGGTGTTGGGGTAGAAGTGGGGGTGAGACGGTGGTGTTTGAGTAGAGGTAGCAGTGAGACGGTGGTGTTGGTGTAGAGGTAGGGGTGAGATGGTGGCGTTTGAGTAGAGGTAGTGGTGAGACAGTGGTGTTTGGGTAGAGGTAGGGATGAGATGGTGCTGTTTGGGTAGAGGTAGGGGTGAGATGGTGGTGTTTGAGTAGAGGTAGCGGTGAGACGGTGGTGTTGGGGTAGAGGTAGGGATGAGATGCTGGTGTTGGGGTAGAGGTAGGGGTGAGACAGTGGTGTTGGGGTAGAGGTAGGTGTGAGATGGGGGTGTTGGAATAGAGGTAGGTGGGAGATGGTGGTGTTGGGGTAGAGCTAGGGGTGAGACAGTGGTGTTGGGGTAGAGGTAGGGGTGAGACGGTGGTGTTGGCATAGAGGTAGGGATGAGACAGTCATGTTGGGGTAGAGGTAGGAGTGAGCCGGTGGTGTTTGGTTGTAGGTAGGGGTGAGACGGTGGTGGTGGGGTAGAGGTAGGTGTGAGCCGGTGGTGTTGGGGTAGAGGTAGGGGTGAGATGGTGATGTTGGGGTAGAGGTAGGGCTGAAACGGTGATGTTGGGGTAGAGAGATAGGGTAGGGTATGGGTAGCATGGGGGATGTAGCGGGTTGAGTGGTCAAAATACTGAGAGTAAGAGAAGGAGAGGCGGAAGTGGGGATGGAGTGTGTTGGTATGTATGTGTTGGGGTACCGGGCGCCATGGCCTAATCGGTAGAGTGCGGCCCTCGCGTGCGGAAGGTCGGGAGTTCGGTTCCCAGTTGAGTCAAACCAATGACTTTAAAATCGATATTTGTCGCTTCCTAGCCTGGCGATCAGCATTAATAGGATAGGGCAAGGACTGATTAGCTCAGTGCCAGGATAATGTGACTGATTTCACAGTGCTGCAGCACTATAAAGTCGCCATGAGTGTGCACTGTCACAAGTCGGTACCCGTCATGATATGACCTTAGATGTTGGCAGGACGTAAAGCTCCAACAACCACCAACCAATTGTGTTAGGGTTTTTGCATGAGGCGGTACAAGTGGTTATGCAGATATGTGCTGCCGTGAAGTGGGGGAAGAGGTTAAGCGAATTCAGGGGGTGGGGGACGTGAGGGAGGAAGAGAGGTGGAGGCGGAGGTGCAGATAGAGTGTGTGGTGAGGAGCGGGAAAGTGGTTATGGGAGTTGGAGTATCGGGAAGAGTGGGGAAAGGATTGGTGAAGGCGGGGATGGGGTGCGTCCGGAGAGAAGGGACACGATTACGAGTGTGTGTGTGGGGGGGAGGGGGGCGGGCGGTCTGGGGAGTGGGGAGCTGGATGCAGGAGTGGCATGTGTGTGTGTGTGTGGAGGGCCTGTAGATGGGGGCGGCGAAAGTGGTTGCATGGGCAAGGCTGGTGGAATGAGGAAGGAGTAGGTGGAAGGAGGGTGCGTTTAACTGAAGGGGAATGGTTGAAGATGGAATGTTTCACACAAATCACACACATTTCAACCAGGGCTTTTTCACCAATCTCTCTCTATTTTCCACATCTCCCTCCGTCTTCCAGCTCCATACCACTCTCCTAGGCTTCCTGCTCTCTCTCCGATTCGAAACTGTCTTCCACTTCTCTCTGCGTCTCCTACCTAGCTCCCTCTCTTCTACCATTCTATCTCTGTCTTCTACTTCTCTCCCCATCTCCTACCTACCGCCCCTCTCTCTTCTATCTCTCTATCTCTGTCTTCCACTTCTTGCTCCATCTCCTACCTAACCCCCTCTCTCTCTTCTACCACTCTATCTCTGTCTTCCACCTCTCTCCGTCTCCCCCCCCCCAAATCCTGCTCTCTCTTCTACCACTTCTCCAACACTCGCTCTTCTCTCTTACCTCCCTCTGTATTTCAGCTCTCTCCATCTCCCACCTACTGCCCTCTCTCTTTTACCTTTCTTTCCCCGTCTCTCTTACCCCCGTTCTCTCTCAAGTGGTCCTTCTGTACTACATGATCCAATGACTGTATTTCGTTGGCGTTGAAGTGGATTTATCCCTCTTAATGTTGTCAGTGCCAAGGCACTGGTCTTCCAGCCCTAATAATAGTACTGCTTACTGCTGCAGACATTGCTTAATCACCAGGACTGCTGCACATGGTGCATCATATATATATACTGTTCCCTCCTCCAGTGGGTGCGTGAATGTGTGTATGTGGATGTGTGATTTTGGATGTGTGTGTGTGGATGTGTGTGTGGATGTGTGTGTCTGTGAGTGGGTTTCTGTGTCTGTGTGCGGGTTTTTGTGTGTGGGCATGTGTGTGAATGTATGTGTGTGTGTGTGTGCATGTGTGTGTGTGGGCGTGTGCGTGAATGTGGGTGTGTGTTGGTGTGTGCGTGGGTTTATGTGTGTGGGGGTGTGGGCGTGTGGGTGTGTGTGGGTGTGTGTTGGTGTGTGCGTGGGTTTGTGTGTCTGTGTGTGCGGGCTTTTGTGTGTGGGCATGTGTGTGAATGTATGTGCATGTGTGTGCGTGTGTGCGGGTGTGTGAATGTGTGTGCGTGTGTGGTGTGAATGTGTGTGTGTGTGGGTGGGTGTCAGTGTGCGGGTGTGTGTGGGTGTGTGTGTGGGTTTGTGTGTCTGTCTGTGCAGGTTTTTGTGTGTGGCCGTGTGTGTGAATGTGTGCGTGTGTGTGTGTGGGTGTGTGTGTGGATGGGTGTGTGTGTGGATGGATGTGTCGGTGTGTTCCTAAGTGGACGCCGTCCCTTAATGCTGCTTTGGGGGAGGATCGGATCAAGCGGCCGAGCAGAAGCCGTTTGCATATCAGTTCGTCCTTAATGGACCGCGCGGAAATTGCTCCATTAACGATCTGGGCGATTCTGTGTTGCGGCCTTAGCCCACTTATAGACGACGACCGGCCAGTTAACACGAGCGTAATGCATAAGCCATGCACCTTCACCACCAAGCCACGGCACAGCACCGACTCACATCGCACACTCCCCCATGCATGCGCACCCTGCTGTGGACGCAGAGTGCAGACCGGAAGTCTGGCAACTGGTATGCACCGTCACTGCTTGCATTGCGGAGACTGTACATATGTACCAGAGGATCCAACTGGGGATTCATGCCCTCCCCTCACTCAACTCCTCCCCCTGAGCATACTGACCATGCCTGACTGCCACCAGCTAGCACCTACATGACCATGTTGCCACATGTTTATGTGTCTATGCTCATGCGTATGTAGAGTGCCAGCTTAAGCTAGTGCGGGGTTTGTAGCATATGGGCCCTAAATTAAACAAATACACACGAATATTAAAACATAAATTATTTACTTGCATATTATAGTATTTATTTTTCATTTGCTATTCAGCCACAACATATCGAAATTTGGCTGCCATTTCAGTATTTTAAAATATGACTTATATTAAGGTTGATAGCTTGCAAACAGGGCCTTTTACAATGACATATATATATGGCTTTAATGCTCACAACTTGAAGATAACATCTAGAAATTATTCCATGAGTAGAATGAGCAGTGACCAGTAAGGCAATTGACAAGTAATGAGGTATAGAGACAAGGCAGAATGTCAGGGAGGGTGGTACCCTATAGAAGCGTTAAGGAATCCCCCTCTAATGGAGGAAGGTGGTGGCCTCTAGCAGATAGTGGTGGTGCAGGACCAAGGAGCAGCGCCACTTCCGGAAAGTGAGCGCTCACAACCACACAACCTGCAGATCCAATTCAAACATTAAAACTGTGCACTACAGCGTCAAACACAGAGAAAGTGAATAAGATTGATACATTTCTCCAGGCTAAGGAAAAGTCGCTGGTGGAGAGAGTGAGTAGTACCTAAAATCGTCACATTTCTCCAGGCTACAATAAGGAAAATTGGCTGGTGGAGAGAGTGAGTAGTATCTAAGATTGCTGCATTGCTCCAGGCTAGAATAAGGAAAATTGGCCAGTGGAGAGAGTGAGTAGTATCTAAGATTGCTGCATTGCTCCAGGCTACAATAAGGAAAAGTCGCTGGTGCAGAGAGTGAGTAGTATCTAAGATTGCCGCATTGCTCCAGGCTACAATAAGGAAAAGTCGCTGGTGGAGAGAATGAGTAGTATCTAAAATGGTCAAATTTCTCCAGGCTAGAATAAGGAAAATTGGCTGGTGGAGAGAGTGAGTAGTATCTAAGATTGCTGCATTGCTCCAGGCTACAATAAGGAAAAGTCGCTGGTGCAGAGAGTGAGTAGTATCTAAGATTGCCGCATTGCTCCAGGCTACAATAAGGAAAAGTCACTGGTGCAGAGAGTGAGTAGTATCTAAGATTGCTGCATTGCTCCAGGCTACAATAAGGAAAAGTCGCTGGTGGAGAGAATGAGTAGTATCTAAAATCGTCAAATTTCTCCAGGCTAGAATAAGGAAAATTGGCTGGTGGAGAGAGTGAGTAGTATCTAAGATTGCAACTGATGATCTAAGATTACACAAACAGGAAATGTACTTATAAACACGAATGGAAAATCTGTAAGTTCAATCAGGTCAATAACACCTACCGATACTGATCATATTGTCTCAGTTAAATCCGTGAAGAACAATGAACACAGTTTAAATCTCAAAGTCTCAAAAGCCAGCGGATATACCTTAATTTTGGCATGCATGTTAAAATGCTTGAACTTCAGCAGTAACAGGTTCTATTCAATTTACTTAGTATTCCCTTCTATAAAACAACGTATGCTTAACAAGTGCATAAGTGTCTAAGTTGAATATGTAGATTCAAATGTAGATAAGTTTTTTAGTTTTGGAAATTTGCTGCATTCATCGGACTATGCAGATTTAAGGGCCAGATTGGGAGGAAGGATTTGGGTTGGGAGGGTAGAGAACGGTCAGCTTTAATTAACATCAGAACCCTGCTCATGGTTAGTCAATATCTGGGTGCTTTAGGTTATACGCTGCGACAAAATGTCAAATTTTTTCCAAATACATACACCGATCTGCGACGCACAATATCCCAGGAGTGCAATCAGGGGAGAAGCAACGGTGGCGTTTACTCTCAGTCACCAACCTACCACACCCACATCTCTATGTCGACCACCACAATATAGGCTCAAACAGCTCATGCCCAAACACCTGTCGAGACGATTAGTAACCACTTGAAATGAAAGCTGCACAATTCAATGACAACATCCACTTTTCCAAACCAAACCCCTCCAAGCCACTTACACAGATTTGCTCTTACATGTGTGTGTGGGTGTGTGGATATGTGTGTGTGGAGTTCTGATCTGGGATCACGACCGGAGTTTTGTTCGAGAGCTGGTGTGAGATATTATTCTGACTCCCATAACGAAGTGACTCCAAACTCGCATAATAAAGCGACTCCCCTTATCATACTCTGACTCCCCATCTAAATTTCCTTTTGGAAATGTCTATTGTGAATTATTTATTGCTTTTGGATAAAAGGATCACACATGCATATAAACACAACATTTTAATTTACTGTTAACTAATCATTTATTGCAGCTTAGTGCTTCTGTGCCGCACTGCTATTCTCAAAATATGGCATACAAATCATTCAAAATTCCGAGCTTTTCAACAGGCGCACCAAAATTAATTTGGAATCTTTTCACTTCAATTAACTCTGAAGTTAACCTTTCGAAATAAATTTTAATTCAGACTAAAATAAAGTAGATTATTTTGATTATGTTAAAAGGACATCCTCAAAACTATGGGATTATGTCAATTCAACATCATGGTCTTACTGAAGATGAGCCAATGTATCGACTTTTAAAGTTGACTGGATCCACTGATTTGCATATTTACACTATGTTATGTATAAATTCTTATGCGTATATTATGATCCAATGTAATTATCCTCTATCTCTATATGGTCTTCCCCGACCACCTGTGACCTTTCTTTGTAGTTGTTGGTAGGTGGTTGCTGGTGGTTGGTGTGCGGCCTGGAGGGCAGGTTGGCTGCTCCAAGCAGCCCTACCCCCTTCCTTCCCTGTCCCCCTCCATCTGCCCAGTCCTCCTCCGGTTTTTGCTTAATAAAGTATGTGGTTGGTCTTTTTAGGGGGCCAGCCAGAGTTATTGGCTCGATCCAACTTTCTGTCTTGTCTTCCTTTCTTATGTAATGTAATGTAATAATAATATATATATATCTGTGTATTTGGACATATGTTATAGGTTTTTGGAAAAGGTGGAAAGAAAAAGAAAAGAATCAAGAAATGCTTAAATAAAAGTCTAGAATCATGCAACACCATATATTGCATATTCACCAAATTCATAAAATTGGAGGTGGGAAGTGGTCTGTGCGGGTGTTTGGAGAAGACTGACCAGCTTCGGTGGCTCCGGAAGACCCCAGGATATTGCCTGGCCATGATGGCTGGCAGGAGTTGATATATAGGCTGGAGGGGGGAAGATGGCTTCCCCCCTCTCCCCCCCTCATCACTCACATCCCCCCCCCCCCCCCCCCCCCCCCCCCACCACCACCACCACCACCACCACCACAGTAGCGGCAGGGAGGGGAGGGCTTTGGCCTTGAGCCTGCCATGTCCAGCAATGACACCAAATGAGCGACCTCGCTCATTCAAGACCACTGCGACTAATAGTTTCATGTATGTACAAACAAATTGTACTAAACCGCCAGAAGACCAGTGCTCTGACTCTGACAAAATGCATTATTCACTGAATAAACTACATTTGAGTAAACACACCCCAAAGGCTGGTCTGGCCACTATATTTTCATACCAACCTGTCAAACTCCGACAGAGAATTAACGACCCCGAGGCCGCCAAGTCATCGGGTGTGGATAACACGAACTCATCTTGGTGAGAAGCTCTCCATTAATGTAGCTATCAGCAGTGATACATATCTTTACCAGGGCCATCGCCTTGGAGCAATCTCCCGAAGGATTGGTGAGAAATGGCAATGATACCTACAACCCGTCACCCACCTAAGAAGAACAGCGAAAAGAAGACTTATCAGATTCTCCCAAAAGCAGATAAAAAAAGGAATGCCATTCCTTCAAGACACCGGATCAAGCTTCAAAGAAGAAAAATATGCACAACAAAAGAAGATTTAAAAGCAAATATCGCACTAATTATTTTCATTTTACTCATTTTCTTTATAGCCCCACATCCACTAATGACAATGAGTTATATGAATATGAAAATTCTAAGAAAAAAAAAGGAAGAAATTCTGTGTCCTACTTCGTAATTAGTAAATAACTAGTATCCGTGGTTCATAAGGGAAGTTACAGATTTGGTTACCAGACTTTAAAATAACCGTTTCAGTGGAACATGCACACTGAGCTGATCCTGATGATATAAGTTCAAAAGGCGGGTTGGTGGTGGACCTCTTTACATATTATTTGCTGGAGCTCAAATTGCCCATTCAATGACCTCAAACACTTGAAGGGAGAGGCTGAACTACAAACTTGTAAAGCCCCTGTCAGACCTCGCTGGATTGAGGTAACGGAAAGAAACCGAACAAAGTCCGTTGATATCCGGCAAAGTCCGGTTTGTGTCCGTTGCATATCGATTGCATATCTGTTGCATATCCATTGCATATCCATTGCATATCCATTGCATAACCGTTGCATATCTGTTGATATCCATTGATATCCATTGATATCAAGCATGATCCGTTACAAGTTTTGAACATGCACAAAACTTGGAATGGATACCGCCGGATTGACGTCTATGGTTCTTGTCCGGCTTGAGTCCGGTTGGTCCGCTTACCATCCATTGACTATCAGTTCATGTCCATTTCATGTCCGTTTCATGTCTGTTTCATGTCCATTCGTCCAGCGGCCTTTGACCCGATATCGCTACATTTTGACACATTTTAATACATTTTGATACTTATCACGCCCGAACCTCCGGTGAGTACTCTCTCTAGGCAACACAAAAATGGTTTCCAAAGTTATGAATTACCCATGTTACTAACAACATATACAATTCCGAAATCTATGGGACTCCATCACCAATATACATACATATGTACATATGTGGGTGTCCACCAATCTATTAAGTGTCCAGAACCTAAAGGACGCCTTCTCAGATGTATGGGAATCGATCACTAATATATATATACATGTATATAGGTGTGGGTGTACTCCAGTCTCTTAAGTATCCGGAACCATAACGCAACCTTCTCAAATCTATAAGCTTCCAGAACCTGGGACCTGCCAGCTGTTACAGACAGATGTATGTACTCCAAATCCATCAGCTGCACACTCCTACTACTTCTAGATGCCACCTCCCCATACCCCCACACCCCACCACCACACCCCACACCCCACCACCACACCACCACCAGACGCTGCGAGCACCTCTCTCCTAGCCGGAACATCCCCACCGGCGAACATCCCTTCCGATTTCTTCCCGTATTTCTGTCCTATCTCTTATTTCTGACAAACGCTCTTCTTTAAGAATATCTAACCTAAGTGAGATAAATCTAGATATCAACTTAGATAGTACCGCACTTATGGAACATTTATTTTTGCATATCACTAATGAGTCAATTTAATATAACCTGTCATTAATGCAAGACTGATGAGTCTGTGGTGCCCAGATTATAAGAGATATATATCAGGCATGTGAATGGGTACAGGACAACAATCCTGACATTTTTATTAGGTTATCGTGGGGACACACAGCATCCCACTGAGTTGCGAGAGGGATGCAAACATTGTATTTCATAGGTGTTTTGGCAGATAGAAAAAAAAACTGAATTTAAAAAAACCTGGAATTCCGGTTTCGGCGGCCAAAAAAACCCCGGGATTCCAGTTCAAACCAGAGAAATCACATATCTGATATATATATATATATATATATATATATATATATTAAAATAAGGCAGAATCTTAAAACCATCGGACTGTGCAACATTTAACAGGCAGGGTTTATTGAAATGCGGTGGTGAAATGGATCAGAGCGGTGTATGTGACACCATGCCACCCCCCGCCACGGGAACCACCAGGGTGTGCACAATCAGTCTCATGTTCGGGCGGGCCGACACGGTCACGGCGCTAGTCGTATTTACAGCACACTTCACGCCAAATATGGGTTGCTCAGGGGCCCGGGAACACCAGTTAGCAGAGCCGTGGGAGATCTCACACTGCATCGCGTGGGATATATCACACTGCATAGTCATATAAATCTCACACTGCATGGTAATGGATATCCCAGATTGTACGGTCATGGAGATCTCACACTACATGGTGATGTAGATCCCATACTGTATGGTCTTGGATATCTCACACGAAATGGACATAGGGATCTCACACTGCATGGTCATAGATATCTCACACTGCATCGTCATTGATATCCCAGTCTGCATGGTCATGGAGATCTCACAACACATGGTGATGGAGATCCCAGACTGTATGGTCAGGGAGATCTCACACTGCATGGACATGGGGATCTCACACTGCATGGTTATGGATATCTCACACTGCATGGTCATGGATACCTCACACTACATGGTCATGGAGACCTCACACTGCATGGTATTGGAGATCCCACACGGTATGATCATGGAGATCTCACACTACATGGTGATGGATATCCCAGGTTGTGTAGTCATGGATATCTCACACTGCGTGATCATGGATATCTCAAACTGCATTGTCATGTAGATCTCACACTGCATAGTCATGGATATCTCACACTGAATGATCATGGAGATATCACACTGCATCGCGTCGCCTTTCAATTGATATCTCAGACATCATTGCCATGGAGATCTCACACTGCATGGTGATGGAGATCCCAGACTGTTTAGTCATGGATATCTCACACTGCATTGTCATGTAGATCTCACACTGCACCGCCGACTAGATCTCACACTGCATCGCCACGGAGCTCTCACACCGCATTGTCATGTAGATCTCACACTGCATCGCCATGGATTTCTCACACTCCTATTCCCCCCACGTTTACCCTGATGCGCCCTATTTCTAAATCTGTTTCTTTATAAATCATTACTCCTTCTGCTACATATGCTCTTATTGTCACATCTTCTCGCTAAGTCTCATCTGTGTTCATCCACACTCTCGTGTGATTTCCCTCTTCCCTTCAGTCACTCTTCACCCTATTTCATATTCATTCTCACCCCATCCTGCCTCTCAGCCTTACCGGTTCTATCTGGTCTCTCTTTCTATGACAGTTTGTAAAGTCCATGGCTCGAATCTGTGGTTGTGTAGGCAGGCTATAGTGAAATCAATACAGGCAAAGAGAAAGGAAGAGTATAAAGAGTGAATGAAGAGAGAGAGAGAGTCAAGCCCTCAGCTGTATTATTTATATGGTACATGGATCCAGTATAGTATATCACCTCACCACATTCTCCCAATGAGAATCAAGCATTTCTAGCTCTACCAATGAGAAACAAGCATTTCCAGTCCCCAAGGTTACAGTGATCTGCCCACCACCACCACGCGGTATGGCTCCCTTGGCCACCACCTGTCCTGAGCTGAGTGTGTGGTGATCCATGACTAGCAGAGGGGGGAGGGGGTAGTGGGTAGAGCTCTAAGTGTCCCTTACACACTATCTTACTAGCACCACAATGTCTATTTGCCAAGGAATCAAGCACCACCAGCAACTTCATAAACACATCTATGCACCTGGCCCTATATACCTGTTTCACAAACAGAACATTTGCATTCCCCCACCAATGCATCATTATCGGAATATCTTACAAGTTGATACCTACTACTTTTTCTCCCTACCCTTCAGCATGATTGATGTGTCTACGCGAGTAAATCCATGGAAAGCAGCTACTTATTACTGACCACTTACTGTAGGCAGCTGAGAGCTACAGCTTTCCCAATTACTGTCTTCATCTTTTGTCCCTAGCAGGCAGCTTTCTACAGTATTATCACAGTATTATCTACAGCGACAATGTGTGTGTGATGAATTTATTTACCCTGCTCATAATGGTAAGTGTATTAACATTTGTTTTCACTGATGGGCAACACTAGACCAAATTGATTTAATCTTTTGAATTTTGTTTTAATAATAATTTAGGGGTTCTTGCTTCTTGCTTAATGACGTGTAACTGTTTGTAGATTGCAGACAGTAATATACATGCATGAATGCATCCGTACACATACAGGCATAGATGACTAAACTGAACCCAGATAATTACAACCCTTTCATACTCAGTCGAATCATCCCGACCATATGAACAGCGCCACTATTCTATCAGCTGACAGTAATGTTTTTATACTTGTACCGTAGACAATAGCCACTACTTGCCACTGGTGAGTAGATAACAATGGAAATGGGTTAATTAATGCTATGTTTTAAAAGGAGATCATCGTAAGCATTCTCTTAATTCTTTCAGGACGCCAACTGCGTTTAGCCTTTATATGCATATATACATGTATATACATATATGTGTATATACATATATTTATGCATATATTCATGCTACTACTGCTCACTGAGTAATACACTATCCATCATCTCTAAGTCTTTCTTATCAGTTTACTCCTGTTATTTAACAATATTGTTCCAAACATATGGATATGTTTCCTGCATATCAGTATATATGAATGTAAAATGATATATTCGCCTACATAGAAATATATTTGTTGGTACTGTCATGGGGGTAGATGAAAATGGGAAATATTGCGCCTAGAGCGGGACTCGAACACACATCTCTTTGCATTCCGGGCCAGTGTGCTAACCATTACACCACCTAGGCTCCCTCAGTTCTAAGTGCTCGGTTCTGGAATTCTTTCAGCTTGTCCTCCTGTTGTTTTGTTGCCAGGCTATAAACTATGTCATTATAGTCAATGATGGGAAGAATTGTGTTTTTTTTTATCGGAGCAGTGCAGTATTCTTACTAATGTAGTCTCTCATTTTTCTGAAACTACTTAATTTGAGGGCCAGTTGTTGGTTGAGCCTGCAGATTTGTTGTCTTAAATTTAGTGTAGAGTCAATTGTGGTGCCTAACTATTTGTAGGAGTCAATTTCTTTAAGCTTGACTCCCTCTATTTGTAGTTCAATCTATTGTGCCTTATTCTTTTATTATTTTGTGCCATAGACCACATACTCTGTCTTGGATGTGTTCAGTGTTAATTTATTTTCGCGGCACCACTCACCAGTACTTGTCAGTGCCAGCCGTACCAAGTCACCCGCCAGCCTGACCTTTCTACGGCGCACCACAAGTGATGCAGCATCAGCAAATAATGTGATGACTTAAGCAGAGGAAATTTCAACCACAGACGATTGGTTTTCCTCATTCCACTGCTCCTATCCTAACAATGCAGAGTGCCAAGCTAGGAAGCGACAAGTATAAATTTGTAAGTCATTGGTTTGACTCGACAAGGGTTCGAACCCACGATCTGACGATCTACCAACACGGGAGATGGACGCTCTAAGTCATTCTGCTATCCCGTCTGGTTAGACATATGAATATATATATATATCTAGTTGTGGATACCTACGTGAATATATATGTGAATATGTATTTATATATTTATATGTATATACTGATATGCAGGCAACATATCCATTTATTCGAAAGCAACATTCTTATTAAAAATGAATTGGAATGAACTGACAAAAACCTTTGCAGAGCATGGATAAGTTATCATACATTGAACAGTAATATCATTAATACACTACCAATATTGACTATGTTGCTATGGAAACGCAACATCACTATATCGTATTCTAACGGAGTCTTCTCACAGACTGCAGATGAATAATATTATGTCACAGATGCAGTTGTCAACTGATGACTGACATTATGAATGGGGCTAACTAGACATTGAGAACATTTAATATTTTAAGTGAAGCTCATTGTTCCAAGGCTTAACTTACCAGGAGCAGAATAATAGTGATCTTGATGAGGAAAACTTTAACCCTTAGCTTTCAGGATTCCTTTAAGAAGCAATTCACTATGTGTTCTCAAGAAAATAGCTCTGCAACAACCTCGAACAAACTTTCTCCCACGGAAAAGAGAAGAAGACCAAGAAGTAGAATCTCACATGGAGCCTTTCCCTAGCCCACCTCTATCACTTGACACATTCTGTTATGATGGGATGTATTTTCTAAGTGAGTGACCTGGCGCAGTGGCCGAATCGGTAGAGCATGGGTCTCGCGTGCGGAAGGCTGAGAGTTCGGTTCCCGGTCGAGTCAAACCTATAACTTATCAAATTGAAACTTGTCACTTCCTAGCATGGCACTCGACATTAATAGGATAGGGCAAGGAATGGTTAGCTTAGTGTCACGGTAATGTGACTGAATGGGATATCAGGTCATGGTGCTGGTGGCCTGATTTCCCAGTGGAGCAGCACTATAAAGTTGCCATGAGTGCACAGTCAAAAGTCGGAACCGGTCCTGATTTGGCCTTAGATGTTGCCTGGATGCAAAACTCCAACAACCAACCATCCACGTGAGTGCTGTCTTCTTTTCACGCATTAACTTAACGATTAAATCTACAAAGCTTATCAGTATTGCATTTTAGCTGAGAGAATCATATTAAAAAATATTTCCGGACATAATGGCATTTTCATGTAAGCAGATGCTTTGTTTCATGCTAAAAAATGTAAACGAAGCAAAAAAGTACAGACAAAAACAACAAAATAAATGAGGCTGGCAAATGCAGTGTAGCAAGTGTTTCTTTTATTCTAGTGAAAACCATCCGAACAGTGTCAGGTGCTGCCACAAGGTGGGGGGGGGGCATTTGAATATTTACGACACGCCAGGCTTGGTTTAACTGTCATACTATAACCATAAGCTGAGACAGGTATATACGTTTGAGCAGTCCAATTATGAAGGTCAATGTTGTACAGTTATCGAAGTACATAATTCACGACATGGACAAAGCAGTAGTACATTGTGGTTTTTATTTAGACACGAGGCATTCAGGTCATCGCCCGAGATGGGTCCTAGTTGGTTTGATTGATTGGTGGTTTCTTTATGCTGTGTCGGGAGCATAGGCTATATTCACAGCAAGAATTATTAGTTTTTTTATTCAACCATTGGTTTTACATAGAATGTAAAAGCATAAATCAAGTATGTGTCAATACATACTCATGCATTTTAAAAACTCACAATCATACAATTTGTGGTCAAGGTTATTATAATTCTAGATGAAAGTATTGTAGTGGTCTGCACTGACCTCTCAGGCAAGTAACCACATAGACAGGTAGGCGTGGGGAGTGTATTGATATCAGGGAGCCTAGGTGGTGTAATGGTTAGCACACTGGCCCGGAATGCAAAGAGATGTGGGTTCGAGTCCCGCTCTAGGCACAATATTTCCCTTTTCATCACCCCGACACTGGTTGCCGTGATCAGGATCCTGTACAAGCTTTGCGCTGTATGGTTGTTGAACCTACCCTGTGTATGTATGTGTTAGTGCATTGCCTGTATGTATGTAATTGTAAGCATTACAAGACTTACAATTCCAGGGGGACGAGTGTAGTGGTCTGCACTGACCTCTCAGGCAAGTAACCACATAGACAGGTAGGCGTGGGGAGTGTATTGATATCAGGGAGCCTAGGTGGTGTAATGGTTAGCACACTGGCCCGGAATGCAAAGAGATGTGGGTTCGAGTCCCGCTCTAGGCACAATATTTCCCATTTTCATCACCCCCACGACAGTATTATTAATGTATGAAATTGTTCTAATAAACTATATGAGGTGGTACAGACTAGCTGCCCTCAAAAGGCTAAAATGTCTTCTTGTTTTACTTTAGTAAAAAGATCACGGATGCTGCTTGCAGTGTAAAATTATTGGCGCAGGGCCATCAAATCCACACAGTTAAATAATATGTGTTTTAGTGTCAGTGGGGACTGACATCCAGTACATTCAGAGGGAGGCTCATCATGAGAAGGAAAACGTGTGTCAGCCACAAGTGGCCAATACGGCATCTTGTTAAAAAAAACCTGGTTGTGTCACCCTCCCAGGCCATTTTGTGTCAGTCCGTTCACGGAGGGGGTAATTCTATAGAATTTGTTGTTCGGGTTTTCATCCCATTCAGGTTCTAGATGTATTTTTGACTGGTAGGTTTCAGATCAGAGTGGGGAATCTAGGTGGGAAGTGTCCAAGCTACTGCAGTCAGCGACAGAATTGGAGACAAACCCGCTAGGTGGGATGGCGATGGGGCATCAGGGTTGCAGGTTCAATACACCAGATGGCATATTGTGGTAGTATCAGATGCAACTTTGCCACATCGCGAATTACCCATGTTGCAGATAAAAAGGACAATGTTCGCTATGCGTAGACACACGCAATGGCATGAGCAGGTAGGCAGAGCAATTTCAAATGGGCTGAAGCCAAAGGCTGAGGGCCAGTTGAAACCACTGTATCCACTAACGAAGACTGCATGTACTTCCTCTGCCTACATATATATATATGTCCATTAATACCTTCATATTTCCTTGCACATGTACTGCGTTCTTTCCTTATTTAACATAGTGTACAATTTTTCGATATAATGACATGAGGAAATATGTGAACTCTACTATAATAAATTGCAACTTATCTATATAATGGTAAATGGTAATATATAAAATCCAAAGGCATATGAGGGATATGTGAAGTTGGTAAACTATTACTCATTAGGTATAGAAATTGTATAGTAAAATAGTATAGACGAGGAGTGTCACTTCTTAGATACAGTCTATGGAGGAGTTGCCTCACATACCCCCTCCCCCCAGGTGTTATTTATGGATCACTACACACCACAAGGCACTGTAGCCAGCATGACAAGGCCTTGGATACAATAGATTGAACTCTGATTGGTGGATAGATAAATACCTGTTAGGGAATGGGAGATCAACCTATGTGACCACCACCATCTTGGATTCTAGAAACCTATATAAGATAATAAACCAGGAGTCTCACTCTCCTACTTTTCACTGATGGTTCGAAAGACCAAAGCCGGGTAGCTGCTGCGGCAGTATGCCGACGGGAAAAATTTGGTGTACGTTTGCCCGATCAGAGCTCGATTTTCACTGCAGAAGCCCGAGCACTCCTTCTCGCTTTGGAGTGTATCGAGGTATCCAACCACACTAACTATGTTATATACAGTGATTCATTCTCTTTCCTCCTGGCTGTTGCTGGACCGAAAACGAATCACCCTATTCTAGCAATGGTCATTTATAAAATAAACCAACTGACAACGGATGGGTATGATATCCACCTGTGCTGGGTGCCTGGCCATGCCGGCATACAAGGAAACGAACGAGCTGATCGGGCTGCGAAGAAGGCCCTGAACTGTGATCTTGAACTGTGTCTGATCCCTCACTCTGATCTGAAACCACTAATAGCCACCCACATAAAATCCAAATGGCAACATGAGTGGGATGAAAACATTAATAAACTTAAAGAAATTGAACCATCTGTGGGAAAGCCACCACAGACTCATGCGGGAGGTTGGCGGGACCAAGTAGTCCTTAGCCACTGCCGTATTGGCCACTCGTGGCTTACACATTCTTTTCTGCTCAAGGGGGAACCTCCCCCTGAATGTATTGGGTGTCAGTCCCCACTGACACTCAAACACATTTTACTAAGTTGCGTTGATTTTTTGGCCCTGCGCCAACAGTTCTACACTGCAGACAGTGTGCATGACCTTTTTACAAAGGTAAAACAGGAAAACATTTTAGCCTTTTTGAAGGCAGCTGGACTGTACCACCTTATATAGTTTACTAAATGGATTCTATCAATTATTAATAGAACTTTTCTTTTTCTATGGGAATTTGTTTCCCTTGACCACAAATATATGATTGTGAGCTTTCTAATTTAATTAGTGTCTATTGGCACATAATTGATTGTCTGCTTTTACATGTAAAAGCGATGGTTTGAACAAAAAACTAACATTTCTCGCCGTGAATATGGCCTATGCTGCCGACACGGCGTAAAGCAACCACCAATCAATCAATCAAAACCTACTTTTCACTCTTTCTCTACTTTCCTGCATTACCTGTATTGATTTCTCATTAGCTTGTCCACACCACTCACACCACCAGCCGGCGACTTTACAATAGTGTTGTGGTAACAATGTGAAAATGTGCATATATATAGGAAATGCGCACTGGATGCTGATGCTGAAGTGGGACACGGTGGGGTGAATGGTTGATTTCTTTTTTAACCACCCGCCGAATATTATAATCTCATATGGTTCTAAAGTCATTCAACGGAGTAAACAAGGACAACCTATAACCCGTCCCCCCACCAGTAAAACCCACAGAAATGAGGCAAGACTCAATGGGGCTCACAAATGCAGTGTAACAAGTGTTCCTTTCATTCTGGTGCAATCCACCTGAACAATGCTAGGTACCGCAACGAGTTGGAACTTGCCTGTCGTTCTGGAATGTTTGGACCGAGCGCGGTGGCCTAATCGGTAGAGCGCGGGCCTCGCGTGCTGAAGGTCGGGAGTTCGTTTTCCGGTCCAGTCAAAGCAATGACTTTGAAATTGATACTTGTGGCTTCCTAGCCTGGTGCTCGGCATTAATAGAATAGGGCAAGGACTGGTTAAGTCAGTGTCAGGATAATGTGACTGAGTGGGGTATCGGATCATGGTGCTGGCGCCCTGATTTCCCAGTGGGGCAGTATTATAAAGTCGCCATGAATGCACAGTCACAGGTCGGTACCTGTCCTGATATGACCTTAGATGTTGCTAGGACGTAAAACAAAAACAAACAAAAATATTGGAATGGTTGGTTGGTTGTTGGAGTTTTACGTCCTGTCAACATCTAAGGTGATATCATCAGGACGGGTACCGACTTGTGACTGTGCACATTCATGACGGCTTTATAGTGCTGCCCCACTGGGCAACCAGGTCACCAGCACCATGACCCGATAACCCACTCAGTCACAATATCCTGAGTCCGAGCCAACCATTCCTTACATATCTTAATAATGTTGAGCGCCTGTGTTCTGGAATGCATAACTGTTCAAAACAAATTCATAGGTTTCTCATCTGTCCGAAAATAACATATATATAATTATATATATATATATATATATATATATATATATAAATATATGTATAATCCATGCAAATTATGCGAGTATGCAGATACAGAAGTGAATTATTATCCCTATCCTCCGTATATTCCAACACATGTACCGGTAGCGCCATCTTCAGTCCACCTCGTCCCCCACCGACTGTTGACCAGTGTCAGTCGCACCGGAGGAAGCCTTGACTGGGCACAATATCTCAGCTGTATATATATAATATGGCGTTACATTTGTATCTTAAATACAACATGTCCTTACATAGATATGTATATTCCCGTCCTGATATGCCGTTTGATGTTGCCAGGACGTCAAACTCGCACAAACAACAAAGATGTACATGCATATATATATATATATATATATATAGGTGTGTGTATATTCAGTAACACCTCTCTAACCGACCACCTCCATAGATCGACCACTCCGCTATATCGATCGCATTATTTGGACCGGTAAACCATATTGTAACTCCCTAAACTGAAAAATTCAGGTAGAAGTGACCAACCGGTGTTAGGACAGGAAGCACTTGCTGACCAGCTGCCTTCCTTACCTGCCCCAACAAGCAACAGGGCTCCAAGCCGCTCTAGCTGTACCATAGAACCTTCGAGAATCAGCACACAATAGATTCACTTTCACCGCTTATATAATATTTGCATAAAGGTAAACATTTATACATACACATATATATATATATATATAGGTGTGTGTATATTCAGTAACACCTCTCTAACCGACCACCTCCATAGATCGACGACTCTGCTATATCGATCGCATTATTTGGACCGGTAAACCATATTGTAACTCCCTAAACCGACCACCTCCTAAATGGACCACTTGTAGTCGGTCCAAAGGGCGGTTGAATTAGAGAGGTCTTACTGTATATATAATTGAATTATTCCTTGTTGCATATGTAAATCGTTTGTTTGTGCTATTTTAATTCAGATCCGGAATTACTTGTCCACTGCGTGTAGATCGGCTTCGTTTTGAGATACTACCTTGTATGCGCGCTAATTATGGGATTAACTACCAAGGCGCCCGTTTGCGCCACTCTCGTATATTGGAGGCAACAGCAGCGGATATGGCTTGTGCAGAGCTGATACCTACTTCCGGTGAAACCTTATTACCAGCAGCTGTGAATGGGAAGGCTTAGAGCCTTCTCACTAATACATCACCGGCATAAAGCCAGTTTTGAATATCTATACATATATATAAATATACATGTAATACTCTCTTCAGTACGAATTGCTCATCATCTTCAGAAAGAGCATAATCATGAGCTTTCTGCCGTTGTCTATGTCGAGTTATGAGGGCGCATTATTTGCTGAATTCATTCATAGCCGGTTAGCACCTTGTGCTGCAGATGCCCGGGATATTGCTGCGACGTGCTGTGAAGCCTGTTATGTGCATGTGTATAGCCGGGGGGGTTAGGGTGAGGGTGAGGGTGAGGGTGAGGGTGAGGGGGGAGGGGGGGAGGGGGGGGAACGGGGAGTGGGAGGGGGAGTGGGATATGAAAGGGTAGGGACGGGGAGTGGGAGGAGAAGGGGAGAAGGTGGAGTCGGGAGAGGGGAAGTGGGAGTGCGAGGGAGGAGAGTGGGAGGAGGAATGGGTAGTGGGAGGAGGAAGGGGGAAGGGAAGGGAGAGTGGGAGGGGGAGGAAGAGTGGGAGAGGAAGCGGGAGGGAGAGCGATTGGGTGGGGAAGGAGGGTGGGAGGGAGAGTGGGAATGGGGAGTGGGAGGAGAAGGGGAGAAGGTGGAGTCGGGAGAGGGGAAGTGGGAGTGCGAGGGGAGGGAGAGTGGGAGGAGGAATGGGTAGTGGGAGGAGGAAGGGGGAAGGGAAGGGAGAGTGGGAGGGGGAGGAAGAGTGGGAGAGGGAAGCGGGAGGGGAGAGCGATTGGGTGGGGAAGGAGGGTGGGAGGGAGAGTGGGAATGGGGAGGGGCAGGGGGAGTGGGAAGGGGGAATGGGAGGGGCAAGAGTGGGATTGGAAGGGGGAGGGGGAAGGGGAGATGAAGGGGGGGTTGAGGAGGAGGTGGAACGGGGAGTGGGAGGGGGAGGGGTAAGAGGATGGTGAAGGTGGAGGTCCCTTCCAGGGAAGTGTCTGCATAAATGTGGATGTAGGCCTCCGTAGTGTACAGCTAGTTCTGTGTAAGGAATGTCACCGTATCGGAAATTGGCAGGAAACATAAACTATTCTTTTCTGAAAAAAAGACTCCCAAAGCCTCATAAAAATCCCAATTATTTAAACCTTTTTTTCACACTTTTTTTTCTTGTAAGACATGATATTTTTTGCTTAACTGTAATCACTGAAATCTTGCTTGAATTTGTTGTATGTTCTAAAATGATGACCTTCATGTGTGTTTGCTTGGCAGGTTTTAGGGATGATTTTAAGGCTTTGCTCAATTTGTATAAGATCAAACTAAATGAACATTTATCTGTAGAGTAACACCCTGTTTAGTAAAATAGGTATGTTCCTAAAAATACAGGATTAAACGAATTAGTGCTGTGCAGGGTCATTGTAACATAGCATTAATATATACGCTTCTTTGTCAAACTATTCCACTAAGAATAGGATAATAAGTTGGCATTGTCAGGCTAGCAAATAAATAATGCATGACATACATTTCTAATGGTGTGAAGGAATTGTGAATACAGCAAATGAGTAGGTGAGGAGATAAATTTGCCTCAATTGTCGATTATATTATAGTTAGATGGCCCCTGCATGTGCATGGGTGAGAACAGCGGAAAGAAGTCAGGTTTGATTGTCGTATATTGCTCTGGTTCGATCTCCCAAGTATGGAGGGTAGATAGAGCTGGTTGCCATTTTCGTATTCGCTGTTAGGCTGGGAAAGAAAATAAAAGAGTGTTATAATCAGTGCTAAACGGGGTAGCACTAAGTGCGTATATATCTATAAACAATTTTGAAGTGAGAGCTGGGAGACCGTTGGAGTTGGTTCCCAAGAAAAGTGAAGCAGAGAATGCCCGGTTACAGGGGGGCCTGCTGAGAATAAGGGGTGTTGGGAAGAGAGAGGTGCCCAGAAGGAACACTGAAAAACATTAGGGACTATTCTTTGTTTATATTCACATAATATATTATATAGCACATCAATATGTCAGATTTGTTGAGTGTGAGGAGCAGATGCGGTTAAGTGCGTTGATACACCCATATTGACGAGTCCATTGGATATGGGGGTGGTAGGTGACTACTTAGACACCCAATTATTATAGACGATAATGGTGATTATCACCGTACACGCGGCCTATATATTTATATTATAATAGACTCAGGTGATATTTGATATTTTTTTAGGCTACATAATTGGAAGGGAGGAGGGTGGCGTGCCTTCAATGTGGCGTTAATGTGAATTTAGGATCCATAGTGCGTTACATACAACAATTTATACATTGCATTGCTTAAGGGCCTGTCACATTACGATGTATAGCGGCGGCGTATACGTAACGTGGCGCAATAAAATGAAAGACATTATAGGTCAAGATAAGCCAACCTTTTTGCACTGCGGGCAGTCGCGGCGTCTTCTGAAGCGTATGCGAAACCTATATGTAACCTATACGTAACCTACTGCAGGCCTATGGCGGCGTATTCAAAGCATAATATGACCTATGCGTGGCGTACTGCGATGTGGGTTGACGGTTGTGATTGACAGGTCCAGCATATGCATAACCTATGGCGACCTATAGCCAACCTATGCCTAGCGTACCAACTTATGAGTAGTGTATGCACAACCTATGCGAAACCTATGCGCAGCATATGTAAAGCGTGGAATGATGTATGTTATCGCCGTTGGGTCACGTGGTCGGTCACCGCCAGGGTATATATACACTGGAGACTTTGGTTTCTCCACACTCTACCACCTGGCCACCAAAGAAGAACACCACTGCTGCTGCTGCTGATACTACACAAGCCTCCAGAGCTGGTCTCACTGGAGTAGGACTAGGCCATGGGAGAGGCAGGAAGAGGCAGACTATGCCTACTTCACCATCTACACCATCACCAGTCTCCTCACCTGCCTCCTCACCTCACCACTCTTCACAACACCACTCTCCACAACACCACTCTCCACAACACCACTCTGCATTGGAAGAGATGGAGATGGAAGTGGAGATGCAGACTGCACACCAGTGGCAGCCCCGCTCCAGCTCTCCATCTCCTGCTTCTCGGAGCAGCTCACGGGCATTGTCCGTCGCCTCCACCGCCTCCACCTCAGCCTCCACCATCACCTCTGGCCTCTGCTCTGCCAAGAGAAGGAGGGCCAAGAAGGGCGACTGTTCGCTGACGCTCTTTGAGGAGGACCAGATGCTCGACATCCTGCAGGAGAATCCAGTCATCTGGAATGTCAAGATGACAGGCAGGAAGGCAGGAAGGCTCGGGCAGGAAGGGGAAGATGTGGGAGGACCAGGCGATGCTGTTGGGGAGGACATCCGTCCATCTCCAGAAGTGGTTCAAGTCACTCTGGGACACCAACACGCGCCTCCACAAAAAAATGAGCAGGGGACAGACTGCCAGAACTGACTGAGAGGGAGCAGTGGATCATGCAGAAATTTGGTTTCCTGCGGTCTGTCATCCATCACCGCCCAGAGCCCTGCAGAACTGTAAGTACATGATCTTTTATCCTTCTGACTAGTGTGGGCGTTAGGATTAGGATTCTCGTAAAACCACGAATATTCTGGAGAAGTCGAAAAACCAATATATTTTATTTACGTAATTAATCTTGCTAAATCAAGTTAATTGTTTAATATTATATATTTGTTGTTGTTCTTTATTGTTGACTTGTGTTGTTATCATTATTTCGAGAAGTCAACAAATGATATATTGTATTCACATAATGAATCTTGATAAATCAATTTAATCATTAATCGTTAAATATTTGTGCTTTATTGCTGACTTGTGTTGTTGTTTACGTCTTTTGTGGATACATTGATTTGCATTCTTGTTGCATATGTTATTTTATTATTGTGTCTTGCAGGTGGCCGCTGCCATAGAGGCTGCGCAGGCGATGTCAGCATTGAGGAGAATGTCGGCACAGATCTGGATGTGAGGATGGAGGAGGACCTTACTGCCACTCCTCCCGCTCCAGTCAGAGAGCGGGGAAAGGGGAAGGGGAAGTGCTCAGCCCCACACGACGCGAACCTCCTCGCTGCCATACAGAAGAGGTTCGACAAGTCTGGGTACATGCTCAAGGTCATGCAGCCGCCTCCTACACCGGTGATGATGCAGCACGGCGCCTTTGCCAACTATGTCCACGACATGCTCATGATGATGCCGGAGGAGCGGTTTGTGGAGACACGGGAGGCGATCAACCGGATCTTGTCGCAGGGGTTGGAGGCGGATTGGCAATGGCAACAAGGCCTTCAGGCTCCTGTGGCTGCGACGGCTCATGTGGCTCCACCGGCTCCTGTGGCGGCACCGGCTCCTGTGGCTGCACCAGCTCCTGTGGCTGCACTGGCTCCTGTGGCTGGACTGGCTCCTGTGGCTGCACCGGCTCCTGTGGCTGCACCGGCTCCTGTGGTTTGTGCACCATCAACAAGTCACTTGTACCAGCCACAACCCCACCAGTGGACTCACCAGCCACCACTGGCATCACCCTGGGCGTAGCAGACACAGGAGTATGTGCAGCAGTACATGGCGCAGCCACATGTTCAGCCTCAGCCTCATCCTCAGCATCAACCTGAGCATCAGCCTCAGCCTCTGCCTCAACCTCTGCCTAAACTCCTGTCTCAACCTCTGCCCATACAGCCGCTCCACATCCGTCATGAACTGCTCCCACCTCAGCCTCAGTTTGTGCCACGGCCGTCTGTAGCAATGGCGCAGCCGCCTGCGGCACTACGGACACTCGGCATGGCGGGCCACACCAGGGCCCCCCCCAGACTCATTGACCGCCCAGGTGGTGCGGCCACTGTCGGTGTGGGCTGGCCATCGACTTCCGGTGCCATGGTGAGTTCAACTCCGTCACGAGTCGCCCCCGCCACAGGAACTTTGTCGGAGTCAGCCAGCCCGACGTCCGACGGACTTTTGAACTTGTCAGGGCAGTCGGGGATCTTGGGAGTGTTGGGGGTCTCCAACTTGGACCTCTTCCCCCCGTCAGCCCCGATGTCACCAGGTGGGGCGGGCTCGAACAGAACGACAGAAAACTGATTGTAAATAGTTGTAAATATGTGTATATGTGTAGATATGTAGATATGTAGTCATAGTTTGCATTTTTAAATCTTATGTTGTATTGTTTATCTTCGTATGTTTGTATGTATATATGTGTATATGTATATATGTGTCAAGATGTGTAAATAAAAAAATTTTAAACTAGAATTTTTGTGTCCGCATTCAATAATGGCATGCCATAATATAATTGTTATAAATTAAAGTACAATTAAAGTAAAATTGCAAATAAAGAATAATTATTATTAATATTAATATTAAGGACACAAGTCCCTACCCTCTCTTCCCCTTTCTCCTCCTCTCCCCTCTCTCTTCCCCTCTTTTCCTCTCCCTCTCTCTTCCCCTCTTTTCCCCTCGCTGGGCGAAGGTATCGTCACCGATGAGAAAATAGGGCACATCCTTCTGGCCATCCACTATTGGTTCAGGGTGCGGTAAGCCGATGGTGCCACCTTCAGTGCACGCCTTCAGCTCGGAGTCATTGTTGATCTGGGCATCAGACACAGAGCCCAAACCCCCAAGATCTGCCCAGATAAACTTGTAGTCTGCTTCTACAAGCGCCAACAGGACCACGGAGTAAAAGCCCTTGTAGTTGTAGTAGAGTGACCCACTCTTTGGAGGGCACCGGCAGGCGATGTGCTTCCCATCGAGAGCGCCACAGGTATGGGGGAAGTTCCACTTCTGTAGGAATTGGTCAGCGATGGCACGCCATCCTTGTGGAGTCGTCGGACACGTCATCACCTTGTCCAGGTACTCGTCGACGATGGCCTGACAGACGTCACACACTATGAGTGACTGTGTGTTGTAGGGGACCCTCCACCCAAACTTCATGGATGAGTATTTGTTCCCAGACGCCACGTGCCGCAGAGTAAGGGCGGTCTTCAGCGCAGGCTCCAGCGGCACCCGGAATGTGGTGCATTTCTTTTCGATCCTCGGTCCCACTCGCGCCACAATCTCGTCAAACAACTGGGGAGGCATCCGCATGAAGTTCATGAACGACGTCGTGTCCTCGCTATGGAGCGTGACCATAATCTTCTCGTACAAGCCAAACTGTGGCCGCCTCCCAATCCAGGGTCTGACCCACATTGTCCACCACTGCCTACTCCTTCTCCTCTTTAGATAGGCGGCCAGCGGAACCATGAGTTAGAGACTTAGCTCATGCTGATAAATGGCTATTGTGTACTGATGCTGGAACTGTAGATGCTTGATTGATTGATTGATTGGTGGTTGCTTTATGCCGTGCTGGCAGCATAGGGCATATTCACAGTAAGAAATGTTTGTTTTTTGTTCAAACCATCGCTTTTACATGTAAGGGCAGACAATCAATTATGTGCCAATAGACACTCATTAAATTAGAAAGCTCACAATCATATATTTGTGGTCAAGGGAAACAAATTCCCATAGAAAAAGAAAAGTTTTATTTATAATTGATAGAATCTATTCAGTAAACTATATGAGGTGGTACAGTCCAGCTGCCCTCAAAAAGGCTAAAATGTTTTCCTGTTTTACCTTAGTAAAAAGGTCATGCATACTGTCTGCAGTGTAGAACTGTTGGCCCAGGGCCAAAAAATCGACACAACTTAGTAAAATGTGTTTGAGTGTTAGCGGGGACTGACACCTAATACATTCAGGGGGAGGTTCCCCCTTGAGCAGAAAAGCATGTGTAAGCCACGAGTGGCCAATACGGCAGCGGCGACCTCCCGCATGAGTCTGTGGTGGCTTTCCCACAGATGGTTCAATTTCTTTAAGTTTATTAATGTTTTCATCCCCATCATGTTGCCATTTTGATTTTATGTGGGTGGCTTTTAGTGGTTTCAGATCAGAGTGAGGGATCAGACATGGTTCAGGGCCTTCTTCGCAGCCCGATCAGCTCGTTTGTTTCCTTGTATGCCGGCATGGCCAGGCACCCAGCACAGGTGGATTTCATACCCATCCGTTGTCAGTTGGTTCATTTTATAAATGACCATTGCTAGAATAGGGTGATTCTTTTCAGTCCAGCAACAGCCAGGGGGCAAGAGAACGAATCACTGTATATAACATAGTTAGTGTGGTTGGATACCTCGATACACTCCAACGCGAGAAGGAGTGCTTGGGCTTCTGCAATGAAAATCAAGCTCTGATCGGGCAAACGTACACCAAATTTTTCCCGTTATCAGACTGCCGCAGCAGCTACCCGGCTTTGGTCTTTTGAACCATCAGTGTATATGGAGAGGTGGTCTGCAAACTGGCCTTGAATCTCTGCATGCAGTCCTTGGTACTCGAGTGGATGTGTCCCAGACTTCCTTAGTTCCGTGAGTCGGAGGATAACCGATGGCTTTCTCAAAGACCAAGGGGGATGTTTTGGGACTTTGGCATCCTCCAACACGTCCAAATCCACTCCCAAGACCTCCAAATGTGGCATAGATGCAGTGCTTGGACATCCATCCTATCTGAGCAGCGGAGCAGGAGTGACAGAAGAAGCCTTTTGGCGCCTTTATATACCGAGACCATAGGTTGGGCATACACTGGGCATATGCTGGGAGTATGCTAGGAGTACGCTCGAACACCTTACAGGTAAGCCAGGGGTATGCTATATATGCTAGAGATACGCCGACGACACCGGTGCAACGTACGCCTAACCGATGCCGATGTACCCTAACCTATGCGTAGCCTTTGCCGGCGTACGCCTAGTGTATGAGCAGCCTATGAGCCATACGCTGGCATAGGTTGGACATTTTGAACATGCACAACAATTTTTCGGTGACTCGACCTATGCGACCTATGCCGAGCGTATATGACCTATGCCGAACCTATGATGGCGTATCGGTCGAAAACCGTATACGCCGGCATACGCTACTGCCATAGGTCGTAGTGTGACAGGCCCATTACACTTCAGCTGGATTAATGGCGCAGCAGAATTAATAAGATTTAATTATACAACAGCCTCTATTAATTATTGGTATCACATAAAGGCATGAATTCCCTTAGCATTCGCTGTGTGCTATTTGACTTAAGCTCTGTAATTGTCTCAGATATATTAGTTGTCCTTAAAATGTGTTACATATACCTCGGACCGTTAATCCCCCCATACATCATTTAATGTGGAGTTGCTCTCGAACAAAGGACGCAGGCTCAGTAATCAATTAATGAATAAATTAGTGCAGTAAACGGTGCAATAATGGATGGAGCAATTAGTGTTTCAGTGATTTCTACTTGCCTTCCTCCCACTTCCCTTGCCGTACTACACCTGCAGCACCTACCATGCATTGTGTGTTGCCTGTACATGTTGCTTTGATATTAGTCCTGACAGTTCATTCTTGGGTCATTCTCTGGAACTGGGTAGGACACATTTGGTTTCCACTTTACGTTGGTGATCATTATTTCTTTGTTTTTTTTTAGTTGTAAATCAAATAGTCATTGTTGGCTTTGTGTGCAGAGTATGTTTAGCATGTATTTAGGCTACCCCACAATTTCGTACTAAAGTGAAAATATGATAATATGATAATATGCACATCGACATAATTCATTTACCTAAACCCTTTCCTCACACTTTTTTCTTGAAAGACATTATCTTTTCTGCTTAACTGGAATCAATGAAATCTTGCTAGAATTTGTTGTATGTTCTAAAATGATGACCTGCATGTGTGTTTGCTTTCCATATTGCATGGATGATTTTAACGCTTTGCTCAATTTGTATAAGATCAAAATTTAAAAAAAAGTGAAATAACAGTTTCGTTCAACTCTGACATATACACAACATTTAGCCCGTCATATGGCCATGGTTTCTTTTACTGCTTGAAGTGTTTTCTGCTATCATTTGGAATGTTTTAATCTCCATGTCACACATTGGAACCTAGTTTTAGAAAACGATCTTCCACCCCCAATTCACGACCCCAACATTAAGCTAATCCAGATTTATCGGTACTATCAGTTATTGCCGTAAATCAAGTTGACTCGCTGAGAAATGGTATTTCATTCATGGTTACTCGCATGCCATTTATTGTTCTATAAATAAATAATAACACCAATCTGTAATAACACCTCTCTCAAATCCAATTAAAGTGGCAGTATTTAATTGCTTCGAAATGGTATTTAACCTGATTTGGGTGTCTCCACATGCCGTTAATATAAATTACCTGCATTGTAATTCGGATAAAAGCTTTCATATTGTCAAATTCCATTGCCTAACTACCAGGAGACATATCCAGTCAGGGCATCATAGGAAATGTCGGGTTAAGAGCACGCTGGTGATGTCTATTTCATACCTACTCCATGTCTATTTCATGCTTATTTCAAGTCTATATCATTTCTATTTCATGCCTATTTCAGGTATATATCATGTGTATATCATACCTATTTCATGCCTATTTAATACCTATATCATCTCAATTTCATGTCAGGGCAGTATGCTGAAGAAAATCCTAGCTGTGTCACAATTGCTATAAAATGATGCATGACTAGTAAGCTATGTGCGAAAAATGAATATAGCCAATAATATCGCATGAGCCTAGGGATAATATGAAATGAAAAATACTATGCAAATTCAAATTGGTTGTTTTCTTAATCAAACTGGTTTAATATTGAAAAGAATCTTTGGTGTGTGTGTGGGGGGGGGGGGGGCTATTCTCTGCCAAGCAAATTGCTTTCCTGAGAATATATGCTCGTAAAAATAGGATTTGCCATGAATTCGATTCATGACACTCGTCTATAATAATATATCCGGTTGGCGAATTAGATTCCACAGATTTAAGTCAGAACAGATTCCTTTTAGTTACGGCCATCATTACATGCAACTGGAGAACGACCTAAGTACGGAGAGAACACGCTGAAGTCAGCCATATAATCTAATTGCAGCAAGATGGAAGAGCCTGCTTTGTAATGATCGGATTGTGATGAATTAGATCAGATTTCGGACTGGGCTGGAAAAATGTGTTAATTCATCATGCTGTGGAACCACGTGTTTAGCGTTGGGAATGTAGTGGGACAAAGAGAGTTCGTTGAGGCAATGCTGATTGATTTCTTTTTTATTCAGGGCAAAAGAAAGCTAATACATGGAATTTTATAGCATCAAGGTCACTTATGCAACCTGAGTCGTGATGCTCTACAATCCAACCCAAATGATGCTTAGAACTATTTACATAGCAAATTAAGTAATTCATGAATGGTGTGGAAGATGAGATGGGTGATATGAGGCAACAGAGAAAACAAACAAAATTAAAAAATTAAAAACACACACAAAAACACCTGAACCGCAACACGATGGTGAACTCTATCAGGCGAGGTTGATTGGTTGTTGGAGTTTTACATCCTGGCATGTCAGGACGGGTACTGATTTGTGACAGTATGCACTCATGGTGACTTCATAGTGCTGACCCACTGGGAAATCAGGCCACTAGCATCATGACCCAATATCCCACTCAGTCACATTATCCTGACACTGAGCTAACCAGTCCTGGCACTATTCTATTAATGTTGAGTGCCAGGCTAGCAAGTAACTGGTAGCAATTTGATAAGTCATTGGTTTGACTCGACCGGGAACCAAACTCCCAATCTCCTGCAAGCAAGGCCCGTGCTCTACCTATTCGGCCACCGCGTGCGATCAAAGGCAACGTAGTCTAAGTCAATTAATAACCTCTTTAGCCCATTGCTTGCTTAATGCCAGCTCAATCGTTTGATCGCACTCTGGTGATAATATCGATAAGGGCGATAATGATCCTTACAAAGTTACTGTCTTTACAACCATTGAGACCACATGACCATTATGCCCACTCTTTCCATTTTGACCATTATCGCCATTATCACACAATCACAATTTTCACCAGTATAACAATTATCACTATTATCACCAGTATTGCCAGTATCACCATTATCACCATTATTACTATTATTGCAACCATGGCCATTACCGCCTTTATCGACACATCTAAAGGCATACAATAATGCTTTTTAAATTTAATCTTTTCTATAAAGCAGTAGGTGAATTGGAAATAAAACCAATAGTTGTCCCATGCTCTTGCTTAAGGCCCTGTAACACTTTACCGGATTGAGGATACGGACAGACCCGGGCAAAAATAATCTAATCCAGTGTGATTCGGAATTGAAATGTATCGATTATGTAATGGACGGTAACAGGTGGTAATGGACGGTAACGGTTGATAACGTATTCAATGATCAACGGACAATTCAGTATACAAAAAGAACTATAACGAATGGCAATGGACATGTAATGGATATGTAATGGACGGGAATGGATGGGTAGCATACGGGAAATGGACGGGGAATGGACAATAACCACATACATCAGTCTGGCACAATCCGTTATAAGTTTTGTGCACGCTCTAAACTTGTAATGGATCGGGCCGGATATCAACGGATATGCAACAGACACAAACCAGACTTTGCCGGATATCAACAGACTTTGTTCCATTTCAATCCGTTTCCTTGTTCCAGTGAAGTGTGACGGGCTTTACATTAGTTAACAGATAGGCATCAACATTGCAATGTGAATACTGAGAGATTATTTAGTCAATTTCCCTATGGGTGCACCACGACAGGTTGTTCCTGCGTTTCATTGGCTGTATCAACTCCATTTTTTGTATAACACATACTTTAAAGGTACAGAGTTTCTATCAATTTCTGAGATAAATATATTTGGTTGATCGTTATTGCCTACCTTACTCCCGTTTGAAGTAATTTTTATTTTAAATGAGTAACCTTTGAGATATTTGAAGTGCAACTATGGAAAATTAATTTGGGCAATCATACTAACATTCTGAGGCCATATGCTTCTGCAGTAACATGTTCTTTTAAATTGCCTCAATATTCCCTTCTGTCTTGTGACAAATGTTTAACAAGTGCACCAGTGTCTAAGTTAGATGTGCAGAATCAAATCTAGATGATGGCTTTGGTTTTGAAAATTTGATGTTTTCATCGGACTATGTAGCTTTAATTATTCTACCGGAAGTAATTTAAGAATAAAGTACAGCTATGCACTTAACGCTCCAAGCTTATCTTTTACACTATACGAATATTATCCTAATAACAACAATGTGGAATTGAGTGAGAGCCCTGAACAGGGAGAGATAACCAACATCTGTACCTACACTTCACAACCAATACTTTTTAAAATGTCCATGCCACAAATCAAAAGAGATTTACCGAAAACAACTTGACATAAACAAATACAAACTTATGGTCTTAGCTGAAATTGTCAATCGTTCAATTCCCATATTACACTCTGGTCAGCCAATCTCCCTCGACCTTTGTTTGATGCAGATATCTTTTTTTTTACACCAGGAACACCACATTATTCCAAAGAACACCTAAAATCACCCTATCTGTGAGCAGGCTAATTCTGCAATGAAGACCAGTCTATATTTTGTGATTGACTGATCTACTTTTAGATTGACCTGGTTTAAACAATGGGTTCTCCTAGTCCCGTTATAGTGGGAATTCGGTATGCAGGTATAGCAATACCTCAGGGAGTTTGACGCCCCTGCCCTGCAGAGTTGTAAACCACTGCCTTGTGGTACAGAACCAAAGGCTAAGGGAGCAAACCCTAAACAGAAAACCATGTCACTGTGGCAGCATTAAGGGCGGTTGATGTATGGAACTCCCAACATCTCCCGACCAGCCACTGCAGGGACAAATAGTTTTGCGCCTGTCTCGACATGTTCTTGCCGGTGTGAAACCTCTATTTGCTCCCCGAGAGAGTGCCGTTGGTAACTTGCAAAATCCAGCAGCACTTCAACACTTTTGCAGGCAGCTTTCATGAAATAAGAGAGCTAAATGGAGAGCGGCAGTCAAGTAATGAAAGTAGTCTTTGTCGCATCACGACCGACAGCATGATGATGATGACAGTTGTAAAATATTCTGATAAAACACATTGGTGGGGAATGTGAACTGGTCTATAATGCATTACACATGGTCTATAAAGGTAAATGATAAATAGGGCCAGGGGCATTAATGCATTATGTGGTGCTGGTGATCCTTTACTTATAGTAAATAGTCATTGTGTATTCTCTAGATAGTGTGAGAGGGGCACTATTGTTAGTGTGGAAGGAGCTCAAGAGCTCTACTCACAACCCCCTCCCCCCCCAACAGTTAGTCACAGATCACCAAGCACACAGACACAACAGGGCAGGTGAGGCCAAAAGCAGCTCCAAGGCATGGTGGTGGTGGGTAGATCACAGTTGCTATGGTGATACAGACATGCTTACTGTTGATTGGTGGACCTAGAAATGCTTACTGTTCATTGGAGGGCATGGTCAGGTGATATGCCATGTCAGGCCCAGAAACCATTATATAATAATAAACCTGAGGTTGCAAACTCTCACTTACTTTACTTTCACTCTATACTCTGCCTTTCTTAAACTTGCCTGTATTGATTTCCTATTAGGCTGCTGACACAACTACAGCTGCCAGCCGACGACTTTACACAGTGTCAACTTTGAAAATCCCGGTATACTCTGAATACGGCAGGACAAAGTTAATCAGAGCAGATGGCTCACCTTAGTCCAGACGGGATGGCCGAATGAGTTAGAGCGTCCCGTGTTGGTAGATCGTGGGGTCGTGGGTTCGAACCCTGGTCGATTCAAACGAATGACTTAAAAATTGATGCTTGTCGCTTCCTAACCTGGCGCTCAACATTATTAGGATAGGGCAAGGGCTAGTTGGCTCAGTGTCAGGATAATGTGACTGAGTGGGATATCAGGTCATGGTGCTGGCGGCCTGGTATTCCAGTGGGTCAACACTATAAAGTCGTCATGAGTGCGGACTGTCACAAGTCGGTACCTGTCCTGATGACCTTAGATGTTGCGAGACGTAAAATAACTACAAACAACAACAATGCGGACTGAACTCAGCCCTTTGTTTGTTTATTTTTGTTTTACGTCCTAGCAACAGCTAAGGTCATCAGGACGGGCACTGACTTGTGACAGTGCGCATTATGATGACCTTATAGTGCTACCCCACTGGGAGACCAGGCTGCCATCACCAAATACCTGATATCCCACTCAGTTAGATTATCCTGACACTGAGCCAACCAGTCCTTGCCCTATCATAATAATGCCAAGCGCCTGGCTCGGAAGCGACATTTATATATTTTTAAGTCATTAGTTTGACTCGACCAGGGTTCGAAACAGGAGACGGACACTCAACTCATTCGGCCATCCCGTCTGGCGCATGTACTCAGCTGATAGATTAATCTTTTAACCCACATGTTAAGGGCACAAACAGCAACATCCTGAGGTGTCTAACACAACCCACAATTAGTCAACATGGTTTATTCAATATACGATCAGCTCGGCTATTGACCATTTCCACAACATGTGACCACACATACAAATAGATTGTCGTAGCTTGGTCGGTGGCTGTAATCCCCTCGCCGGAGAGAACTAAAACCTGACTTGAATGTGAACATGGGGATTGGGATCTATTTTTAATTAAATACATCCATAACTATCAATAACATGGCTCCCCAGACGACCCACGTGTGCTTAACACCTCCACGTGGTAATGCATCATTTTCTCTTGTCGCGTCGTCTTCCCATTACCTATTTACAACTGTCGGGAAATGAGGTCCTTCCGCAGCACTCAATCTGACAGAGGCATGTGGCCGATTACTGCTGCATACATCACATGGTCTCGCTAGGAAGAGGCATCAACAGGGTTAACAACAAAATAACAACAACCAAAGCATGCACATTGTTTAAAAAAATGAAATAGTGGTGGACGAATCTGTAGAGCGCAAGTTGTAGGGAGTTCGATTCAAACTAATGACTTACAAAATTGGTACTTGTCACTTCCTAGCCTGGCATGTGACATTATTAGGAAATGGCCAGGACTGGTGTGTTCAGTGTCAGGATAAAGTGACTGAGTGGGATGGTGCCGACGGCCTGATCTCCCAGTATAAAGTCGCCATGAGTGGGCACTGTGACAAGTCCATACCAGTCCTGATATGGCCTTAGATGTTGCCAGGACGTAAAACCCCAACCACCAAGTAATCTTTATGCAATTGATTCAGAAAGCCTCATTGAGGTAGTATCATCCTATGCTTCGTTCATTGCCGATAATCCAGCATGTAGGGTTAATGCAATTATATGGCCTAGAAACCATTATTGACACAGTAAGGCTATAGCCGTGTTTACACGGGCGAGTTAAAACGCCTCAAATAAAGTGCCTTGCCTAGTTCGCCTCACATTCGCCGTGTAAACGCGACTCTGAGGCGGATTAGGGCTGATTCGATTCATATGATTCATTTTATGTAAACCGCCTCACGAGGTAGTTTATATGAAGCGAACTAGCTTAAGCACGTCACATGCATGCCCAGTCGAGACCTTAGTTTGTTGACTTTCAAAAGCACATATTATATCATTTGGTCTATGAAACCGCTAGCTGTGCACAGATATTTTGTTCATGATTTATTTGAAGGTTTTCACTGCCCAGCAGAAGATTTGACCGTTCCAAACCAATACGATTCAGTCCATACATATCTAGGTCGAACCCACACTCTCTCATGGCGATGTTGACTAACCGAAACTGGCGCTGGTTAGTCTGGACTTGCTCATGCGCAGATATCGATTTGCGCCTTAAACCGCTCCGTGTGTAAATGCGCCACTACTTCGCTTCATATAAATCGCTTTGTCTAATTCGCTTTACAATTGGCCGTGTAAACACGGCTTAAGTGTCATTTTCTCCTCATAGAAATCTCCATCGAAGTATTGTCCTGAGTTAGGCCATGTTGCAAGATACTACACATCTGATACAAATACCATGTTGCCAACGAGGAAGTCCCTGCCAATCAGATCGAGCAGACAATTCGACCAGAAAGATCTGATTATCACAAGCAGATGCAAACTGCAGTGGTATGGGCATATTTCCCCATCATCAGGTCTGGCCAGAACTATCTTGCAAGGCACAGTGAAAATGGGAAGAAAACAAAGCAGACAAAGGATTTTGCCATTTCCGCCATTCAGGCGCTGTGTGTGGCTCTGAGTACTAGGTGAACTAATGGGCATCATCCACTTAGCGGCAGATCAACGAGGCCCTAATGTCACTGCACAATGATCGGCCCACTTGGCGTCCAACTGACGAGGCAGTGAGCCGTGAGATAAGACTGATGGGAGCCTAGTCTACCAATAGGTATGAACAGGCCTGGGGTTAGGCAAGTCTCAGAGGGAAGTGGAGAATAGGGACAACTAGAGAAAACCGGTTGCAAATTAATCTATGATTCCCAACATTGCTTGTGGTTAAAGGCCCTGTCACACTATGATGTAACAACGTCAGCATAGGGAGAACGTGAAGAACGTTGAACTTCTCGGTGTAGTATGCAAATTTGGGCACAAGTTGAACGTGGATGCAGCGCAGTTGACCAGAGCGTAACGTCGGTAAACCATAGTGATACCGTCATTCAACGAGAGAGGACAACGTCATTACGCTCACGGAATGTTATGAACATTATTCCATCGCCAGAACTACGTTACGTGATGTTACATACATCATGACATGGTGGCGAAACGTTGAACTTATGTTGAGCGTACATTCTCCTGACGTTCTCCTGATGTTCTCCTGACGTTCTCCTGACGTTCCCATTACGCCTCGTGGACGTTTCCACCGGGTTTAATTTGGGTCAATGTAGTGGAACGTAGTGAGCAGCGTTTGACTAATGTCCGTTTAATGTCATTGATGTTTGCCGAACGTGTACAGAACGTATGGCGAACATAAATCCTTACGTTCGATTTACGTCGAAAGTTTTGAACAGGTTCAAAACTTTGATGTGCGCCGACGTAACACGACGTAACGTGACATAGCTCGACATCAGTCTAACGTCATTCTGACGTCATCATAACGTAACCCAACGTAATGACAAAACGTGATCATGTCAGGCTTACGTTTGCTCGTTACGTCGTAGTGTGACAGGGGTATAAGGGATTGATGATAATGATGATGATATATAACAGTCTGGGTACTTGAGGTGATTACCCTTTGATGTTCACATTTTTATTACCTTCCTTAATGGATTTTGGATAAAGTAGTACCTGTCTTCAGCGATTCGTTGTGATCTGCGAACCATATGCCATCCCAGGTTTAGTTAATTTGCCTCAGTGTTCCCTTCTATATAGTAACATAGGCTTATAATATTAAGAAGGGCATCAGTATCTAATTATATGTAGAATCAATTCTAGATAATTGCTTGGGTTTTGACAATTGTATGCTTCATTAATGCCATTGATACAATTTTAATGCCATTCTAAAATATGGCCAGCTAGAAATGAGAAATCTACGCTATTTCATCACTGAATGGCTGAATTGAGCCAAGTAAGGAAACTCTGGATATCCATCTCTGACCTGCATTTTACCCTGTCTAACAACCCGAAATAGTCTATTTAAATCTTTTTGTTTACCAAAGTGTATTTTATTCATCGAATAATATCTTTTGTCAGTGCCAGAGCACTGGTCTTCCGGACGTACAGTACCCTTCTTTAATACATAAATGAAACTACTATCAGTTGTAATAGTAACTGCATGCAAATCCTGTTTGATACTAAAAGTATTATACATCTTATAAATGAAGTATCAGCTGTCGTAGTAACTGTGTACAATTCAGGACAGGAGGCGGACTACATAGTATGGCAAATTATTCAAGGAAGAAGAACAGTGAGTAATGTATGCAATCAATTGAAGTAGCGAATGCTAAGAACTGAATGGTAGAACATAAGTAGATAATAATTAAGTGGTAGAGATTAATAGTTAAGGCAATGTAGTGATATCTTAATGAGGTCAAGTGTCAGATCGAGGCAAAGTCATGTATGTCATTAGAGTCTTAAGTGACCCGGGCCTCAACCCTAGTCGAAGCGATAGTTGGGTGGGTGGGACGGTGAAGGTAGGTCTTGGTGGTGCGGTGGCAGGAGGAGAAGTGGTTGAGTTGAGGGGCAGGCGGAAGAGAGGAAGGGGGGGGGGAGAGGTACCAGCGGAGGAACCAGCGGGGGAACCAGCGGGGGGAACCAGCGGAGGGAGGAGGGGGGTGGTGGCAACATCTGCAGGAAGTGGGATGAGTGAGGGAAGGGGGAGAGGAGGGAGTGGTGGCGCCATCTGGGTGGTAGGAGATGTGTGTCGGGTAGTGGTGTAGGGGGGGGGGGCGGTAGGGTCGGGCGACGGGAGGTCGTCCGCCTCCCCCCGAATTACCCATATTGCCAATGCAATATGGACAATTCCAGTCCAATAACAGTATCATGCATTTAGTGAATATGTATTGCATGGTTCTAGAATTGTCTTTAAACACTTTCTTCCTTCTTTCCTTTTTATGGAAAGAAATATATCAACAGTATATATACCTATCTTCAAATACATATACAGTATATATGCAAATCAGTGGATCTAATCAATGGAGGTCTGAGATTGTAGTGGGGATTTATATGTGACTGGTATTGGGTCAATTTCAAGAAAAATGTTAGGTACTAGGTATGTAATGGGCATTCAAAGAGGGGTGGGAAGGAGCTTAGCGTGCTGGGCCATGCAGTGCATTTGAGACCATTTGTATATATGTATTTGCAGGGGTCACGGCTGGCCTTTAGAATACCTGTAAATGTGTAGGGGTCTGACAGGCCTGTTGTATTTTGATTAAGTCTTTGAATTCCAGGAGGCTTGTGGACCTTCTTGTCCTCACTGGGAGTTTATTCCATAATGTACCACCTCTATAAATTGGTGCTTTAGTCAGCTTGTTTGTTAGTGGCTTGGACATTTTTAGGAGTGTAGCATCACTCTGTCTGGTTACTCTGTTTGTATGATCAACATATTGCTCATCGTTGGATCTTTTATACATGAGATTGAGGAGATGTGAGTCCCTCCTTTGGCTAAAGTAGCTGATTTGTGATTTGCCATGCATTTCCTTTACAGACAGGTTTTTACCTCTGTAGACAGTTCTAAGTGCCCTGTTTTGAAACCTGTGTAATTTGTTTTGTTGTTGTTTTGTCAGCAGTCCATAGATTAAATCATTTTAATCAATTATTAGAAGAATAGTGGTGTTATATAGCAAAAGGGCTGTGTTCTCACTCATGTCGTATCTAATTTTCCTAAAATTTTCATTTTTATGGCTATCATTTGATTGAGTTTTGACAGTTGTCAATTACCATTTAGGTTTAATTTACGCTATTCTATCACAACTCGTTCCCTCAATACCAGAAGAACAGTAGAATGACAATTGAAGAATAATAATCAGAGGAATAATGCACATTATTACAAAAGTACATATACACATATATTTTCGAGATTTCCGCAAGGACTGACACAGGCAGTCGGGAGCGGTTAGTGAGGCACACACACGTTGGGGGCGCCACCAGTTATAGTTACTTGGAAGTGATGTTGGGTGAGATACAGGCAAGCTAGATTGCATTGTGCGTGCAATACAGACTTCTTCCATTATTTATACATCATATGCATAACATATATGAATATATATGTAGCCTGTTTGGTGAATGTACCTATAGCTAAAATACGGATTGAAAACTCAAAAACAAAGGGCCGTGGAGATATCAGAAGGGCACCAACAATGAGAGAGGGACCATGTTGACTGGTGTGTGTAGTTTTGTTTTTGTTTGTTTGTTGTTTTACGTCCTAGCAACATCTAAGGTCATATCAGGACGGGTACCGACTTGTGACAGTGCGCACTCATGGCAACTTTATAGTGCTGCCCCACTGGAAGACCAGGCCACCAGCACCATGACCTGATATGCCACTCAGTCACATTATCCTGACACTGAGCCAACCAGTCCTTGTCCTACCTTATAATGCCGAGCGCCAGGCTAGGAAGCGACAAGTATCAATTTTTAAGTCATTGGTTTGACTCGACCAGGGTTCGAACCCACGACCCCACGACCTACCAACATGGGAGATGGACACTCTAACTCATTCGCGCATCCCGTCTGGTGTGTCTAAGAACAGGCATATCAAGAGGTAAAGAGGAAATAGAGAGTGGCGTATAGATCTATGGGAAATACTGCCTACAGCAAGCATTGAAATTGCATACCTGATCAAACATCTGCCAGAAATCTTTTATATAACTTTACCATAATATCAGCTCAAGTGGCGCCTCCCTTCAATTGGCGCTCAGGACATGTGCCATGCCTGCCATACCCTAGGTACTCCACCGGGGACAGATAAACTTTCGATGGTGGGGGTGACCGGGGGAGGTGGAGGGGAGATCCCGGGGGTGGGGGTGGGAAGGTAAGCAGGAGGACGCGTGGAATTCTACATTACAGACCAGTGCCCCTAGTTTATTGGTTACACTGACCAAAAGGTCTCCGCGAAAAAACGAGTCCCAGGTGGCTCGCCAGTAAAGTAGGCCATGCTGTAATCTCTTCACTAACTCACCCTGGCGGCAATCCAGGAGGAGCATGCGCAGTGCGCAGGGTTGGTTGGTTGTTAGAGTTATACGTCCTGGCAACATCTGAGGTCATATCAGGATGGGCACCGACTTGTGAAAGTGCGCACTCATGGCGACTTTATATAGTGCTGCCCCCCTGGGAAATCAGGCTGCCGGCACCATGACCCGATATTCCGAAATTGGAAAAGCTCTGAAAACTGAAGTTTTTCTTTTTCATACAATATATAGATAAACTATAATACTATTTATGGTCTTTATTTATCACACTTAGTGTGAATATTCCTTTATTTCTCCATAGATGTGTCATGTTTTATTACAGTTCATTTGAATCTGTATATGGTTAAGTTTTATCAAATGTTTTTGTTGAAAATGAAATATACTAAATGTGTACACTTATCCCATTATTTCATTTATCAGGATATTACGGTATGCATAAACTGCAATGCCTTTTGTAGACTTTATTTATCTAAGTTAGTGTGAGTATTCATATAGTTTTACTGCATTATTAATATCTGATTACCATCTTTAATCTGAAATATGAAAAAAAAATCTGAATTCCGAAACTAAACTAACCATATCGATTTGGGATAAGGGCTTGTGGATCTTTAATGGTTTCCAAGTTGTTGTAATCTGTTGCAATCTAGTATAATCACATAATGAGATTAACTGCTCTGCTATCATCATTAAGCAGAAAGCGACATTTGAACTATTTTTAGCTGTTTTAATTTGGACATGGCCATTGAACAGCGTCAACATTGCAAACCCAGCGACAACGACAGAATAAACTCACACATTAGTGCTAAGCCCGCCGAAGCCAAAATCTAACTGGAAGCTATGTAATAAGAAAATGACACAGTTCCAATTAAAGCCGCATACTCCGATAACTTAGAGTTCCTCTAAATTCTTTTGGGATAAATTATTATGTTGGTCAAAATGACCATATATCTCATTTTTAACTAAGCTAAGTACATTGGCCTGGACAGTCGTATATTCTCATTAGAGCTAATGACTAAACACATTCTGAACACATCATATAGTTACTACCATATAGTTTACTAAATAAATTCTACCAATTAGTAATACAACTTTTTATATTTTTATGGGAATTTGTTTCCCTTGGCCACAAGTACAGACTACTACATTACTTTATTTTTTTTGTAAATATCTTGAATGCATAACTTTGGAGATATTTGAAGTGCAAACATGGAAATTCGATTTTTGGCCTGCAGAAAACAAGTCAAACACCATAGGTTTCTGCAGCAAGAGGTTCTATTAAATTGATATCGCATTATTCCCTTTTATGCAACAAGAACTCATTAATAAGTGCACCAGTATCTAAGTTAAATATATCAATAAGTGCTTTGATTTACACAATTTGATGCTTTCCTCGGCCTATGCAGCTTTAAGTGTAATTTCAGAAGGAAACAAAACAGCATTGCTTACATAATTAATTTCAAGGAAAGGTTTGCAAATATATTATCACATTGCCTACTATACTAGTGCTACAATTTGAATGAACTGACACCGTTTGCGCAACGAACTGGCTGTGCTCGCAATTACCATCATAATTGAAACATGGTAGACGCATGTCCATTAGTGTAACAATGCAATTGACGTTCACTAAGAGCATTAGCTGCTGGCTCCGCTTTTAAACCACACAGTCAGAAAAAAAGTACACTTTGTTTTAATGACCTAGTTCCTCGCAGTGTGATACCTAATATAATATCTCGGTAGCTCAAAACGGAGACTTGCCATTTAGAAATAGGATACTACGCCATGTCCACTTGTAAAAAGGCTGGGGCTCGAATCTGTGGCTGTGTAGGGCAGGCTATAGTGAAATCAATACAGACACAGAGAAAGGAAGAGTATAAATGGTAAAGAAGAAGAGAGAGTCAAAATATGGTTACATGGGACCATTGTAGAGTATCACCCCCACCCCTTTCCCCCAATGGAAAACAAGCATTCTTGGCCCTACCAATATGGATCCAGCATTCCTGTTCCCCATGGATACCATGGTCTGCCCAGCACCAAGCTGTATGGCCCCACGGCCACCACCAAACTTGACCTTTGAGTGTGGTGATCCCTATCCCAGCAGAGGGGGTAGGCACTGAGTGCACTCACACCCAGACCTGCCAGCACCACTATATCTATTTACATCCCACTCAGGCACCACCAGCCCATAACATATACATACATGCACCTGGTCATGTACACCGATCAGTAATAGAACATTTGCATTCCCCCCTATGACGTATATCGGAATATTTTACACATGGTTGCTATGCTAACTAACCAGTTCAACTTGGCAACCCCAACCCTAACCCATAGATCAGAGTTGGAGGTCGGCCTTGGGATCAGGGATGCGGTTGACGTTGGGGTTGGGATTGTGGATTGGGAGAATTATCACTATCTCTGACCGATGGTGTTTTGTAGAACAATCTGTTTTTTTCTTTCTCTCAGTTATAACACATCAATCTTGCATGACTTTATTTTGTTTATGGGAGTTTTGCGTCCTGACAACATCTCAGGTCATATCAGGACGGATACCGACTTGTGATAGTGCATTCTTATGGAGACTTTATAGTACTCTCCCACTGGGATACCAGGCCGCCGACACCATGGTCCGATATCCCACTCAGTCATATTATCCTGCCATTGAGCTAACCAGTCCATGCCCTATCCTTGTAATGCCTAGCGCCGGGATAGGTAGTATCAACTTTGCAAGACATCGCTTTGACTCGAGCGGGATTCGAACTCCCGACCTGCTGCACGGGAATGATTTGATCTAATATGAGCTCAATCATAACCTGGCCCAAGGCAAACTCTGATGGTTTAATAGTAATACCCAAGGACACATATGCAAGGTCATGAAATGCACTACTCATCGGATATGGATGTTATATGCTTGCTTAAATCATTCAGCATTTACCTTAGCATTCTGACTTCCAACAAAGGATATAGCCACATGGCCATCACTCAAAATGTTTGATGAGGTTGCGCAATACCACACACCAAGTGTACATCTGTGTACCTACTAGCATCGTATATGTCACCCCTAAAGGTTGGAAGTCACATGCGATGAAAATGATACATGCCACAATCAGGCAAGGTAAGTGCAAGTCTAGAACAAACCTCGTACTAATTGAGGCCGTATCTGCAGCTCCATATATCTCATTTTTAACTAAGCTAAGTACATCGGCCTGGACAGTAGTAGATTCTCATGAGAGCTAATGACTAAACACATTCTGAACACCTCATATAGTTACTACCATATAGTTTACTAAATAAATTCTATCAATTAGTAATACATCTTTTCATATTTTTATGGGAATTTGTTTCCCTTGGCCACAAATATATAATTGTGAGCTTTTTAATTTAATGAGTGTGTATTGGCACATAATTGATTGTCTGCTTTTATATGTAAAAGCGATGGTTTGAACAAAAAACAAACATCTCTCACAGTGAATATGGCCTTTGCTGCCGACATGGCATAAAGCAACCACCAATCAATCAATCAATCAATCATTAATCAGTCTCCTACATTGTTAGTTCCAACAATGTTAGTTCCCTAATGGTACCATTATGCCTGACCGCTTACTACCAATTGCAGTAGGGACCATTTAAATTATAATAGCCCAACAATCTTCAAATGGATGCACCACATATCATTATTTAAACCCTTATCACTTATTTGACTATACACAGTATGTGAATAGGTACATATTTTACTCCCTGACCTACATCTTCCTAACACCAGGATATCATGATATACCGCAATTTTGCACTCTACTCATATGTGGCAAGACTCAGGGTCGTGCATTAAAAGGACATGCACACGTCCCATCATTGTTGCTCAATGGCTCATCAGCATGCATACATGTCCATAAAGGCAAGGTGTGCTCAATACACTACAATTGCAACAGGTAACACTCAACAGAAAAATATTATATAACTACATTCTTGGACTAGAAGTGGAGAAGCACTCCATGACTATGCGAGCTCATTATTGAACATTACAGTCATTATTGAGTTCTAGTCATATTCAATGTCATATTTTATATTTGTTTTCATTAAGTGCCTTCGAAATATAATTGTGTAAATTCTTGAGGTTTTGAAGACCCTAACAATGCCGGACACAATGTCTAGCTGGAGGGCACGGCTGTGTTGTATTGTTATGGATTATAAGTACAGTTTCGGGGTTAAAGTGGCGAGCTATACCTCGTCCGGAAAACAAACAAACTCGGAATAGTTCAGATTTGTGCCACAGGGTGGTGCATGCTTAGTACTGAACTTTTCCACTTGGTGGTGTAGAGTGACCTAGATCAGATTTGTGCCACAGGGTGGTACATGCTTAGTACTGAACTTTTCCACTTGGTGGTGTAGAGTGACCTAGATTGGTCATGTGACTGGGCTGGGTCAGTGGAGAGAAGGGAGGGTAAAACAGGTATTTTCAATTTCTTTAGAGTAGTTCAAACAGGAAATATATTTGCTTTAAGGTAAAATATATGTGAGTACAATTACATTGCATAATACATGCATACACACCTTGTATATGTGATGTCCTATATACAATTAATCTGAACTGAGAAAACTAACGACATGGGGTCTCTGTGGCCTAGTGGTTAGAGTCTTGAACTTGTAATCTGAAGTTGTTTTGGTGGTGTGGGTTCAAACCCCATACAGTCCAAAACCTTTTTACATTCAACAACAAAAAAATGTTTCCATCTATATGTGTTTCTCATTGAATTATGCAATGTAATTTTACTAACATATATTTTACATTACGCAAATATATTTCCTGATTGAACTACTATAAAGAAAATTGAAAATACCCCAGTTTTACTCTCCCTTCTCTCCACTCACACAACCATTTTTAAAACAACAGCTACCAGCTAGTCCCAGCCTCAGAACTGACCCACTTCTGGTGGTGACGTGGGTAGACTACTCTCCCCACACATATTTGGTTCTATAAACATAAAAACTAAACAAGGTTGTTCTTGGAGAGCATTTGTCGGAGTACGGTTCCCTGCCACAAGGTATAACTGGAGACTTTAAGACCCGATATAACGCATTTCATCTGGATTGGTCTATTGCCAGCTGAATACACAGCTACTGTGCTACCTGCCATAGGACCACTGAGGGACTGTTGTGAGAGTGCTGTGAGAGTGTCAGTAGATTGCAATGAAACTGATGTGTGCTATGATACTGCTGTGTATGCTGTCATACTGCTGTGAGGGTGTTATGAGACTGCTGTGAGAGTGTTGTTAAACTGCTAAGGGAGTGTTGTGAGACTGCTGTGAAAATATTGTATTGATTGATTGGTGGTTGCTTCACGCCATGTCAGCAGCATAGGCCATATTCACGGCAAGAAATGTTTGCTTTGTTCAAACCATCGCTTTTACATGTAAAAGCATACAATCAATTTTGTGTCAATGGACACTCATGAATTTTGTAAACTCACAATCATATAGCTAAGATAAAAGTCTAAATGATAGTATTATTCACTGATGAAATTTGTTTAAAAACCTATATGAGTTGGTACAAACCAGCTGCCCTCAAAAAGGCTAAAATGTTTTCTTGTTTTACTTTAGTAAAAAGGTCATGCATGTTGTCTGCAGTGTAAAATTGTTGGCGCAGGGCCATGAAATCCACACAGTCTAATAAAATGTGTTTTAATGTCAGTGGGGACTGACATCCAATACATTCAGGGGGAGGCTCCCCCATGAGCAGAAAAATGTGTGTTAGCCACGAGTGGCCAACACGGCATCTTGTTAAAACAACCTGGTCGTGTCGCCCTTCCAGGCGACTCTGCGGCAGTCCGTTCACGGAGGGGGTAATTGTATGGAGTTTGTTGTCTGGGTGTTCATCCCATTCGATCTGCCATAGGTTCCAATTGTATTTTTGAATGGTAGGTTTCAGATCAGAGTGGGGAATATGACAGTGTTCCAAAGGAGCAGTCAGGGCTCGAGTGGTCGCTTGATCTGCTCTCTCATTTCCTGGGATACCCACATGACTAGGCACCCAACATAGGTGAATGTCAAATTTTGCTAGTGAAAGAGAGTTTAGTTTAATGAGTACTTTAAGTAGTATTGGGTGGTCCAGTTTCCTATTGTTTAAAGCCTGAAGGCAGGAAAACGAGTCAGTGAAAATGATGAATTTATGACTGGCTGAGGTTTCGATGCACTCTAACGCGAGTAGGAGTGCTCGTGCCTCAGCAGTAAAGATAGAACTCTGATCTGGAATACGCGTACCTAATTCATGTCCGTGGACGATTGCTGCCGCAGAGACTCTGTTGTCTGTCTTTGACCCATCCGTGTAAACGGCTAGGTGGGCGCTAAAAGCACTTCGCACATCGATAAAGCTTTCATGATATGAAAGTGGGTGCATTTGACTTTTCTCTGACATGGCCAGCTGGAAGATGATGTTTGGTTTCCTCAGCTGCCAGGGAGGAACATCTGAATATTGTGAGGGTGCTATGTTATGTATATTTGCCCTCAGGGCCTCCAAATGAGGCTTTATTCTGAGGCCTAACGGCTTTATGTATGTTGGCCTTAATTCATAGAGGCGTTCATATGGTGGCATAAAAATGTAGTTATATGCAGGATTTAAAATATTTCCTTTTAATTTTATCGCATATTGCATAGACAGTTTGAGCCTTCTACTCTTAAGGGAAGGCTCTCGGCCTCCGACATAAAGGCTCTGGAAGGGCGAGGTTCTAAACGCCCCCAGGGCCAGCCGAAGGCCTTGATGGTGTATAGTGTCTAACTGTGATATGTATGATTTCCTGGCTGAACCATAAACAATACAGCCATAGTCCAATTTTGAATGTATTAAAGTTCTATATAATTGGAGCAGAACAGTGCTATCTGCTCCCCACTGTGTGTGGGCTAGAACTTTTAAAATGTCCAGTCCCTTAAGGCACCTGGACTTTAAATACTTAATATGAGGGATAAAAGATAATTTGTTGTCAAAGATAACTCCTAAAAACTTGGTCTCTTTATCGACTTTTATGGGATCATTTCCAATTGTTAAATTAGGTTCATGGTGCAAAGTCCGTAAAAGACAAAAGTGCATGCAAACGGTTTTCGATTTGGAGAATCTAAAACCATTTTCCATTGCCCATGAGGAAAGGCTATTTATATTTAATTGGAGCTGCCATTCTATAGTGTTCATATTTTTACCTTTATAACATATTAAAAAGTCATCTACATAGAGACTGCAGGATACAGTACTCTTAATGGATTTGATTATATTGTTAATTTTAATGCCAAAAAGGCTAACAGATAGAATGCTACCCTGAGGTACACCCATCTCCTGATCAAAAGGATCAGAGAGGGTAGCATTGACCCAAACTCTAAAGTTCCGGTTTGATAACAATTTAGAAATGAAAATGGGCAAGCGCCCTCTAAAACCCATATTGAACAAATCCTTTAGGATGCCGTACTTCCATGTCGTATCGTACGCCTTTTCGAGGTCGAAAAATACGGACACGACATGTTCTTTGTTTATGAAGGCATTTCGAACGAATGACTCCAATCGGACCCAGTGGTCGAGGGTACTCCTCCCCCGCCTGAAACCACACTGGAAGTCGGTCAGATGGTGCTCCGACTCCAGGATCCAGACGAGGCGATCGTTAATCATTTGTTCGAAAGTTTTACAAATGCAAATTGTAAGCGCTATCGGGCGGTAGTTCCCAGGCTCGCTATGGTCTTTCCCCGGTTTGGGGATGGGAATAATGATGGCCTCTTGCCAGGAGGTTGGGATGTCTCCCGTGCGCCAAATATTATCAAAAAGGTGCAGAAGCAGTTCTATTGGTACTGGTGGGAGGTGTTTTAAAAATTGGTAGTGTATTTTGTCTGGACCTATTGCAGTGTCGTGCGATCTATTTAAAGCGTGCTTTAATTCATCTGTTGTGAAAAAACTATTGTAGTGCTCAGTGTTATTAGATTTGAAATTTATAGGTTGTCTTTCCAGGCGCAACTTCATCTGTGCAAAGGCCGGAAGGCAGTTTTGCACAGATGAGTTCTGGGAGAAAGTATTGGCAAGAAGGTTGGCTATGTCGGTTATGGAAGTTAAAAGAATATTATTGTGTTTTAGATGTTGGACCGATGATCCAGCATATTTTTGCTTTATTTTCCGGATCATGGTCCATACTTTAGAAAGTGGGGTGCGAGTGGTTATGCTGGAGACATATTGTCTCCAACACAGCCTCCTTGCCTCCCTAATAATTCGGCGAGCCTGAGCCCTTAGACTTTTAAAGCGAACGTGGTTCTCGGCGGTAGGCCGCCGGAAGAACAGACGTTGCGCCTTTTTCGGCTCATTGATAGCGTTCTTACAAGTTACATTAAACCAAGGATTTGTTATATGTTTTGGAAATGCCGAGGTCTTAGGAATGGTTTCCTCTGCAATCGACCCCAAGATCTCTGTGAATGTTTTCATTGCAACAGGATCATTGCGGGCTACTCCCGTGAACCTCTCACGGGCGAGTGACTGGAACAGTGACCAGTCGGCTTTGCTCAGCCGCCATCTCAGTTCCTTCCGGTTCCGAGCTGGTCCCTTAGTCGTAATCACGATAGGGAAATGGTCACTTCCACAAAGGTCATTCCAGACTCTCCATGAGAAGTCCAGCAGGAGACCCGGCTGCAAAATAGTGAGGTCGATTGCAGAGCAGGTCCCATACCCAGGATGAACATAAGTATGGGACCCATCATTCAGAAAGCTTAAAGCGTGATTGCTTAGGAAATTCTCAACTCCCCTGCCCTTGCTGTTTGTGTTTGCACTACCCCATATGGCGTTGTGTGCATTGAAATCCCCCATTAAAATGTAGGGGGGAGGCAACTGATCAGCTAAAGTTTCTAAATCTTGTGTTGAGAATATGGAGTTAGGGGGGATATATATGGAGCATATTGTAATGGTTTTATCTAGACTAATTCGAATGGCTATTGCTTGAAAGGTTGTATTTAAGGTGATGGGGGTGTGTATCACATCTTCACGCACCAGAATGGATGAGGCACCAGTGGCTCGTTCCCCATCCGGTGCATAAGAGTGATACAGATTGTAGTGCGTTAGAGAAATCTGATCAGTAGCCTTTATACAGGTTTCCTGCAAGCAAAGGGCAATAGGGTCAAGCCTCTCACAAAGCAATCGCACTTCATTGAAGTTTGCTCTAAAACCTTGGCAGTTCCATTGAAGAAGAGTTTCACCCGCCATCAAGGTGGTGGATTGACGGGTGATCTCCCCCTCATTTTCACTTTGGGGGAGACGCTGCGACCACGACTCGGCGCAGCCTCAGCCATCTCTTCTTCATCTAACACACAAAAAATTTATTTTTAAGGGAGATAGATCCCTTCTGCTCCCTATCAGGAGCAACTCTCCGTTGTTTTTGTGCCGGAGCCTTTTCAGGCGCCGGCTTTGTTTTTTTGGTAATTTTTATAGTGTCTTTCTTAGACACACTCAGATTCGGATCAGTTTGGACAGTGGTTGTCTTCATCAAAGAAACCACGCTCTGGAAACCAGAAGGACTGCACTATGGTTGATCCAAGTTCAACCATGTGCAGTCGGTCTGACATTCGATTGTCCTGGTGGAGGGTTTGACCGCAGAGGCATAGGAGAGGGAGGGGATGGACCCCTCAACCAATTTCCTAGCCTCTGGGTAGCTGATTTTGCTTTCAGTTTTCACCCTTTGTACAGCTTTTCCCTTTTTCCACACAGGACAATCTTTCGATATGGCCATGTGGGCACCTTGACAGTTAACACATTTAACTGTGTTTTTGCAGTCTGTATTTTCGTGCCCTTTCTGACCACATCAGAGACAGGTCTGCTCACTGGAGCAGTTGTCTCTGCCATGACCATACTTCTGGCATTGGAAACATCGGAGTGGATTTGGAATAAACAAATCCACATCAACGATTAAGTAGCCAATTTTCAACTTCTTAGGTGGAGTGGGTTTATTAAATGTCAGAATATAAGTGTTTGTAGGAATAATATTTCCTTCTTTTTTAATAGTTATTCTGACATTTAACACGCCTTGAGGTTTTAATTCAGAGGCGATTTCAACCTCATCGATACCCTGGAGTTCTCTAATACGGATTACTCCTTTACTAGAGTTCAGGGATCGGTGAGGTGAGGCCTTCATGCCGACACCTGCCAGTGTTTTGCAATGCAGCAGGTTATCAGCATGGGCCTTCTTACCACACTCCACAAGAATCTGTCCAGAACGTAGTTTCTTTACTGAAGTCACCATGCCTGCTATCCCCAGAATGCCTTTGTCAATGGCAAATGGGGACAGCTTGCCCAGAGGATGGGATGAATCAGTTGCCTCAAGGACAACAAATCTAGCCCATTCACTAGAAGGTTCCTGATCCGAATCTGAGTCTGTCAACGGTCTTTTTTTTTTTTTTTTGTTTGAAGCCATATTTCATGAAAGTGATTCGTCACCCTTGCTCCCCACCCACCACGGAGCCCCAAATGGGGGTGTGCAGAGCTGCGGATACCCGGCAGTTACACACCAAGGATACAAGGGTGATATACTCAAGCAATGATCTTCCAAAATGGAAGATCATTACCAGATTGACCCTAGCCACCACCTTCTAGGAGTAGTGAAAAATGAAAATAAATTGAATTTATGTATATATATAAATATATGTATAAATATGAGTTTGTCGATAATTACATTTTTCATAGTACTACTCCTAGGGCTTGGCGTGACCAGCCGATTGATTGGACTGGGCCAGTCCAACCCCTCGTCTAGGTGAAGTCGGGGCCAAAGTGCAGTATTGGTCGACAGGAAGCCGCAACTCCCTGAAGACCTCATGCACCAGGATCCCTTCCTCCACTGACACGAGCCGCGACTCACGGCAAACGAGTCGCCCCATTTGTTGCATTTTACGATCTGCAAGGGGGTGCAAGGGAACTATTCTACCCCGGTTCTCCACAGGGGAAAATATTGTAAGACTGATGTGAGAATGCTATGAGAATGCTGGGGGACTGCTGTATGACTGCTGTGAGAATGTTGTAAGACTGCTGTGATACTGTCGAGGGACTGCTGAGGGACTGTTGAGTGACTGCTCTGAGAATCTTGTGAGAATTTTGGGAATCTGCTGTGAGAGTGCTATATGAGACTGAAGTGAGAGTGTTGTGAGACTGCTGTGATACTGTCGTGAAAATGTTATGAGACTTGTGGGACTGCTGTGCTAGTTCTGTTAGAGTGTTACTAGACTATAGTGAGACTGCTGTGGCAATGTTGTGAAACTGTTCTGAAACTACTATGAAACTGTTGTGACATTTCTCTGAGACTGGTACAAAACTGACGGGAGATTTTCATGGAGACTACCGTGACACTGCAATGGGACTGCCGTAAAACTACATCGATGCCGTTCCGAGACTGCTATGAGACTACTCTGAAACTGCTCTGACACTGCTGCGAGATTTCTGGGAAATTGCCTTGAGACCGCTGTAAGACTTCAGCAGCACACATTATATTCCCTACGGCCATATTAAATGATGTGCATAGACAGCGGGATGCATGCTCTCTCTGCAGTGAGCATTAGTGAACGTCGCTCGGCATCATTATGCACACATTTGAAAACCCGGTCATCATTGATCACTTTGTCAACAGTCTTATCACATTACATGAGCGCCGCGATCTTCCCATCCACCCCGCCGGGCTACACTCAGGAAGCTGCGATTGATCACCATGTTCTCAGCCGTCAGCACTAAAACCAGCTCATTGCCTTGATGAGTAAAAAAATAACCCCTTTCAAACCAACTCACCAACGCGCCAGCCATGTTGTTTGTTGTGCATGCTCAGCCAGCGCTCTGTAGGTAGGGGGCCTACGCAGTGGAATATAAATAATGGCCGACGCTATTCGCACGGTGGCCCATGTGGCTAACTGATGACTGATGATTGGCTATTCGCACGACGTATGGAGATTTACATGTTACATGAAGGGAGTAGGTAGGGCAGGAGAGCGAGCGGGAGGGCGGGAGAACAAGTGGGATGGTTGGAGAGCGTGTGGGAGGGTGGAAGAGCAAGCAAGAGAGTGAGCAGGAGGGCCAGTGAGAGAGCAAGCAGACTGGCGGGAGGGCCAGCGTGATGGCAGAAGAGCAAGGGGTTAGATAGATAAAGGATTCACCCGCTACTCGCAGTACTCGGGTGAATACCAACGTAGTCTAAATACGGGCGAAAATAGCTTTAGTATGGAACAGGATGTACAATGCCTGGCTCCAGTGACAAATGGAGCCAGGCAATTCACAGAGTTGGTGAAATGGGAGAGAATGCAAAAAGACAAGATGGCGGCCATAGAACGGCATCGATTTCACTTTAAAATCTTATTAAACTAGATATTTTATTATATTTTTCAAGTCAAAGGTAGTGGGTAAATATGAAGACATATACAAAGAATAAATGTTGCTTCTTAGATTGTGAATTTAGGGTCTCATAAAAACTCATTTCATTAGTCCGATTTTTCGACAGTTTTTATATAAGGCTGGTTTTCACCCGTGTCCTGCGAGTACCGGGTGAATCTTTAATCTAGGGTTTAGAGTGGGCGGAAATTGAGGTTGGTAGTGTGTTTAGGTAAACCGTTCGGATAGTGTATCACCAGTGAGATGCACATCGGCCATGCGACTAGTCACTTCCTAAAATAATGGCCAACTATGGTTAATGTCAGTAATGCACACCAATGGAATAATGTATCACATTCAAAATAAGGCTAGTTAAAAGTAGAAATAGAGCTTGAATTAGAGCAATCCGCATGCTTACTCAGGAAGAGGGCAGCTTTGAGAAAGGGTCGATACCTCACCCCCTCCTCATTCTCCCCCCCCTTAAGACCCTCTATAACAATGAAATAGTGCCTAAACCAATTGGGCTTTAGTGCTCGCCCGATGCGATGGGCAACGACATGGCTTTGGGGGTAAGGGTGGGGGTGGGGGTAGGGTTTGGTGATTAATAGGGAACTTGCCACTTTCAGTTCGCTGTGCTTGTACTTGTTGTAGTCTGCTTCATGGCACAGCATCAACAAAATAATGTTGTAATAAGAAATGGGACAAGGAATACTCTTCTTCAATCGCCTACTTATTTTATGACGTGCGCTTAAAAAGCAAGCCGAAATACATTATGGATGCATTATTGAAGACAGTTATTATTTTGTATCTTGAACCTGTTTAATTGCATACTGACAGCCATTCCGCAGTGTATGCGCCGGCGGACAGCTCGGGATCACAGAGCGTGCAGTTTGTCATAGGCAAGTTTAGAAACTGATATAGTGCTATGAATCTGACCCCAGGCTGTCCTCCGATGCATACGCTATGGAATGGCACATTTGCGATGGATTCCATCCAAACTATAACACATAGGCACCACCAGAACGGTTGCTACAATCATAGCATTAAACCCAGAAACCTGCACAATTGCAGCAGATCCCGTCAACCCATTAATGCTCAGGTCTGGCTGAATCATAGAATGTGTAGTTTGTCATAGGTGAGTATGGAAACTGATATGGTTCTACTACCTCGGGCCGTCCTCCGGCACATACTCTGTGGAATGGCTGCTCACAGAATTAAGCCAAGAACCCAGCGCATTTGAGACGGATCCTGTCCAAATGATAACGCATAAGCACGGCCAGAACAGCTGCTGCCATCATAGCATTAAACCTGGAAACCTGTATATTTGCGGAGGATCAAATTAACCTTTCTACAAAATAATATTTTGATTAAAACCCTAGTGCCATGGGTCTATAACACCAATCTGTTCCCAGAACAGCCCTGTCAGGTTCCAGGATTAGTAGGTCATCTCACATCACATGGTCATCGCGAGATGACCATCTGGGTCATAACCACAGGACTTTTGGCAAGCTTGTTGAAATTATTTTGTGTTCTTTCAGCTCAAACTGCTCCAAAACCAGCCAGTTTTCATCAAAGTTACTCGGGACTAATGAATATTAGGATATAATGGTCAACCTAAGCTATTTATCTCAAACATAACTAACAAATTCAAACACCATCGGACCATGCAACTATGGCACCAATCTGTTCCCAGAATGTTCACACCCCAAACAGAAATACCTACCTACAGCCCTGTCAGGTTCCAGGATTAGTAGGTCATCTCACATCACGTGGTCATTGCGAGATGCCCATCTGAGTCATAGCCACAGGACTTTTGGCAAGCTTGTTGAAATTATTTTGGGTTCTTTCAGCTCAAATTGCTCCAAAACCAGCCATTTTTCCTCAAAGTTACTCGGGACTAATGAATATTAGGATATAATGGTCAACCTAAGCTATTTATCTCAAACATAACTAACAAATTCAAACACCATCGGACCATGCAACTATGGCACCAATCTGATCACAGAATGTCCACACCCCAAACAGAAATACCTACCTACAGCCCTGTCAGGTTCCAGGGTTAGTAGGTCATCTCACATCACATGGTCATCGCGAGATGCCCATCTGAGTCATAGCCACAGGACTTTTGGCAAGCTTGTCAAAATTATTTTGGGTTCTTTCCACTCAAATTGCTCCAAAACTAGACATTGTTCATCGAAGTTACTCAGGACTAATGAATATTAGGATATAATGGTCAACATGAGCTATTTATCTAAAATATAGCTAACAAATTCAAACGCCATCATACCATGCAACTTTAAGCCCATGTATACAGAGTTATAGATATTGTCATGGGAAATATTGCACCTAGATCAGGATTGGAACTCACACTTCTTGCTATTCTAGGGATAGTCTCCTAATCATTAGACTAACTATAGTCTCCTGGATGTAATCTCCCTATCCAAGACTACCTGTTTATGCGGCTTCTTGAATGAGAGGTCAATGCATACTACCTCATTTGTTCCTCTTGAACTTGCAAGGGCTTTTAAATGGTATATGCCCATAAGTCATTTCATGCTTACAATTAAATGTACTTATATACACACACATGGTAGGTTCAACAACATTGCAATGTGTAGCTTGTGCAAGATCCAGGTCACAACAGCAGTGTCATAGGGGGTGATGAAAATGGGAAATATCGCACCTAAAACAGGTTTCGAACCCACACTTCTTGCCAATACAGACTACTACACTATTTATTGATGATATGCAAGAACTTAATTTCGTCACTGTGTGAGGGGCAACCCTCCCCCCCTTCAGCCACGACATTTCTCCCTATTTACAATTAGTGTATTAGGGAGATGGTATGCAGGTATTGCAGGTATAGCAATACCTCAGGGAGTTTGACACCCCTGCCCTGCAGAGTTGTAAACCACTGCCTTGTGGTACAGGTTCTTGACAGAACTGAAGGCTAAGGGAGCAAACCCTAAACGGAAAACCATGTCACTGTGGCAGCATTAAGGGCGGTTGATGTAAGGGAACTCCCAAATCTCCCGACCAGCCACTGCAGGGACAAATAGTTTTGCGCCTGTCTTGACATGTTCTTGCCGGTGTGAAACCTCTATTTGCTCCCCGAGAGAGTGCCACTGGTAACTTGCAAAAGCCAGCAGCACTTCAACACTTTTGCAGGCAGCTTTCATGAAATGAAACCTGAAGCTGAGAGACATTATGACTGACTCATGGACGCAACTCTCACAGCAGAGAGCTAAATGGGGAGCGGCAGTCAAGTGATGAAAGCAGTCTTTGTTGCATCGCAACTGACAGCATGATGATGATTAGGGAGATCTGCGTACGCACACACTTATGTACTTGGCACCTCTGATTACACATATTTCTTTAGCCAGCATTTGCTGATAGTTGGAATATTGATAGTAGGGGTAGCTGCGTGGCCACCATACAGGCATGCATCTGCGATGGGCCACGTAGGAAGTGGGTTACGTTATGACCCAAGGCCACGCCTTGCAGTAGACTAATGGATAGTTGACAAAGAAAAATCCATATGTAGGACTACAGGTAGACAGTTTGATCACAGCCCCTCAGTCCGTCTCTGTAGCTTCCACGGGTTACCATGGTAACTGGAGATATGAGGGCTACCCTGTAGTATTAACTCCACATACAACTCAGGCCCATATTTCAAGATCAAATATTAGATGACGCTAAGTGGGTATTGAACATTTGGGTATTGAACAGTTGAAATGAAACAGGCTGTCATGAGGATGCTACATGCACCACCTGTGACTGAGATTTTAGGTGTCTCACGTTGTGTTGTCATGTTGCATACAAAACAAAATTGGTGATCGTCCTAGCCCATGCCTGAAAAATCGTCCGCCCCTGATTAGTTTTGATTGATCGATTTATTTGTAAGCCGTTAAGAATGCGTCGGGCTAAATTGTATATGTATGTACAGGAATATCTGCAGGTAGGTGACAGGTCTCCTCTGTACCAGGCTCATTTAATGAATGAATAGCAGTTCAGATAGCATTCATGACGTTGGATGTTTTCACCATAGTGACACTCAATGCTTTGATACCTTGGGTGCATGTGAATGCAGTGGGAGTGCATCCAGTACACTGTCTAGGCGACACTATAGTGATTTCCAACGTCATGAATTAACCATGTTTAGGATGTTACTGGTAACATGTAGAGTTCCATTGAAATCATATCAACAATACTGAAAATAATAAAAATAAATAAAAACCGTCCGTCGGACTCTGATTTCTGCTATTTCAATTATTTGTATTTATTTGGCCTTCAGCCCCGTTCACACAGCACAACGTTAGGCCGAACTAGATAAGGCAAACTAGAGGAGGCAAACTAGGCGTCCTGTCCACACAAGCAGTACTTGGGGCGGTTTAAGGCAGAAATCGATCTCTGCACATGAGCAAGTCCATACTAACCAGTGCCATTTTCGGTTCATTGACGTCACCATGAGAGAGTGTGGGTTCGACCTAGATATGTATAGACTGAGTCGTATTGTTTTGGAACGGTCAAAACTTCTGCTGGGCAGTGAAACCCTAAAAATAAATGATGAAAAAAATATATGTGCACCTCTAGCCGGTTCATAGACCAAATTATATTATATAGTGTGACGTGCTTAATCCCCTTCAAGTAAACCGCTACCATCCACACAAGCTATGTGGGCTGATTTAAGTTAGTTCGGGTCATCTAAACTTCCTCGAGAGGTGGTTTAGATGAAGCGAACTAGATGAGGCAACTCAGGCTTAAGTCGCACCAACATCACATCCACACGACCAATGTGAGGCAAACTAAAGGAAGCGAACTAGTTGAGGCGACTTAACTCGCCAGTGTGAACGGCCCTTTAGAGGCAACACTGCGGAAAACTGACACACAAATAATGGCACTCTTATGGCTATGCCACAGATATCATCCGTGTTGACCAGGAAAGCATTGGATTCTCGATATTTAAAATAAACCCATGAGCCCTGCTAAAGAAGCTTCTACTACAATAGTACAAATACAACTTGCCATCGATATAGCTTCTGCCATGTGCAGACACTTTTTTCAAATCACAAACTGTAATTTGTCTCATTTGACTGCCACGCTGATGACAAGACACCTGGTGTATCACAACAATATTGGGATGGATGCAGAGTTGTTCCTTGACGACATATACTGCTTGCTGTATAACCTATTTTTGTGTATGGAAGATTCTCTGGAAATCTATCTCCATGATTGGAGTTTGTGTTAGCTAACTAGCCAGCATAAATCCTGCGCCCTTTTCATGAATATATTTCACCCGAGATAGTAAGCGCAACCCACTATGCCTGTCAGCTGGGCAATTCTACGTCTCATTCATGAGTGCACACCCATTACTGCTCAGCTTGTACAGTATCCTGGTCACGGCACCATGGGGCCCTGTGGGTGTCTCAACAAACGGGACAATTTGCCTAAAGTGACACTTGACCTCACCTCTCCGCTCTGGAGTCACCTTTACGTGTTGATGCTTTCGGAGACAAATTGTTGGACATGGTGCTGGTACAGTGGTAGAGGATATGGTTTGTATGTACAAATGAGAAATATAACTGCGACAACAACAGTCACCCCAGTGCTATCCCATGTACCAGTTGCAGGTGAAGTGTGACACATTGATGTTTCCTCCCCATACAAGTTAGAGAAGCTGAATGAATTTCCATTATTATTGTAAGTGTAGGAGTTACGTATTCAATATATTTTGGATTAGTACATGGCTGCACATCAACTATGATATCTATCATGATTAGAATGGTATTTCATCCTTTTATTTGACTTCTGTATGCCAAACAAATCATTTTCATAATATTGAAAATGTGGCTGATGAGGTGGGGGGGATCACTTTAAAAGGCTGTAATATCAACGAGCTAGACAATATTGATTGCTATCATGCTGAAATGAATTTCAGAGATACATAGCTTTGAGAAAATTACAGTGAGCAATCAATTGCTCCCTTTACTGGTAGTAAGAACACCTCTTGGCTCATACACTAAATGGTAAGGGTAGGAATTACTGGGGGAGCCAAACCAGTTATGTGTCACATTTAAGAGTAACATAATGCAGTAGTAGCTAACTTCAAAGCACAACTCTGCACCAATGATCTCCTGACGTACCAGGTTTCCTGCCATGGGAGGGTGATGCGCGACAAGGAAGGACGAGGAGGCGTGAGTGGATAAAAGGCATTTTATTGAGAAATGCCGGAATAAACATGGATAAGTACATCAAGCATGAGTATAGGTATATAATGGAAGATAGGCATCAACATGTAATAAGCAGTGATAATCATGCGTATAGGGATATATAGAGTATCATATGTGAGGCATCGTCATGATCTGAGGTGTCATGGTTGAAGTGTCAATGTCAATTTGAGCAATGTTAGTAGTTGGGCCCGGGAGGTGGATCTGAGGAGCCCTCAACCAAGACAGAAGAGAGGGCTCGAGGGGCCGCCGAGGGGGCGAGGCGGGGCACATATGCGTGCACCGCCTCAGAGGTCCATGTCCCCTGGGCCATGATGTCGGAGATGTCGACGCCGGCGGCATGGCAGGCCTGTGCGGAGCCCCGGCGTAAGCGAGGGGCCGGCCCGAGGGCATGGTGACATGGGTGACCAGGGTGACCTGGGTGGCGGCGGGTCTGGCATGACTCCGCCAGCAGTCTGAAGGGTGACTGCGGTGAGAGCGTAGGCAGGGTGGCTGGAGACAGTCCCAGGGTGCCAAGACTGGGTGACATGGGTGACCAGGGTGACCTGGGGGCATGGGTGACCAGGGTGACCTGGGGGGCCAGCCCTCTGGCAGCACAGCGGCAGCAGAAGTGGGAGCAACAGGGTGCCTGTGCGCAGTGGCAGCAGAGAGAGTGGCGGCACAGAGCGGTAGCACAGAGGTAGCAGCAACGGTGATATACAACTGCGGCAGCAGACCCAGTGGTAGGACGCCCAGTGGCAGCAGCACAGTGGCAGCAGGGACAGGGGAGCACACAGGTGGAGCGCGCCGTGGCAGCAGAGGCGTGAGCACAGGTGGAGGCGGTAGGTGGCATGGGTGACATGGGTGACCAGGGTGGCCTGGGTGACCAGGGTGACCTGGGGGCATGCGTGACCAGGGTGACCTGGGTTGGCATGGGTGACATGGGTGACCAGGGTGACCTGGGTAGCGGCGGGTCTGGCATGACTCCGCCAGCAGTCTGATGCATGACTGCGGTGAGAGAGTAGGCAGGGTGGCTGGAGACAGTTCCAGGGTGCCATGGCTGGGTGACATGGGTGACCCGGGTGACCTGGGGGCGTGGGTGACCAGGGTGACTTGGGGAGCCGGCCCTCTGGCAGTACAGCGGCAGCACAAGTGGGAGCAACAGGGTGTCTGCGCGCACAGTGGCAGCACGCAGAGTGGCGGCACAGGGCAGTAGCACACAGGCGGCAGCAACACGTTGATATAGAACAGTGGCAGCACACCCAGTGGTAGGAGGCCAAGTGGCAGCAGCAAAAATGTGTAAGGAGGAGCGGAGTGTCTGGAGGTAGGAGGGCGAGTGGCCTGAGGCGGCCTCGGGGCTGGCTTTAAGGGAAGGAAGGGCGGGCTATTATGCAATGGCCAACGGCTGGAGGAGAGAGAGGGGGGGGGGTCCTTCCTCGCCTCGCATCAACCGCAATGCGAGCATTACGACCAATCCCATGAGGAACAGTGTGTACCTCCACCATGGTTTATATATCATCGGGGGTTTACCCATTACAGAGATCGCTAAAGACATGTAGTACTGGCTAGAAATCTGCGTGCTATTAAATACCAATAAGCTAATACCATACATGTAAGCGATATTAGTAAATAGATGGTTACACAAGATTCTTTCAATAATGACAACTTAGTGCACTATCAAAGTATAATATGTATATATATCGTTTCTAACTTTAAGTAGAAGGATATATTTGATTTTTTAATATATATGACTAGCCAATGTCCCTATATAGCTAACTGACCACCTCTTTTTCTCTGAATATATCTATATATATTATTTCTATCTAGATATATTCCTCGTATTTAATATTTAAAAGGTTGAACACTGCGCATCAGGTTAATAATAAGGAATTCATACTGCTTTGCAAACGTTATGTAGGAAAATAATAATCTAAGAATTGACATTAGATACTCTCAATAATATAATAAAATGAATATCCATAATACATTGGAAGACATCACATGGTCACCGGACGTGATGGACGAATCGGTAGAGCGAATGCCTCCTGTTTGGGAGATCGAGAGTTCAATTCCCTGTCGAGTCAAGCCAATGACTTACAAAATTGATACTCGTCGCTTCCCAGCTTGGCATTCACCATTAATAGGATATGGCAAGGATTGGTTATCTCAGTGTCAGGATAATGTGACTGATGGGGTCATGGTGCTGGCGGCCTGATTTCCCAGTGGGCAGCACTATAAAGTCGCCATGAGTGCGCACTGTCACAAGTTGGTACTGGTCCTGATATGACCTTAGATGTTGCCAGGGTGTAAAACTCAAACAACCAACCAAGCATCGCATGGTTCGACTTCTGTATTAATAAAACACCTAATTAGTTAATTGTTAACTAAACCAGACCCCACAGAACCTCCCCATTAATCGTCGGAGTTGATCATTCAGTAAACCCGTCACAGCGACTGTAATAGGACACGATTCCTACATCACGCTAATGACTTCCTCAGTCCTTTGCATCTTCATATCTCTATTCTTGGGTACTTAGTAGACATAGGAGCTGGAAGAATGGTTGTTGCATTGCACCTGTGTGCATATACATACTTACAATACCGAGTCCAATGCGGCAAGATAAGAGACATGGAAATAATGTCGTTGGTGATAAAGGAGGATGGGGGGCTTGTAACAAAAGAGATACTCTGCCTAGAGCGGGTTTGAGACCACTGTTTCTGCCATTATCCTAAGTAAGGTTCCTGAATCAATTCACTTACCTGTGTATACGGTATTTTACACGGGAAGACAAGTGTATCCCATTACACCCATCCACCAGAATTCTATGCCTCATACATGGGTGCATCCATTACATACACAGTGCAGGTAAACCAGTGTCCTGGTCACAGAACCAGGTTCATGTAGGTGTCGCAACTAACCGAATCGTCTGCCTAGAGCAGCACTCAAACCGCTCATTTCTGCCAATCCTGAGCGAGCGTCCTAACGTTGTAGCTATTAGAGTACATCGACTTTCTGATGCAAGCAACACACCAACACCTGCATGCACATATGGCAACTGGGAGGGTGAGTCAACCCTAAATACTACTAAACGGACCAGTTTGGCTTGATGAAATTAACTACACCTTATTGACATGGTCTTGATTCCACAGTAAACCTATGAATAAGCTTGAGTTGCGGGTTTGTGTTCAGTCGGCAAGTGAGCGAATGTGTTGCTCGCTGTGACGTCACTGACTGGACAAGAATCCGCAAGGTGGCAGCATTGGTTTGAATTGTTATGCTAACATGAACAATGATTGCTTAGAAGATTAACCCATGCTTCGCTGTAAATAAGCGAGCTTTGAAGATAATACAAAAACTCAAATGTGAATGTCCAGATGAGGTGGCCATGAGAGTCATTGCTTGTGTCTTCGTTGGGCGGTCCCTGGTTCGATCCCTGATGGAGGTAAATGAAAGACTTTCAAGATCTATACTTGTTGCTACCTAACCTGGGACCCAGCATTACTAGGATAATGCTCGAGGTGATGAAATGAGTCAAACTGTTTTTTTTCACAATTTACATTTCCCCCTGCTATAATTAACAACTGTCCAAATAGAAAATATGAGCACTTCCCTGTTACACCCGAGCATTGCACCTGCTATAATAAACATGGTACTCTGGTGTATTTCAAACACCAACCTTGCTCTTTACAGCTTCGAGGAGCAATACATGCAACTAGCAACAGACTACACATTACGTCTCTGATATAGCCCGTTTAAATCCAATGTTACTTATATGAATTCATGCGTTTTAAAAATTGAATTGGAAAACATTTGTTGTTGGTGAAATTTCCATTTCAATTAAGATCCCCTCAGGATTAATCAGAGTTTTTTCTTAGAGGCACCAAAACACCGCTGGAGTTTGTTGCACGCAAACACACACATCCTTACCCTTAAAATCACAGAGCCAATGCCATTTTCTTGGAACAGTTCATGTTGGGAACAAATGAGCACTCATGGTTTATTTCAGATGACGTGATGTATTTGGGAGATGACCTTTTGTTGGGTGTGACTTTATGTAGTAATGATTCAATGGGAGGTGGTTTCAGGCTGGCTTGATTGTAAACAGGTTGGTCCTAATATTGGTGATCGAGTTTCACTGGTCTCTTAGGAAAGTTTGTGAAGCTACAAACCAGCATGCAGCTACATGCTACACACAGGACGTTGGGATTGGTGCCTCTCCCAACCCTATACTTCATGATAGACCATATACTCTAATATCACTTTGCACATGCAATTTGATAAGTAAACTTGGTAGGATTATTGTCATATATTTGTTTCTAATGTAGATTGCTGCGAAATTGTGCTAGCGAATATTTGACCTTAGACAGAATACCACTTTGTGTATGTGTGTTCGCCACCTCTCTCACCTCTCCCGCCTCTCCAGCCTCTCCCACCTCTCCCACCTCTCCTACCTCTCCCACCTCTCCCGCCTCTCCCACCTCTCCCACCTCTCCCACCTCTCCCACCTCTCCCGCCTCTCCCACCTCTCCCGCTTCTCCCACCTCTCCCGCCTCTCCCGCCTCTCCCGCCTCTCCCATCTCTCCCACCTCTCCCACCTCTCCCACCTCTCCCACCTCTCCCACCTCTCCCGCTTCTCCCACCTCTCCCACCTCTCCCGCCTCTCCCACCTCTCCCGCCTCTCCCGCCTCTCCCGCCTCTCCCGCCTCTCCCGCCTCTCCCGCCTCTCCCGCCTCTCCCGCCTCTCCCGCCTCTCCCACCTCTCCCACCACTCCCGCTTCTCCCACCTCTCCCGCCTCTCCCACCTCTCCCACCTCTCCCACCTCTGCCACCTCTCCCACCTCTCCCACCTCTCCCACCTCTCCCACCTCTCCCACCTCTCCCACCTCTCCCACCTCTCCCACCTCTCCCACCTCTCCCACCTCTCCCGCTTCTCCCACCTCTCCCGCCTCTCCCACCTCTCCCACCTCTCCCGCCTCTCCCACCTCTCCCACCTCTTCCACCTCTCCCACCTCTCCCACCTCTCCCGCCTCTCCCACCTCTCCCGCCTCTCCCACCTCTCCCACCTCTTCCAGGTAAGCTGAATTGCTATCTGGCATGCTGGGTCATAGATCCGTTGTCAAGACATTTACCACCCGTGATTTGACACACGCTATTTGGCAGTTGATAATTGCCACCCAACACTAGTCTGGCCAGGACTTTCGCAAGCCAGGACTTTGTCAGCTGGGACTTATATGCCAACATATTATGTATGTATGTATGTATGTATGTGTGTGCATGTGTTTGTCAGAGTGTGTGTATGTGCACATTTTGTGTGCATGTCAGCGGGCATGTGTGCACGCACAACATGCACTTATATTAGTGTGCATACTCTTGATCATTGTGTAGGAATCTATTTGGTTGACTAAAAGTCCCAGCTGGCAAAAGTCCTGGCTGGGAAAGTTTTGGGTGGCAAGTATCATCTGGCACATAGCGGTTGCCAAATGAATAGAACTCCCACAGAGAGTGGGTTGGCGATGGAAATCATATATTTGTAGTCAAAAGCATGATCTTTAGTGTTTTGGGGTTTATTTTACTGACCATAACCTGAAAAATATTAAAAGAGAAAGTCCCACCGGAGAGAAGAGTGGTGGTTGTGGTGGTGGTAGTGGTGATGGGGGCACTGGTAATGTAGGTCAAGCTGCAGTCCTGGTGGCTCAAATAGATTTACATCCACGAAACATGCAAAGTGTGCAACGTACCTCTGACGCTATGGGAAACATAGGCCGCAGGTACAGCTAACATGCAATCTAGTAATGTGCATGTTTGTGCATGCCTAATATATACCATTATTTCCCCCACAGAATCCCTTTGCATGCGGCCTCCAGAAACCTCGTTTAATGCTCAACGCGCACAGCTCCAGTTTCTATGGCAACGCTCTAGTTGGATACATCGTTAATGATTGACATTAAATCCGCTCAATTCTAATCAGTAATCGATCAGATTGTACCACCTATTTACACTATCTGTCAATGGCCACATCTCTTTTGCCACTGGGCACATTTATGTAAAGGTATTTCCTTTGGTGAAGGGTATAAATATGTCTTACATCTTGTTAAATGGTTTCTTTATTCCTAGCGGCCCGATCACTTTAACAAACAGGTGTTTGTTTACAATGCGTTTATTCATTGAATGAAGTCTTTTGTCAGTGCCGGGGCTCTGGCCTTCCAGCCATGTGACAATACAGTTATTTACAATATATATATATGTAGTCTGATATTGTCATCAACAGCTAGCTCAAGTCAGCTGAAATAACAATATTAATCATCCCAAGACTTACATGTTGTAAAATTTGCCGATATAATACATGAGGACCGATGTGAAATTACTATAATAAATTACAAACTGTCTATATAATGATAAAAAGGTAATATATAAAAACCAAAGGCATATGGGGAATGTGTGAAGTTGGTAAACTATTACTCATTAGGTATAGAAATTGTATAGTAGAATAGTCTTTGGAGGGAGTGTCACTTCCAGGATTTGCTAGGCATACTCTTTGGAAGAATCACCTCACATACCCCCTCCCCCCCATGGTGTTATTTATGGATCATTGACCACTACAGGGCACTGTAGCCGGTGTGGCAAGGCCTTGGTTACAGCACATTGTACACTGATTGGTGGATTGAACTATGTGATCACTGCCATCTTGGATTCTAGAAAAGCCTATATAAACCAATAAATGAAGGAGTCTCACTCTCCTACTTTTCACTCTTCACCTATCTTCCTTCATTACCTGTATTGCTTTCCTTTGGCTTGCCCACACCACCCACACCACCAGCCGGCGACTTTACATTGTGGTAGAGTTTGATATTTCACACATGAGACGGTAATTATATGTTGCATAAATACCTACATACAACCATGTATACTGATTAGAACATTACATTAAGGAGTGCTTAAATGCATGGTTTCCCTTTACAGGTTTTTATACCTGTTGTGTGAATTGCCTAATTGTCATGTTTTTGAATGTAGCATTTTCAGATTTAGTTTTAGTAGACCTGTTTGTTTATTCTGTTAGATGGAGTGTGGTTAGGTTGTATAGTTATGCTTAAAAGGTTAATACCTTGGATATTGGTTTGACTACATAAAGTAGTTTGAGTAAGCAGAAGGTTGTTAGTAATGATGGGATAAACTATGTTTGGATAAACCTGAATGGCAGATGCCTCAGCTTCAGCTAATGACCAGCGCCTCCACTCGCAAGAATAAAAAGTGTGTAGCGACATTCTGATGTTCGCGTCTTTCTTTCAGTCTTACATTGAGCAGTTCAAGTAAGTAGAATCAACCTCATCATATACACGTATTTATCTACCCTGTGCATTGTGACAACTGAATCGATTTTATCTGAAAAACAATCACAACCGCTGACAGTTTATGTCACGCACAGCCTGAGGGGGACATGCATCGCTAATGAGCCCTTAAACGTGTGTGTCTACTCTCACAACACACCTATATGAGAACCTCAATGCAATCTGCCCATTACAGACATATGTATGTACCGATGACAGACACTAATGACGCCAGACAATGAATCTTTGATAAAAATCTCCCCCCACCCCCCACTCCCCACACACACTCCTCTAATTGTCAGTCACCAAAATTGCCATTATTACTATTACGAATAGACATTTCGAATAGTGGTGGGGTCTCTGGCTTAAGGCCTGGACACATACACGTTAGTGAACGTAGTTGAACGTAGTGGAGGCTAACCTAGTTGAATGTAGTTGAACATAGTTGAACATAGTTGAACATAGTTGAACGTGGTTGAACATAGTTGAACATAGTTGAACGTAGTTGAATGTACCAGCATCCATACTTCTCTGTGATGAGAACATGATAAGAACATGTGTGGGCTGTGAATTCCGACTTAAGCTTTGGACATGTTTAAGGCAGATGTAGCCTCCGTGATGATAACGTACTCTAGCGTATTCTAGCATACTCTAGCATACCTCTTACTGTACTATGGCATACTCTAGCATACTCTAGCATACTCTAGCATACCCTAGCCTACTTTGACCAGCACAAAACTTGGCCATTCTGCCGTGGTCACATAGCCATTAGTGGACGAAGTTGAACGTAGTTGAATGTAGTGGAGGGTAATGTGGTTCAACATAGTTCAATGTAGTTCAACGTTGTTGGACATACCGGGATCCGTACCATAGCATACCATGATCTGCACCGTAATGTATTTACCCGTACCATAACGTATTTATCCATACCATAATGTATTTATCCATACTATTAGGTGGGTGACCTGCCATACCTTAACATAGTTTAACGTAGTGATAGCACATTTCACCCACGTTAATCTATCCTATGTTCAACTACGTTCAACTACGTTCACTAACGTGTATGTGACCAGGTCTTTAGCGTCTTATGGCAAGTCCTGACAGGTAGTGGGCCTTTAGGATCGGGACACTCAACTAATTACCAGCAATGGCGACCATTGTTACCTGACAACGACTGCCTGCAAAAGAAATCATTACCTCCGACAGAGAGCGTTGCATGACTCAGCAGGTTTTTTTCCTGTAGAAATATAAATTAATTTGGTTTTATTATCGGAACAACCTAAATGCTTCGTGACTTCTCAATGTGCGACCTCAGTCCTAAATCGAATTGAGTTGTCATGGTACTGATTTTTTATAAAGGTATGTTATTTCTCAACGAAATATATGCTTTATAAGCCATCATATGAGTATAATAAGGCCGGAATCTTCCATCTGCTCCCCATCCCTAACTCCTCCCCCAGTCATCGACTGGAGGAGTCTGCTTAACCTACAAACTTCCATCCTACTCACACTCAGATCCGTTGGGGGGCGCCACACGTCTGTGCACGCACCCCTCCCCCCCACCCCACCCCCACCCCACCCATAGATACACTTACTGTAAACTTGCTTTAGTTTAGTTCTAGTGATTTGGCAAAAGGAATGAGATAAAGTAACGAATGTAGTAAGAAGAATCTTTATTCAACAGTCAAAGGTAACACCCGGACCCAGCTCTATGAAGAAAGGAAGCAAAATCCAATGGTAGGGTCGGTGGGTGGAAAATTTGACACATCACCAGCTTATCGAGAAGTGAAGAGATAGTGACATCGGACAAGGTGTGAAAGCCCACTGAGATGAACTCCTCTGTCCATTTGAACTTCTGAAGAAAAGTCCAAGGCGCAGCGGACAGAGACCCCGCCAAATAAACCACAATGTGAACAATTACATAACACAATCATTTGATAGCCTATTTACTATTTACCTCGCCATATGGCGACCAAATTATTCCCTTTTTGTAGTTACACATCCATAATCATTAGTCCAATGTATTACTAACTGAAAAATAAGTTGATAATCCATCGAATATCTGCATCGTGATGCATTCCATGCAGAACTAAACTTATGCAATGTCAAATGTAAGACACACCTGACTGTGTAATCTATCTCAGAAAAACACATTGTGTTCTACGTGAAAGAGAGTGGTGCATGGGTTTGATTCTAATTAGAAATCTCGAGATATTAATCTGTTACCGACTAAGCACTATTAGATGCCAGAGTCTTGAGTCAACCAATCAGTTCAATCCGTAGAAGAACATAGGATGCCATAGGAATACTACTACACATATTACCTATTAGTTATATTTTTCTGTCAAGTACAACAACAACATCAGATAATGGTTTGTAGCGAGAAAGTCTCTGGCCGGACCCACGAAAAAGCCTACTGTTCGTTTATTTAAAGCCACACGGGGGATTTTCCCAGAGGAGGGTCGGCCTTATTTCGTGCAAGTGAGCAGATGTTGATGTCGCTAGATATACCTTGGACCAGCAGATATGCAGATGATAGAGAACTACCGATGAGTACGCTAGCTCCCATAATATCATCTAAGAGCAATGCGATGAGATTTGAACACCAAAGCCTAAATAATATTGGCATAATAGATTATATATCACATCATTATAGTTATCTTATACATACTACTACTATTGAATATGGCAAATCACATTTCAGAATCAAAACCTTAATGATATAATACGCATCACATAATTATATTTCTATTGTGTGACATATAAAGTACTTATGCAAATATTATGTATGTAATTCTCCTGTCTTCTTATTGTTTTTATATCCGATATTGCTCCTGTAACCTTCGGTTTGATATGCTCCTTTCTACTATCGGTTACTGGAGGTTGGGGTACGGCCTGGAGACCGGGAGGCCTGCTTCCAAGCAGCTCCCCTAATTCCCCTCCTTTCCGCCAGGCGGCGCCTCACCCACCTGCTATCTGCCCATTTCGCCAACAATTTACTTCCATAAAATTAACAGTAGGTCTTAAGGGCCAGCCAGAGTTATAGGCTTAATCCATACGAATCTGTCTTGTCTCCCTTTTCTGTTACCTATTATGTTATGGAATGAATTAATAATACATAGTCCACTGACATTGAATATGTCCAATCACATTTCAGAATCGTCTAGCGGGATTTCTTAGGAATTATCATCTGCATGACTTATTTGATCCGATCACTGAAGCAGCTAGAGCACCTGATGAACTCATCACGGATAAAAGATATCCACCACTTCCGGAAATATAGGAAGACAACAATGTATTCCATCAACCGTTATCCATTTACCAATATAACTAGGTATATTATATCCACCACAGTAAATACTCCGACCTCATCGGATGTGTTCATGTCTATACTCATATGTCCATACACTGTGTCACACAACACGCAGACCTCGCAGCAAAGCAGAAACCCGGCTGCTAGCGATGTGCAAGGGCCAGCGGAAGGAAGTCACGGGCGAACACAGTTGCCGACCATGTATCGTGCATTATCTTCGATGGTAAAGCCCCAGTCAGACCTCACCGGATTGAGGAACCGGATAGAAAACGGACACTTCCCGGTGAAATATGGCAATGTATGGTTTATATACGGTTGGCATCCGGCGTGTCCGTTATCTGTCCGGTGGTGTCCGGCGGTATCCGGTACAAGTTTTGAACGTTGAAATATGTTAAGGTACGGCAGGTTTCGCTACGGATAAATACGTTAGGGTATGGCTAAATATGTTAGGGTACGATAAATACGTTACGGTGTAGCAGGAAATCGCAAACCCTGTAAATCGCAAACCCCCACTTGTGATTTCCTAGGAAATCGCAAACCCCCATGCCATATATGGGCATGGGGGGTTTGCGATTTCCTAGGAAATCGCATATCCCCCCTGGAGATCGCAAACCCCCCATTCGGCGGCGGCGGCGATTTGTTTACTTTACGTTCGTCGATTCGAAAATATAACTGTTAATATCTCCGCCGTTACGGTGGTAGCCTTAATAACGCTTCGAATTTAGGGTTAAATTGGTCAAATTTCACTTATTTGGTTACCAATTTAACCCTAAGTTCGAAGCGTTATTAAGGCTACCGCCGTATTGGCGGCGATATTACTAGTTATATTTTCGAATCGACAAACGTAAAGTAAACAAATCGCCGCCGCCGCCAGTATGGAACGCGACGTCGATGCGGCGGCGATTTGTTTACATTACGTTCGGCAATTAATATCGCCGCCAATGCGGCGGTAGCCTTAATAACGCTTCGAATTTAGGGTTAATTTAATGAAATTTCACGATTTGAGTATGTAATTCTGTTAAATATGGTCGCATTGAATAGATTTGGCCCGAATCGGTCCCAAAACACAGGTGGGTTTGCGATATCCAGAGGGGGTTTGTGATTTCCTAGTAAATCGCAAACCCCGGGGTGTGCAATTTCCAGGGTTTTGCGATTTACTGCCACAACGGTATGGATTAATATGTTAGGGTACGGATAAATATGTTAGGGTACAATAAATACATTACGGTATGGATTAATATGTTAGGGTACGGATGCCGGTACGCTCAACTACGTTCAACTATGCTAGCCTCCACTATGTTCACCTACATCCACTAACGGCTATGTGACCAGGGCTTCGTCCATGTATGCTAGGGTACGCTGGAGCACGCTATAGCATGCTCGACTATGCTAGACTATGCTAGAGTACGGATGCAAATTCAGCCTCTAAGTTAGCGCTCTTTTGAACATGTCCAATGATTAAATCGGAACTCATGGCCTACCTACTTTATTACCAAGGAGAAGTACATTGAACTACTTTGAACTACTTTGAACTATGTTGAACTACATTAAACTACGTTAGCCTCCATTACATTCATCTACGTCAACTAACGTGTATGTGACATGGCCTTTAGTTTAGTAACGGAGGTTGCTACTTGTTATGCCAAGTACACACCTACCGTTTACGATTCGCTCACTAAACCTCGCGACGTTATGACTGAGAACGGGCCGATTCATTTTTCGAATCGCGAATCGTATTCGCAAGCAAGCAGTTTTAGCCCTCAGAAGTCGCGACTCGCAATCAGTAGGTTTGCTAGGGGAGCGCACACCTCACGACTTTTGGGCAGTTTTAGATTGTATACGGTAGTTGGGTGCGGAAAAACGGTAGGTGTGTACCTGGCATTAGTACACCCCATCGCAATCGGGCGCCCACCTTGCCGAGTCTCTTGAGCACACGGCCAACTGGCAGTGGGCGGGTCTTGATGCCACCCGTTGGCATGGTTACCAGTTGCGGCTGGATGTATATATCAGACGCTCATCACAGTGTGCCCCTGTTGGTACAATCGGTAGGGGGCGGGGAGAGGGTGGAAGCGGGGGGGGGGCGATGGGGGAAGAGGGGGGCTCTTTGTTAGCCACCTACCCACCCACTCACCCACGACAGATGTTTTGTGTGTGTTTGTGTGTTGTTGTTTTACGTCCTAGCAACATCTAAGGTCATGTCAGGACGGGTACCGACTTGTGACAGTGCGCACGGCGACATTATAGTGCTGCACCACTGGGAAATCAGGCTGCCAGCACCATGACCTGATATCCGACTCAGTCACATTATCCTGACACTGCCCTATCCTATTAATGCTGAGTGCCCGGCTAGGAAGTGGCAAGTATGAATTTTTAAGTCATTGGTTTGACTCGACCAAGGTTCAAACCCATGATCTCACGGGTTCGGATCCCCTGATCTCCCAAAACAGGGGACGGACACTCAACTCATTCGGCTACCCCGTCTGGTCCCCACTACAGATGTCGGTTTCAATCCCGACCCATCTTGCCCACCGTTCACTGGCAGCATCGACGCATGTGCAGAGAGGATACATATATATACATATATATGTTGGTATATATAAATATATATATGCAACATTAAGGCTATTCAGCCAAATCTACGCCAAGTATCCTCTATAGACTGATAGAGTACATATGTATATAGATCTTAAGGAACTCAATAGGGCATGCATATTTATATATATATATATATATATGCAACTTTAGGGCTCCTCAGCCAAATCTACGCCAATTATCCTCTATAGAGTATTTAGGACCTTAAAGAACTCGATATATATATATATAAGTATAGATATATGCAACTTTAGGGCCCCTCAGCCAAATCTACGCCAGGTATCCTGTATGGAGTACAGATGTATATATATGCCTGAAGGAATTCAAAGCCTTCAGCAGGATGGGGCAGCCTGGGACACGACACGTGAACGTGCCCGGGGTGGTATATAGTACAGGGCTCATCACAATTCATCACCGGCGACCCGTTCAGGCTGGGACCCATCACACTCCCACAACAATCACCCCAGTGCGCCCCACTGTGCTGCCTCACAAACCTGGCCCTCCCCCCGGGACGCAGACACCCAACTCAACCACCCGCAGTCCAAATATTGATTGACAATCATTCTTTGCCTGTGTGAATCTGAGGAAGGTTTGGCGCGCCTGTTGCGCATACATACATTAACAAAAAGGACAGGTTTCATGGGCTTGTAACCAATTCACTCCGCCTGCTTTAACAGAGTGGGGAAGCAATACACGGTGGCGTCCTCTAATGTGTATTCTAGGAACTACACCCACCCACATGCACACACACACACATATATATATATATATATATATATATATATATATATATATATATAGCTAGTATCTAAATATACGGGTATAAATCAATCGGTATGAGGTTTTCTTATTATTATTACCATTCTACTTTATATTATATTTAAGGTCCAATTACGGACAAAGATTGATGAACTGCAGCAGTTCTTGTCACTTCTCTCTCTCGCCTTATTGATCATACTGCTGTGAAATATTGTCGCCGTGATTTACTTCGTCGTGTTACTTCGAAAATCGTGCTTTCTGGATTTGTTAATACCGGACTACACCTCCCGTAAATCTCAGAGATTCCAAGAATACGTTGTGATAGTATAATGGCCGTTGGGATTGCCGCTTTGAACTTTGATGCGCGAGAAGGAAGAAAGCAAGGCGGGGGTGGAAGAAAGGCGTGTTTATTATACGCCTCAGCGGAAAACATGTTAGGTACATACACATAATGAAATATATGCACAGTGGTAAGTGTAGGTACATACAAATAATGAAATATATGCACAGTGGTAAGTGTAGGTACAAGAAGTAAGAGATATATGCACAGTGGTAAATAGAACAATAGAGGTATGAAGAATGATGAGGGGCTCCCAGGAAGGAGCAGAGAGGCCCATAAGGAGCAGGAGAGAGTCAATAAGTCCGGAGGTCAGGTTAATTGTCAGTGGAGTGAGGGGGTGCCGAGGAGCCCTCCACCCTCGGGAGTGAGTAGGTAAGGGAGAGTAGGGTGGGTGGGCGGAGGAAAAAGTGAAGAGTAGCGGAAGATGGCAGGGAGGTGAGTGCCTGAGGAGAGCCGGCGGGCGGCCTTATAAGGGAGGAAGGAGGGGGCGACAGGCGGTGAGGTGCGAATGCTGGCGGCCCGGGGGGAGGGTGAGATGTGGGCGAGCAGCGGGCGTCGGGTGAGGGGTGAGCGCCAGATCAAAGAAATGGCAGGAGAGAGGGGGGGGGGGGCGAGCCGGGGCTCGGCCGAGGTGAGTAGGCAGCGCCACAGCGGCGGGGGAGGGTCTCTCCCTTCCCTCGCATCAAACGTAATGCTTCGCATTACGACCGATGCGCGAGAAGGAAGAAAGCAAGGCGGGGGTGGAAGAAAGGCGCGTTTATTACACGCCTCAGCGGAAAACATGTTAGGTACATACACATAATGAAATATATGCACAGTGGTAAGTGTAGGTACATACAAATAATGAAATATATGCACAGTGGTAAGTGTAGGTACAAGAAGTAAGAGATATATGCACAGTGGTAAATAGAACAATAGAGGTATGAAGAATGATGAGGGGCTCCCAGGAAGGAGCAGAGAGGCCCATAAGGAGCAGGAGAGAGTCAATAAGTCCGGAGGTCAGGTTAATTGTCAGTGGAGTGAGGGGGTGCGGAGGAGCCCTCCACCAAATAGTAGGAGAGGGCTCGAGGCGCGCCCGAGGCGAGGCACGGGGCGCCCGAGGTGGGGGCCGGGGATCTGGGTGAGAGGAGGGTCGTGAGGGCAGTGCCGTGAGGTCGGCGGCTGGACTGTCTGGAGAGGGTCCCTCGTGAGGCTGGGCTGTGTGGTCTGAGGTGTGAGGTGCGGGGTAGGTCGACAAGGGGCGGGCGGCCAAAAGTAGGGGAGGCCCGCTCCTTGGAGGGATCGGGGTGAGGAGGTCGGCCGGCGAACTCCTCAGGGCTGGGTGGGACGGGGGTCGGGGTCGGGTCGGGCGGGTTGATGACGGTGGTGTCGTGGTCGGCGGCTGTGCCATCGGAGGAGGGTTCTCCGTGAGGCTGGGCTGGGCTGTGGTCTGAGGGTTCCTCTTGAGGCTGGGCTGGGCAGTGGTCTGAGGGTTCCTCGTGAAACTGGGCTGGGCTGTGGTCCGTGGTGGGCGACTGGCGCTGGGCGGCGATGAGAGCCTTGCTGAGGGGGCGCTGGGGCCCGACAGGGAGGTGGTTGCCGATGAGGTCGGCGGTGCCGAGGCGGCGGTCAGGCCGCGCCTCGGGCAAGCTGGGCTGGGCTGGGTTGTGTTCCGTGATGGGCGAATGGCGCTGGGCGGCGATGAAAGCCTTACTGAGGGGGCGCTGGGGCCCGACTTGGAGGTGGTTGCCGATGAGGTCGGCAGTGCCGAGGCGGCGGTCGGGCCGCGCCTCGGGCAAGCTGGGCTGGGCTGGGCTGTGTTCCGTGTTGGGCGGGTGGCGCTGGGCGGCGATGAGAGCCTTACTGAGGGGCCGCTGGGGCCCGACTGGGCGGTGGTTGCCGATGAGGTCGGTAGTGCCGAGGTGGTGGCCAGGGCGGGGGTCGGGGAGGAGGTGCGGCGGGGGCGGGCTAGGGGGGCGGCGAAGTCGCGGGCGGTGGGGGGGGGTCGTGGGGCGGGTCGGTGGGGGGGTTGGTGGGGTCAGGTTGGCAGAGGAAGGCGGTGTCGCCTGGGTCGAGGTGGACGTCTGGGTCGAGGGTGACGGGCGACTGGCGCCGGGCGGCGATGGGAGCCTTACTGAGGGGGCGCTGGGGCCCGAGGCGGGGGTGGTTGCCGGAGGGAACGGCGGCGCCGAGGCGGCGGGCAGGCCGCGCCTCGGGCGGGTGGGCGGTGGTGTCCGGAGGGCTGGTAGCAGTGTGGTGGGCGGCTTTGATAGGGTTGGTGGGCCGGTCTGGGGCCTCCGTGCCGGGCTGGAGGTGCCGGCTCCTCAAAAATCCGGCGAGGCGGGAGCCGCTGCCCGGGCGCGCTTGGCCAGACAGGCGTCCTCGCTGTGCCGGGTTAATACCCTCCGTACATTGGCGCAGTATGCGCATGCGTGGAGCTGTTTAGACACCCCCTGGCCGTGGACCTCCCCCGGGGCTGCGTGGGTGCAGGAGTTGGGGTCCCGGTTCCAGGCATAACAGAGTGGGCCGTGGGTCTCCTTGCTGTAGGCCACGCGTGTGTCGGTGTGGCCGCGGGAGTGGGGGCGGGGCATTGCAGGGTCGAGGGAGGGGAGTTGGGTGGTGGTGGAGTGGGGAGGCATGGCGAGGGACTCCAGTCTGAGGAGGTTTATAGCTACTGGGTCGTGCCAGCCGTGGGGGAGGGTACCGTCCGCGATCGCGGTAAAGACCGCCTCAGAATAGTGGCGGACGGTCGTCCAGGGATATGGGAGGTTATCACGACAGATAGATAGGATGTGGTGGTGGAGTCCCGGGGCGGAGTGGGCGGGGAAGTCCGGGTGGTCGATGAGGGTGAGGAGGGCGAGGGCATATTCATCCTTGGTCGCCTCCCCCCTCTTCACTGGCTTCTTCTCGGGACCTCGCCTCACCAGATCGGAGGGGAAGATGTAATTGGATGGGATGCCTTGGCGTCTGGTTGAATGCCGCGCCTCGGCGGATGCCAGGATTTCCCTGACGGCGTCGGCCGTGGAGGCGGGGTTGTGGCGGGTCTCCTCCCCCTGGTAGGCCGGCGATGTGCAGGGCTGCAGTTGGGGCAGGAGGTGGCGGTACCTCCCGTACTCCGGGTGTGTCGTTCCGGGGAGGGCCGCCTGGGGCGGCGGCGGGGGTCGGGCCGCGGCGGGTGGCAGGTGCCCGAGGCGCTGGTGCGGCCGGCGGGGGCGCCTCTGGCGCGGGCCGGGTCCCGTTGGCGCTGATGTGGTCGATCCGGGCGTGGAGGTCGGCAGTGGCCTGCCGGTGCTCGGTGTTGGCCTGCCGGTGCTCCTCGTTGGCCTGCTGGTGCTCCAGTTGCATGCGCTGGATAGCCTCCAGCACTGAGGAGGTCTCGGCGCCCGAGGAAAGGTCCGAGGGCGCCGGGGGGGGAGACCGAGACGGGTGATGGTGACTCGACCCTCCCGGGCGACGTAGAGGGCCCCGGGGTCCGGGGGGCGGCCCGGGAGCCCTTTCGTCCTCGTCCTTTTCCTTGAGGCATGGTTGTAGTGGATGCTGGTGTGTGTCAGCGGTCCGAGGTGTAGGCCCAAACAGGAAAAAGTGAAGAGTAGCGGAAGACGGCAGGGAGGTGAGTGCCTGAGGAGAGCCGGCGGGCGGCCTTATAAGGGAGGAAGGAGGGGCGACAGGCGGTGAGGTGCGAATGCTGGCGGCCCGGGGGAGGGTGAGATGTGGCGAGCAGCGGGCGTCGGGTGAGGGGTGAGCGCCAGATCAAAGAAATGGCAGGAGAGAGGGGGGGGGGGCGAGCCGGGGCTCGGCCGAGGTGAGTAGGCAGTGCCACAGCGGCGGGGGAGGGTCTCTCCCTTCCCTCACAGCTAAGTAAATACTTCATTCTGTCTAAAAATCAAACACGCGTGACTGCGACCTGCTGTATTATCGCCCAAGGTTGACAGGGCTGACGAGAAGACATTAACCGTCCTAGGCCTTCCTTCTCTACAAGTTACAGTCATTTACCCAGTATGTCACGGTTGGCAATTGTGGAAATACTTTTGTTCTGTCATTTAAAACCCAAACACGCATGCACACGACCTGCTTATTATCGCCCAATGTTGACAGCAAGTAGGCATTAACAGTGCAGAGATAGTTGATGTGACAGTGGAGTTGATGTCACAGTGCTGTAAACAGCATTAATGACAGTTTATTAAAACTTGCTGAATAGTTATCAATTAGACTTATATCAGCACTGCAGCTCCTCTGTCAATTTGTGCGGTATTCCATATTGTCTGCGTTTCGGTATCAATGCCGAAAGCCAGGGCTTACTGTACTGACTGTGGGCTAGAACATCGACCTTCCAGTGACGGCACGTGCCGGGTGCACGCCAGAATTAGACGATCGCAGAAAGAAATGGCTATGGCATCGCCTTCTCCGGGGAAAGATACGGCACTGCAAGAGGATACGGAGGACGAGGTGCTAGCTACAGAGTTCAGTACCCTTTCCTTGGATGACTAGGAAAGGACTTTATCAGCTGATATTGAAAGGCTACAACAAGAGGACTGAATAGCGCAGCTCTACACTGAGAGGCAGAGACTCCTGACTAGGCGGAAGGATATGGAAAAGGAGACGGTAATGTTGGACCCTAAGATGGCGACCAAGACTGACACGTCCGTCTGCTCTTCACTATCAGTGGCTGATAATCCTAAAGACCTGAGGAAATTGACAGACACCCAGGGACATTCTTCGTACGGCACCAGCCGTTCGCGTTCGACACGCCGTCATTCGCCAGGAAGAGGAAGACGTCATTCGCCAGGAAGAGGAAGACCTCAGCTAGGGATCAGGTTTATATATGTATATATATATATATATATATATATATATATATATGTCGTGGGGGTGATGAAAATGGGAATTACTGTGCCTAGAGCGGGACTCGAACCCACATCTCTTTGCATTCCGGGCCAGTGCTAACCATTACACCACCTAGGCTCCCTGATATCAACACACTCCCCACGCCTACCTGTCTATGTGGTTACTTGCCTGAGAGGTCAGTGCAGACCACTACACTCGTCCCCCTGGAATTCTAAGTCTTGTAATGCTTACAATTACATACATACAGGCAATGCACTTACACATACATACACAGGGTAGGTTCAACAACCATACAGCGCAAAGCTTGTACAGGATCCTGGTCACGGCACCAGTGTCGTGGGGGTGATGAAAATGGGAATTACTGTGCCTAGAGCGGGACTCGAACCCACATCTCTTTGCATTCCGGGCCAGTGTGCTAACCATTACACCACCTAGGCTCCCTGATATCAACACACTCCCCATGCCTACCTGTCTATGTGGTTACTTGCCTGAGAGGTCAGTGCAGACCACTACATATATATATATATATACAGTGGGTGATGTAATAGCTATTCCATCTTCACTTTCTTTCTCTTTTTGTTATTGAAAATATATAAAATAATAATCAACGTGTATTCCAACTGAAAAAATGAAATAAATGTTGTTCAATGTTAACAAAAAGAAGAAAAGGGGAGTTACAATATCTATTACATGTGGAACATCTATCTAAAGGCCATAGGCCATTGGAGTTCAAGTTTTACCTTCTGGGCGGATCAGGCAGAAATCTTAATACAGTATAACCCCATTAAACCGAACTTGAAGGGACCCTAGAAATTTGTTTGGATTAACCGATCATTGGTTTAATCGAGCTTTAACTTTGACTTGACTTTGACAAAAATGGGGGTGCATTATGAATGAACAATGTATGTGGAGACTATGATTATTGTGTTTTATGTATATACAGTTTAACCCCATTAAAGCAACCTCGGTTAAATCAAACGATCGGTTAATCCAAACTTGTTTCGGCGACCTGACAAAATACTACCATTTATCATATAAAAAAGTCTCAGATGACCTTCAAACCACATGCAAGTTTGGTTTAACTGTAGTGGAAGTGGCCTGGGGCCGACAATTTTGTTTGGATTAACCGATACTTTGGATTAATCGACTTTGGTTTAACCAACTTTGTTATATAATAAATGGAGTATCTTGCCGGGCCCGAAACAAGTTTGTATTAACCGATTGGTTGGTTTAACCGAGCTTGGTTTAACTGGGTTGTACTGTAATACCTAATTGAATATTGAATTCTACAGCAAAGCTTTCTTGGCAGGTAATCCAGTATTATCTGATGGTTGTTGTTTTACGTCCTAGCAATAGCTAAGGTCATATCAGGACGGGTACCGACCGACTTGTGACACTGGGCACTCCTGGCGACCTTATAGTGCTGCCCCACTGAGACACCAGGCTGCCAGCACCATGACCTGATCTCCCACTCAGTCACATTATCCTGACACTGAGCCAACCAGTCCTTGCCCTATCCTAATAATGTCGAGCTCCTCCTTAGGAATAGACAAGTATCAATTGTTATGTCATTGGTCTGACTCGACCAGGATTTAAACCCACAGACCCATGTGTTTGAATCCCCCGATCTCCCAAAACAGGAGATGGACGCTCGACTAATTCGGCCATCCTGTCTGTGCTGGTATTAGTCTGAATAAGGTCGGCAGTAATCATACATTTATTTCAAGCAAGTCAAATAATAATTTTTGCCCCTGTGTATTAAGCATGTTATTAATACTATATATATGTAATCTATCCCACAAAAGATATGCAACAAATACTTGTATAATTTTGCGCAAATCTGAAAATGTGAAGATTTACACCTTGATACCACGTATGTATCCACACTTTTGTCCAACTTTTTTTCAACTTTTTTCTTGTAAGACATAATCTTGTTCACTTAACTGTAATCAATAAATAAATATATATATATATATATATGGTGTATAAGAATTATATGAGTATTATAATCCATAATTCCATACTCACTCCTCAGCTCCACCCGCCAGTAATCGGGTGATGGAGCCTGGACTAGTAGTCTACTGCTCCAATTTACTCAACCTCAGCTCCGATGGTGGCGCCACCGCTCGTCTCTGCTCATTGACCTAATTCACTTACCGCCGATATATATATATATATACATTCATGCCCTATTGAGTTCCTTAAGATCTATATATACATATGTACTCGAGCGCTACACTCACCCGGCTACCAGAATGCTAGTGTTGAGTGCCGGGCCTTCAGACTTGAACCAGCAACCTCGCAATGAACTGCCTATTTGACTTGAAACTGGGCATTACCTAAATAAGAGCTGGTGAAACTGAGCCATTCTCACACTAACGAGAACGAAACATTAACTATTTTAAAACTGTGATTACGTAATATTTAGCCATCGTTGGTTTTTCTTCATCGACATTGGTGTTCTCTGTGGCGGAGTCGTTAGAGTGTCTGACTTTTTTCTAGGTCGGACTCCTAACCTGAAGGTTGGTGGTTCGATTCCCCGTGTCCCCATCTCTGCCAATTTGGATTTCCACCACTGTGTATAACTTACAGCGACATCAAAGGCCAGTTGCTCTCATACCATGTCTATGTAGTGTGGGAGGTTACAAATCCCTTGGGTCGGTAAAGGTGTAGGCTCGGGCTTTCTATCGACAAACTGTCTAATGGTGAAAACAAGCCTATTCAGGCTTATATGATAGGCAGTATAAATCTTCAACAACAACATTATGAGTTGGCTGTGCTGAAAAAGGTGTACATGGCCAGAAATATTGTGGATATTAAAAATCTGGTCACGCGATGCGTTTGTCATTCATCCGTTGCATCAATATTCGATGTGTCTTAATGAGAAATCACACCTTTATCTTAATATTCCTGCCTAGGCAGCAGCTCTTCGCAAAATAATGTGTTGCTATTTTCTCCATGTGTCAAAGGAAATGAATATGGTGATCCGAGAGGAATCACTGAGTGTGTGTGCCCATCTAGAGAATGCAAAGCCCAAACAAATATTATAGTTCCTAAGAGCAACTGGCTGCTATAAATGTAACTGTTTTATTAGTTAAATTTTGCTGTCATTTGACACCAATTTAAGTACTTCAACATTGTATTTGAAATCATTTTTGTTGTCTCTTAACACAAATCTGACCACTACAGATTTTCATGTAGCTTTTAATGTACAAGAATAGATAGCAGACATGATAATTAATTACATGCATAATAATATAAATATAATTACTTTATACATTACATAAATATGACTAAGAAAATGTACAGAATAAATACCACTTATGCTTCAGCGTGAACATTGCCCTTGCTACTGACATGGTGCTCCACCATTATAAAACAATCAATCAATTCATCAATCAATCAATCAACATACCGGCAATCTCATAGCACTTCACTCCTTTATTTCCATCTTGAGTGTGAGTGATAATAGGGGGTTTCATCAGACTGCATTCCTTTTGTCTCAAAAACAAACATCATACTATACGTATGTACATTTTATCTTCATACCTGTTTTCTAAAAGACACCCTTGCATCATGAGTATTCTTACTGGTTCTTACTGGTTCTTTGTCTCAAAAACAAGCATCACACTTCATGTATGTACATTTTATGTTCATTCTTGTTTTCTAAAAGACACCCTTGCATCCCGAGTATTCATACTGGTTCTTATGTATCTATTCTGAAAATGAATCTTCTTGCCTTTTCTTTACATTTTCATCCCATTGCTGTCACCTTTTTTTTTTTTGTGTGTAAAGTATTTATTCATCTGAATATGACATTGTTCAGCGCTGGAGCACTGGTCTTCCGGCCATCTTACTATTGGAATTGAGAGTCTAAATAATCTAAGTTTGATCAGTGCTGTATTAGTTACAGCACCGATCCTGTAGAATTAAGGGAGTGGCTCCTGCTGTATAATGGACAGCACCAGTCACAGTAGTTCATGCAAAAATGGGGAGCAGCACATTGTGATGGTGCTGGATTGGTTCCAGGAATTACAGTGACTCATCACTGGTGGGGCATACCACCTACTAAATACTGACCATAAGAAACAACTTGCCTCTTGCAAAGTACAAATATATCACTACAGAAACCTTGCCAGTTTACAATGAATAGAGACGGCGGGTTCGAATAATATAATTATGGGGTTCTTGTAAAACTGATGTGTGGGCCCAGCTGGAGGTAGCCAGGCGAACACTTCATTAATCAAAGTGACAACCCCTCCCCTTCCACCCCCCGAGTCTCAACCTCCCGCCCATAACCCCATGTCCACTGGGTGACCTTGTAATAAATTCCCTATTGGTTTCGCCATATTTCATCTCGCATTGACAACGAGGTCAGGCAAGCTTCTGTAAACTCGCCTCGTCTCCAAGTGTGGGACTGTAAGACACCATAAGCGTAAACACGCCACTTCAACTGGTTTTATTATTTAATGTAATACCACATGAAGCTGGGCGCGTAGCACTAACATTTTACTGTTCACCTGGTTGGGGCAGGTTTCTTGACACCTAACTTGATACCTCACTCAGGTGAAATGCACCGACTAGAGAAAGGGAACGGCTTAGTCGGCTTCACCAATACAACAAGTCTTCAGCGGTTGCTACTTACTAAGGGTTCGATGGCAAAGGCATTCCAAAAGATTCCATGTTAATGGTGAATGAATGCCTGGAAAGAAAAATGGTAATGTGATGAGATATTATCATTATTATTATTCAAATAAAACCAGCTTGCTTCTGAAAAATGAATAGAGTGCAGCAGCTGCTTTTTGAAACATCAGCTTTACAAGAGTATTGGGAAATAAGAGTAGGGAGATTATATCATTATTCCATCCCATACAAAAGGAGCCAACACAGGAATTGGATCGAGTCTATGCACTCTGGCTGGCACCCCTAAAAGAACTACCGCACGATTGATTAAAGGTGCATAGTCCGATGGAGCATCAGGTTTTCAAAACCAAACCAATTGTCTAGATTTTATTCTACATATCTAACTTAGCCGTTAGAGACTGATGCATGCATTAAGCATTTGTTGCCACATCGAAGGGAATACTGAGTCAATATAAAAGAACAAGTTACTGCTGAAGACTAATGTGTAAGAGTTTTGGTGTGCTTACCAAAACTAATTTGACTTGTTTGCACTTCAAATATCTCAGAAGTTAGCCATTTAAAATGAAGTCACTTCAAGCTGCTCATGTATATTATAACATTCAATTCAATATATTTATCTCAGAAAAATAACAGACGATCAAAACCATCGGACTATGCAACTATAACTATAAACAACAAAGGCTGAATAAGTGGGCAGATGTCAGGGAGGCATAGTTGGACCAGGCTCTAACCGGGCAACATACGGCACCTGGAAGGGCATGGAGCCTGGTGAAGAGGAAGCAGGCCTGGTTTTTGTTGACCGGAGGGTTACCATAAAGGAGGCTGACTCTACCTTAGCGTCTTTAAACTTGATGACATGTGGATTGACGAGAGAACCTATAGAGATAGGCACAAGATTACTCTGCCTTACCAGGGTAAAGTAACCAATCAGCAAAGCAGCTATGAGGACGCTGGGAACAGGTGTGAGTATTTCTAACCACCAAATACATGATGTTGGTTAGTTTTTCGAGTTTTACCTCCTGGCAACATCGAATGTCATACAAGGACGATAACACAATTTCAGTTATATGAATTGTTTCCTTTGAAGTTTGTACAATACTTGTTTACACAGCATTCATATAAGCGAAGCACTCTGTGATGCTATAGGGACCTATGCAGCTACGATAAAGTTCCTTCTCCCCCCTCAAGCATTGGAACTGGAGAAAGACACAAACACTGAAGGGTGTGTACCGACTTTTATTCCCCCTAGATGTTGAGTGCTGGTCGTGGACTCACGACCAGCATCCAACCTGGTCGTGGACTCTCTGTCCTGATATGACCTTAGGTGTTGCCAGGATGTAAAACTCCAACAACAACCAGTAGTGGACTCCAACTAAGGCATGCGTTGCAACCTCTAATATACCCTGCTGTAGCGTTGGGGTGAGGGCGGGGATTGGTTACCTGACCGATCGAGGTGGAACACTGGGCCGCGTTCAGGCTCCGTCTCGGAGGCGCCTCGGAGGCGCCCGTGACGTCAGGCTAGTCTGAACAACAATAGCAGTTGGTCGCCTCGAAAATGGCCGCCCCCATAGGCGGCGGCCATTTGCAATCGAAATGCTGCGCTCTGATTGGATGAAACCATTGCATGCGGCGGCCATTTTCGAGGCGCTTTTTGTCTCCAACCTGAAAAGGGAGGCGTCTCCGAGACGTCTCCGAGACGCACCCTGAACGCAAATAGAGCAAAAAGCATCGTCGAGACGTCGCCGAGGCGCCTCTGAGACGGACCCTGAACACGGCCCTGGTCTGATATAAATAGGTCAGCGATCCCTTATGCCAATAGGGCCTTACCCCCTTGCCATTACTGTGGCAGTGTGATAGGAGAGCACTGCAGCGTTCATGCATATTTGATCTCACTATGCAAGTGGGCTACCTGGTAGAAAGTCAATTGTGATTGTATGATCATTTTGAACCACACTTCCGCTGATAGTACAGTTTGGTGGTTGTTGTTGCTTTACGTCCTAGCTACATCTAAGGTCATATCAGGATGGATGCATACCAACTTATGATAGTGCCTACTCAAGGCAACATTAGGTCAGCGCAACTATTCTCAAAGGTGTTTCTTTATAGATGTTTTCTTGTTGTTGTTCTAAATCTGCCCCAGTCTGCTACATTACTATGCAAAACTACCACAGGCAGAAACCGGTGTTTTGTCATCGATAACATCATCAGCAAATGGGCTTGGATCAGTTGTCCTGGCGTAGGACGTCCTTGGCGGGTCATCCACATTCTGCACACTACTCACAGTCACACATTCTGGGTCGTGACCTGGGTGATTCCAACTTGACCTACATTGCTGGTAATTACCAGGAACAATTTTCTTCTTCCATTTCTTCTTTTTCTTGTTTTCCCTTATTTTCTTCTTCTTCTTCTTCTTCTTTTTCTTCTCCAATCACGCTTTCAACAGAATAAAACCAATAAAATAGTGCCTATTGAATTCTTCATCGGCCCTTTTCTCACTCACCTTTTGTCACCTCACTGGCTGTTTTTCTTTTATCCACAGTCGCCTCATGTCCTCTCCTATTTCTCCAACCAACATATATTTTCCACAGCGACTGACACTAGTCGCAGGGCGCGGTTAGTAAGTTTGGGCACTGGGGGAGGGGTGGGGCACCAGCGGTCAGCGTCGATGAATAATCTATAACACATGACTTAGGTACTCAGGTTATTCATATTCGCTTAAGTCCTTATAGAACACATATATGTTTCCAGGAAACAGTGGAACCTATTAAAGAACATGAAAAGCTATTTTCCAAAACGCAGTAAGTGCCAATCCAAAATATGAGTTTGCAATGCCAATGCCAAGTTGGTATATCGTGTTTTGGAAAAGAGCTCTTCATTTTTTTTGATTGGCACTTATTGCATTTAGGAAAAGAGCTCTTCAAATGCATTCTGCCCTATGAAACTACATTGTTAATATTTTACACACACGGCGGCACCCATACAATTTTAGCTCAGCGAGGATGGTCGTTTTTTTCTCTGGTGTTATTTTACCCCTCCACTGTCTCCTCTCCCCCCCCCCCATCGTGCTGTTACTAGGTCAGATGAAATTAAACATTTTTGTGGCCGCTTCCCTTTTTCTTTAAGAACCCTTGCTGTCTGAACGAAAGTTGAAATTAATTGAAGCAGAAGTTGAACCAGTAATTGAAAACTTCATTTGGAATTCGAAAATCGCACACGCCTAAACACAAATTAATGCACAACTGTGAATGTAAGTGGTTTTAAGAGGTGGCGACTTAAAAATATTATTCGGACTTCAATATATATACATTTCTGATTTGTTTCCTGCGCTAAGAACTCTAAGTGATTGGCTTGACACAACCAGGGTTCGAACCCACAGTTCGAATCCCACGACCTGCCAAACTAGAAACTGACACTTAACTCATTCAGCCATTCTATGTGGTTCATATCCTGTGTTGCTCGAAGCTAAGTGGCTGACCCAGGAAGCACATGACAGTCAGTTCAATACAATGACTCATGTTTCCTGAGTGACAATACTCGATCAGGGGTTTTATTAACTGACAGACAAAGCGAAAGCACCTCATAGACGACCTCCTCCTCCTTATTAGTGCAAAGTCTGTGCCTGGTGAGAAACGTGTCTGTTGCCGCATTGAGATTGTGTGGGCTGCATATTTTTAATTTTCTTTTTAGTGATTGTTATTGATGCATTTAATTAAGAACTACAACCAGCACCATGTTGCCGATTCCAGTCAGGGTCTTCCTCTATGTCAGTGGGATTAAGAAATGTCAGTTTATTCATGATCACAATGTGCTGAGAGTCAGCAGCTGGCATTTATTCATTTTGCTACAAACCACATACATTATAAGCCATTGACCTTTATTCACTTTGTATGATCTGTGTACATATAGGCCTATATTATATATATATGAGACTGTCTCAAAAGGTGCTAAGCAATATGGGACAAAACTTTGTCCATAGTAACGATCAACACACTATCTACTTATGCATTTGCTCAGGATAAGCTGATTTGTTTTTTACATGGTGTTTCATAATCCCAATAGAATATATATTGATTTGAAGCAAATGTCTTTGTGTTTTCAGTGTAGCTGTTTCTGTGCTGTTTTGTGTCAATCGGTACTATGGACAAAAAAATGAAGAGTTAGCACCTTTTGAGACAGGCTCATATACATACCAGTAATCCACTGGCCCTAATTGACTTTGCTATGCACAAACATATACTGTAATATATATATATAAATACACACAGTAAAACATCTCTAACTGACCACCTCCACAGATCGACCACTCCCCTATATCGATCTCTTTATTTGGCTCCCAAACAATTGCCAATGCGATACCATTGTAACAACAACAAAAACTCCCTAGACTGACCACCTCCCTAAATGGACCATTTAAAGTCGGTCCCATGGTCGGTCGATTTAGAGAGGTTTTACTGCATGTATATAATATAAACATACTGCAAATCCCTTGGAATTTCGCTGCCAAATTTATGGAGATGAATTCATTCTGCTAGGGTCATATATGGGTAACTTCACCTCTGCCTAATGGTATTCCCCTGTTGTCTGTCAAAATCACTTTACTGGGCACTCTGCTTCTACCATAAATAGGTGAAGACTCTGAGGGAGAACATATTTCAGATGGCCCTGCCTTCATTTATGGGTGGAAAATGACCTATCGAGTGGGGAGTGTATCAGCAGAGTTGCTGTGCCTCCAGACTACGCAAGCGCAACCTGGCGCAGACCTTTTACTGCAAGTCTATCGAGAAGGGTCCACAGCCACGAAAGGAGGAAAAACGGGTGACCACTGTCCCATATTGAGCATACCGTTGCAGGATGAGTTTCCCATTCTTTAAGTACTGATATTGTGTGATTTAAACAGAAGGCAATGTCGATAAATTTCAAATATACTTCAAGCACTTTAATCTGTGCAAAAGATAAATAAATGTGTGCCTATGTCTGAACAAGAAACTACTAAAAAATAATGGACATATTCAACTGGGACCTTTCCATAATTTGAGCCAAACAGAGCTGTTCTTTTGTATTGCAAATGGCTGCCCCCTATGGGGGGCAACCATTTGCAATCGAAAAGAACAGCTCTGATTGGCTGAAACTGGGAGCTGTTCTCGGCCAATCAGAGTTGTTCCTTTCAATTGCAGATGGTGGCCCCCATGTGGGGCAGCCATTTGCAATAAATAAAAACAGCTCTGATTGGCTGACACTGAGTTCTCGTGAAAACAAGAAGAGGAGAGTCCATTCAAATGGGCTCAGAAGAGTTCAAACGTGGCTGGTTGTACCTCTCCTTTCAGTGCTGAATATGCTTATGAGTCTATCTGGAAGTAGTAAGCCTCTACACAGAATCCGTCTACGCACATTTTGTACAGCCAGAAATGTGCCTTGTTGATCCAGGCCAATTCTGGTTTGCCAAGTGGGTTCTATGTGGATGACTATCGATGGCGGCGATTCCACCGAATTATTAGCTTCTAAATGAATACTTAATCAAATCTGGACCCAATTTAATCTAGTAGTGTCTGAGTAAATATGTACCTTGTGTATTTTCAGTTTTAAATATGGTACGTATAGTTGCATAGTCCGATGACTTTCGGTTTCTGCTATTTTCTGAAGAATATATTAGGTCGATGATTATAAGCTACCTCACTTTAGCATGAAGTAACGTTTATTTTAATTGGTTAACTTTGGAGATATTTGAAGTGCAAACACGCCAAATTAATTTTGCCAAGCACATCCAAAACGCTGACACCATATATAGGCTTCAGCAGCAACATATTCTATTACATTGACTCAACATTCCCTTCTGTATGGCACCATTCTTAATAAGTGCACCAGTATCTGAATTAGATATGTAGGAGCAAATCTAGAGTATTGTTTTGCTTTTGAAAATTTGATGTTTTATCGCACTTTTCAGCTTAACATTTCATGCTATCGCCTTCGGCTGTGTTCAATAGATGGACCCAATCTAATCTAATAGCGTGTCAGTAAATATGTGTTTAATTTATATATGATGCAATAGCTTCAGTTGTTTTCCATAGAACCTTCATAGCTACGAGGATATTACATGCCATCTGTTGTGACGCCAACCACAAAAGCCTGGTTTGTGTATCCACGATTGCGCAACAAAGCTGAGTGAGAAACCACCAATGTTTAGGTTTTGCTGGTGTTGGGCGATCATTACGGAATGTTTGCGGTATGCTGAAGGAGTCATTATCGGCATATGAACAGGGGGCATGAATAGGCTCTTCAGACCAAGGACACATATTAGTGTAGTTGTCGTGAGGGTGGGTGGTGCTTCTCACAGAAAACCCACTGACTCGTGATGAAGTGTGGTGCTTGGACAGCATCGCTCCCCACACTACCAAGGACTCTCTACAGATGCCTGCTGAGTGTCAGCCAGTGTGCGAAGTTGTATTATCCTCTTAACCACCATATCCACAAATTATGCAACGACCCTAGTCAATCTGGATAATAAAGAAATGATTATTTGTATGTGTCGTTGGGGGAGATGATGAAAATGGAAAATATTGCACCTAGAGCAGGAATCGAACCTACACCGCCTGGGTTCTGGCCAATGTGCTAACCAGTTCGCCACCTAGGCTCCCGGATGTCATCCCCCTATCCACGCCTACTTGTCTATGTGGCTCCTTGCCTTAGAGACCAGTGACAGACTACTACACTCATCCCCCTGAAAATGTAAGTCTTTTAAATGATTTACATCCATAAGTCATTTAATACTCAAAATTACATACATACACACATACAGGCAATACACTCACATTGTGCATGTTATTTGTAACATGGGTAATTTATGGGACGGAGAACCATATAGCAATATGACACTGGTGGCGCCACCTAGCGTAAGAGCCACACACCTGGTGGCGGCCGCACACACCATCTAGTGGATCCCCCTGAGTAACTCCACCACCACCACCTCCAGGGTCGCCCGACCTGACCCTACCCACCGTGGAAACCCCACCCACGGCAACGTCATGTGATCACCCTCCTCCCGGTTCAAACCATCAAAACCGTTCCTCCAGCAGTCAATGGAACACTGATCCAATTTTCCCCCACCCACCCACACCTCTGAAAAAACTAGGCAGTTGCCTAGGGTTGAGGGTTCGGGTCCCACCTGCCAGTTGACCTCTGAATGAGGACAATAACACACAAACTCATGACATCTAGATTTGACCTAATGACGATCTGGTAACCTATCTGAATCATCATCTAGATGCATGTACTGACCCCTCCCTGTTACTGATTAAAGATTACCCACTATCACATCATGACTCCGCCTTCGTAAATTATACAAGCACAAGGTAGGTTCAACAACCATAAATCTTGTCCAGGATCCTGGTCACAGCAATGACTGTTGTGGGGTTGATTACAAGAGGAAATATTGCGCCTAGACTAAGATTCAAACCCACATCTCTTGCATTCCGGGCTAGTGTACTAACTATTACATCACCTAGTCTCCCTGATGCCATCACCCTCTTCAGTACCTTTCTATGTGGATCCATGCCTGATAGGCCAGTGCAGACTACTACGCACGCATTACGTGTAACCCAATGATTACTATTGCGTAACATATATATATATATGACTGCCATGGTCGCCGTTCAACATTTGTTGATGTTATACTTTGGCTCCATAATCCGATGAGAACATCCAGGTTTCACCAACAAAACAGTTACCTGACATTTGAGCCAAGCTACCCATCTTAGATACCCTGGACACTCTTAAACATTTATTCGAGTTCAGTGTTCATGTGCTATATTGCCATCCTATTATACTGCTACGCTAAAGAACTGTGAGTAAACTAGGCCCACATCTATTATGTTGGCCGTCCTGATATGACCTTAGATGTTGCTAGGACGTAAAACAACAACAAACAAATGTATTCTTTTGGTGTGCCCACCGGAATTAATTTGGCATCTTTCACCTTAAATATCTCCAGAGGTAAATCTTTAAATTAAGGCTCCGTCAAATCATAGTGACATAGGTTATACAGATCAACGTAATATAATTCCTTAACATATTATAGCAGAAACCCATAACAATGGGATTATGCAGCTTTAACGAGCAAATACACATAATCGTTAGTTTTATAGTTAATTTCGATAGCAAATAAATAATGAAGTATGTCTATGGATGGATGTGCGATGTTTAACCCCATGCTTTAGATAACATATTAGATATAGCGACTATGCAAGAGAGGACTAGTTTGATAGCATTTAAAAGATAGTTCATGTTTTACTACAATGCAAGTGTACATATTTCACAGTTAAATCCATTTGGATATCAATTAATAGCTGAATTCCATACCTTCATAATTTATATAGCATATTATGCACATATTGCTCTCATGGATTGTATGACTGATATCATATAAGTAAAACCATCCTTGCGGCCAAGCAACCGAACTCTATGAGGTGAAATACTATTGGAATACTCATAAGTAATACACATTTAGGTGCCCTTCAGATATTTGCCGACTAGCATGTATAAGTATACTTATTATTACATTATAAGCATATGTCTCATATTTGTACATGCACAAGTTTCATCTTCCAGCGAATATAACATATTTTAATAAATGCGTTAATAGCGTCGACCCACGAGCAATCATTATGGATTAACAGAATCAGGGAACTGGCGATTTAATACCCTACTGTCACGTGATTCAAACCTAATTAAATTAGGAAAGCGAAGCCCCCCCCCCTTAGTGGATTCATTCAACAGTACAAAAGTGCACATATTAAGAGTACTGTACGTGTGAGCATTGCAGCAATGCAATAAACATAGCTATACAAGAATGCTTCTTATACATATATGCACATCAATTACATTGTTAATGTCGAACAATACATTACAGTGCGGAACAGAAACATTGGGACAGGGAATTAGACGGTATAAGCCAGGCCTGCAGCCCAGCCGGAGGTGGCCAGACAAACTGTCCATTAATCAAGCAGCTAAACATTTCACCTCCACCAACGGGCCCACCCACTTCCAGCAAAGGGCACCCTTGCAATAAATCTCCATTAGCGTGGGTACTATTTCATTTGCAATTCAAAAAGTCCACACAAACTTCGTCCACCCCCTGCGGAGCTGCTATGAGCAAGTTACTACTGCTGTTATATTATGCAAATATATGTTGTAACTGTGTGACCGAACGCTGTGGCCGAATCGGTAGAACGGAAGCTTCCCGTGCGGAAGGTCAAGAGTTCAATTCCCGGTAGAGACAAACTACTGACAGACACAAGTTATGCTTGTCGCTACCTCCCCTAGGGTTTGACATTAATAGGATAAGGCAAGGACTGGCTAGCTCAGTATCAGGATAATGTGACTGAGTGGGAAATCGGGTCATGGTGCCGGCGGTCTGGTCTGCCAGTGATGCAACACTATAAAGTGGTCAATAGCGCACACTGTCACAAATGGGTACACGTCCTGATATGACCATAGATGTTGGCAGGACGTAAATCTCCATCCAACACCAACATGAAACCGATGATCACTTTGGTGTGCATTAATGACAACACATTCATGGTGATTATGTCGGGGATGTCGCACTCGGATCAATGAGTGTGTGGCTATGCAGCTGGAGGATGAATTATTAAGAGTGAGATGCCCAGACTTAATGGTGCAGCCTAATGAGAATTACTCCAATGCCGATTATTGAAATTATTGTGTTGAACAGGGACCCTCCTCATTAGTGTACTTCATTTTCATGTTAGTATGAAGAATGTGGCGCGAATACAAAATCATAGAAAGAATCCTGCTGAGTAAAGCGGTAAATGATGAAAGAGTTAAATACCTGTATGCATTACAAAGCCCTCTCGAATGCATTCATATATATGCAACATATATAATAAGTGAAGGATAATGATTATAAGAAATACATATATAGGTAATGTGCTATGTGATAAAATAACTAGATTTAGCTTCGATATAGCGAATGGTAGACAGGAAGTGAGAACACCTATTTGTCTCTCTTTGTATTGTTTTTTTGTGGTACATTAGTTGTCCCAATGGTACATTAGTTGTCCCAAATCTTCCTATCTGAATGATGTGAACAGATTAACATATAAGTTCACTTCACATACAGATCACCATTGTTCTTTGTCCGATCATTGCTTATCTCTAATTAGAAGTTGCCACAATCAAGGTATGTGTACCTGGCTAAATTAAATATGGAATATCAGAGGACATCAGCACCAAATGGTAGTATCTGCCGTCCATAGATCCGAGAGTTACATGATTTATCTTATTGCACTCATTTAGCATGGGTTGTAGGAGAGAAGGGAATAGTAAGTCACGCTAAAAGAACTTGCTATTGCTGAAGACTATGGTGATGGCCCTTTGATGTGTGCTCCAACATTAATTGGACATCTTTCCATCGAAATATCTCCAAAGTTAGCCGTTTGTGATCAAATGTACGTCAAACTAAAGTAAAATAGACTACAATGACCAACTTAATGTATCTATTTAAATAAATGGCTTACACTCAACACCATCCGGGCCCATATGCATGCCGCGGTGTTAGCTTACACTCGGTGTGTTTGCGCTAACACCGCTCCTTGTATATTGAGATTTCGCCACTAACCTAGAAATCCCTGCCAAAACCAGTTTTGGCTCGCTAACACCGTGTCATGCATACCGCCCCAGATTAGATCAATTTAGAAGGTGCCTGGTGTTATTTCACGGCTGTATATACTACTCACGATCAGAATGCTGACGGTGCACAATCCGATGAAACCGCAACAAATTCGAAACCAGAGCATATGCTTAGATTTCATGTTAAACATTTAGCATCGAAACCATTAGTCTAATTGGCTCCCAGATGCAATGACCTTATCCACACCTACCTGCTTATGTGTCTCCTTACCTGAGAGGTCAATTCAGACTACTACATTATTAACCACCTTCCCCTCGTTCGGCAGTGTAAGCTGTAGCTGTGACCCTGCGTGTGGAGTCACAGCTGCTCTCCTTCCTGAGGAACCAGCAGAAGCCGAGCCACACATACATATTTCTGGTGTATTGCATATTTAAGGAAATACCCGTCGATGTACTCACTATTTCAACCTATATTAAGGACTGGATGTGGTAGCCGGATGAGTAGAGCGCATACTTCTTGTGGGGAAGGTCGGGAGTTCAATTCCCGGTCGAGTCAAACCAATGACTTACGATATTTATGGTTGTCGCTTCCTAGCCAGGTGCTCAGCATTACTATGATAGGGCAAGGACTGGTTGGCTTGTTGTCAGGATAATGAAACTGAGTGGGCTATCAGGTCATAGTGCCAGTGGCCTGGTCTCTAGTGGGGCAGCGCTATAAAGTCACTATGAATGTACACATTCACAAGTGCACACCCATCCTGATATGACCTTAGATTTTGTCAGGACGGACAATGCTAACAACCAACCAACTAACCCATATTAAGGTCCTGGTGCTTGGGGAAATAACCAATATGTATTACGTATCAGGTGCCCAGCTTTGGAATTTCACGTGGTATGCAGATGGAATATAATGTTATTGTAATAAAACCCAAGGGAATAGAACGCTATAAAACATTATATATTTGAATAAAAATAGTCATATTTGTAATATGAGCTTATACCCAGCTGTGTACCTGCGTATATGGAAGGTTGGCCGATATGTATAGACTAGGACTAGCATTGTGCACAGTGCAGGAGTAGTCTATATAATAACTAGTATCACCGTGCTATATTTCTTACTAGCTATATCATAACCGACAACAAAAAATCACGATTTTAAACAAGCATAGTCGTATCAAGACAGAGTTATACCAAGTTGAAGTTTGCTGAAGTCAAAAGAATGTACCAACTCAGAGTGACTGTTATGAAGCGTAACAATATGTACAATCATGACATTCATTTTTACTTGTCTCCGTCTGCCAAGCAGAAGGCATCAGTGTGTGACAGTAACACATGTGAAATAAACCTGGCAATGGGCGGGCGCATAATTTCGAATTGTGTTTGGTTCAGGGAGGGAAGCGAGGTACCTGCCACAGCACCAAGCGGGCAGGACAAAGACTAGCACAAACACAGCACCCCTCCCCCACCTAAAGGTGCTGTCATACTACATGTTTTGACGTGTGGCTAGTACGTTGAATGTACGCTGCGTGTACATTCGGGATGCATCAGTGTATGTTGGGAGTACATTAGGGATACATTGGCATACATTATTGCATGTTAGCTGTACGTTCAGCCAGTGGGGATGTGCAATCCGCGTACAGTCCACGAACGGCCAACGGATGCATTACATACTCCTAACGTACTTCAAACGTATTCCTGCCATATCTCCAGCATATTTAATGTATACACCATACATCTAGCGATGGAGTAATGTATGTAACATTGGTCAGCGTTCCATGAGCGTATGCAAGCATTTTGCAAACATTCTGCAAATGTTTTGCGAGGCACATGAACGCTCTCATATGCTAGCAATATGTCAGACATACATTCTGCATACTCTATGTACATTGTGTGTACATTGTGTATATGCCCATTTTTACCCCACGCCGCTGAAAAGTTTGACGAATGCCGACGTACTGGCAAATTGTCTAACATTGAGCACACACTGACGCCATACGTCGTAGTGTGACAGCACCTTTAACTATTCAGCTTCCTTCCTCTGGGGCAGAGAATTGCTCTCTATAAAGACACAACCTCGGGGGTCCTCCTCCGTGGTACAGGTCATCGGGCAGAGTGCCTCCTTGACTTGGAAGACACTGACTAGTTGTCCACTCATTGCTTAAATAAACCACCTTTTTTCCGCCTGTGTCTGGGTTTCTTCCTTCGAATCATAGGCGCAAGCGTACATGTAGACAGTTCAACTATTGGAAAGAATGGTTATGGGAGCTTACCGTTTTCTCAATCATATGAACTATTATGGGATGGCAAAATGAGTTGGGCACACACTTCCCACGTGGAAAGACATCGGATGCGAATAGCTGGCCGAGTCAAAACAATGACTTAAAACTTAATACTTGATGCTACCTCTCTCTCTGTTCGGCGTTACTTGGACAGTGCAAGGAGCAGTGGAATAAGGAAGGCCAATTATCTGTGATCAGAATTTCCTCAGATTAATCAATGAATCTTAGAGGGTATGTACATGCTAGCTATGATGTACCCAGGAGGTAAACCTTAAACCTAAGACCAACAACTAAAGACCATTAACACAGCAAGGTGAAGGCAGTCAGGGAAAGTGACTATAGGCAAACAAACAAGTAACCAATTGTAGAACTAACCAACTCTTAGAGGGTAGGGAGATGTGTTGGAGAATGCTCTCAAACAGTGAAATAATGCATGCAGTAGATAGCTACTCAACAACTGAAAGTGATAAAACAAGGGGAACCACAAGACTATTTCTGTCTAGCGACGAAAACAAGTCATTAAGCTTAACTGTTATGGGCAGTATTAATATACCATCACAAATAGTGCATGGGTTAAAGCTAGGCTCCGCATCAATCCCTGGACAATTATTGTGTTGACCTGTCATTTGATATGTTCCCAGTCTCTGACTATATTCAGAGACCATGTATATATGTATGTTCTCTGCTATATTCCGGACTCCTGAATGGTCTGGTTGCAATATAGTGCAGCGATCTGGTGAAATCCAGCTGGACCATTATGTGGTAAACTATATTGGTGGTGGTGTGTAATGGCAGAGTTAACAACACCCACAATTATGTAACTAACAATGGATGGCATTCTGGTCGGAGTGACCAAAGTTAGTAAAAAAGCATAACAATTAATATGAAATGTGTAAAATAGGCGGGAAAAACCATGCTTTTAACAACCCATACATGGCGAAGCATGAGTGCAGTAGGATGGTACACGTTGGCAGCGCCGATTAACATATGAGAACGAGCTTAAAGCTTACGTTTGTTTGTGGTTGATTTACTTCCTAGCAACATCTAAGGTCATATCAGGACGGGCCTTCAAGCTTAACCACCGTTTGGTATCATATGTTATGTATAACGCATTATACGAGTATAAAGGCGCGGAAGGGAATTATTTCCTTATTATTATTATTATTATTACACAATACACTGTACTGCCTCCTTCGTGTGTCATGACTGGTGGCGCCACCTCCGGCGCTCCCCGGTAACTTCATACCCTAAAATCATCACTCGCGTCGCCATATTTAGATTGAAGGAACAGCCCTTTGGAGATAGTAGCCAATGAGAGCGCTAATGTATTCATAATGTCTCGAGAGGCGAGCTGAACTAAAATGAATTTCCTTGAGCTGTGTAACCCAGCACTTCTAACGGTAATTCATTAAGTTCCGCGTCTCACTAAGTCATGTGATGGGCCAAAGAAGCATTCCAGAACATTCTCAGTCGGCTTTCTTCTAAAAAGCGCAATCTTAACGGAGTTAGGATCGATTTGTCGGGGCTTATTTGCCACTTAATCCACATAGGATCCCTTGTGAATCACCCTCCCTCTTTAAGCAGGAGTAGGCCTAATTAGTAATATTTGACAATTTGGTGTCATCTTTCACGGTTAAAAACCCCCCAACAAAACCAGCAGCAATATCGTCGATTTCTTAAGTGATTTAATGTAGAACCGAAGCCATTTAGAGTCAATCCCAATTCAGGAAACTAGTGAACTGATAAATCAGCATGCCCAGTGATGTCTTGTAAAACTGTGGTCTTATCCAAATATTTTAATATTAAATTTGCATCGTCCGATGGTTTTGAATTTCTATATTTGTCTTAGATAAAGATATTTGGTTAATCGGTATAATCTACCTTACATTAGTTTAAGAAACCTTTATTTCAAACGGCTGCATTAGCATATATTTGAAGTATAATTATGCAGATTTAAATTGTGTCATCCTCGTCATTCTTCTCATACAAATTCTGAATAAGCACATCAATATTTAAGTTGGATAAGTGAAATCAAATCAAGATAAGTGCTTTCGTTCAGAAAATTAGATTCTTTCATCGGACTATGCAGCTTGATTTAAATCCGGTGTTTCTAAACAAACCGATCGAATGCTACACAATGCAGCACGTTGATATTATCATGAAATCAGTTATTTCTGACGTAATTCTTTCTACTGTAGACAGTGTAATATATGGGTAAAAGACATTCAGGCATGAGCAGAGAAAAAAGAAATATGTAAATGAGATGACGTCAGAGGCACAGGGTGCCGGCGGTTCAGGTCCCTGGGCAGTCAATAAAGCATTCAGTATCCAGAAGTCAAAGTGTTCAGACGTCGTACCTTCACAGACAGTAACACTACCTCTTGTGCATTGTTCATTACCTACCACTTGTTAGCTCTGTTTCACTCAATTTCTGCCAACCGCAACCTCGATTAATTGGAGCTAGACTGGAAGATTAGCATGCGTAGATCAATATCTTATTTGCATAATTAATTGTGGATCATATATATATGATATATAGTCGAATGTGTGAATAACAGAAGGTTGCATTGCTCCTAGTCCAACTGTGCACCAAACCACCTGACTTTGTATGGGTCTACTGGTGTTGCATCCATCGTCGTCGAACGTCACTAACTGACTACTGCTAGCAGGCTCCCCTCAGTACCGAAATATACAGGATGACCCAGTTAAACTGCCATCATTCAAGTCCATAACAATCAGGGTCGTGAATAACGGGGTTCCAGAAAATCAGGTTGAGAACTCACCCACTTTTAAGGGAACATCCTAATCCACCCTATTATCGCCCCATATTACTCGTTTTCCCCCTTTCTTTTTTTATGTGTGTATCGATGTATGCGTGTATCAATAAATAAAAAGTATCTCGCTCGCAAAATGTTATCCCCAACTCACTTCATTTAAAATAAAAAGCTGCTTCAAATGAAAGTGAGCTAGTTGATAACAATCATTCCAGTCACAATAACTCAAAACCATCGGATTATGCAACATTAATTAAATGTACACATGGCCTATCAGATAATTCAGAGGACCATAAATCCCACAAAGGTAAGGATATATACTTTCCAACGTACACATATCCTCTTACACAAATCCTCAAATCCCTGTAGCAATTCTCTTTACTGGTCCCTCGTTAGAAGTTCTCTGGGGACTGTGATATATGTGTAATAGACATCCAGACACGTGTGTAATATATGCTAATGAGATGCATAATGTTCTAGACAGTGAGTGAGACAAAGGAGTATGTAAATGAGATGACATCATGGAAAGTTTAGCCGGCGGTTCAGTGAGCCCTGGACGGGAATAAACCATTCAGTATCCAGAAGTCAAAGTGTTCAGATGTTGTACTTCCACAGGGACCTGCTTCAACACATATCCGGCTCCATTGAGCTATAAAGCGACAGTTAAGTGAAAACTATGTGTAGACCTATAGCAGTAGGCAATAAACAAACGGCGTTGCATATCTTGGTGTATACATTCACATAAACAACACTCACTGTGTACCAGTGAGACTAACACAAACTGCAAAGGATTAATAGCTGCCTATTTGCATTAATACAAGACCAGTGCGAATATTATAATTGTTGGTATGTACTTCAGAAGCGAGTGTCAATGGAATTTAGAGGTCAATACAACAACATGGGGTTTAATGAGTAAAGTAAAATAGATGTACATATTATATTCCATAGACATCCGTTGTCTGTTCAATGAACGCCAATTACTGCATTGCACATTTCTTTTAAAAGAAAACGCACACAAAAAGACCCAATAAAAACTAACACATTTGAGAATGTGAGGACATTAATCAAAACAGTGAAATACACTAATCGTGGCACGCATCCTCCCTCCCCACACGGCCGAAGCCCTGCCAATCCTAATGGATTATGTAACTTCCTTAATCCGATGATTATAAACTGTTTTCCTGATCTATTTAATACATTTATTTGATTGGTCGTAATAATCAACTGTGCTCTAGTTGAAGTAAATTTTATTTTAAAGGCTTAATTTTGGAGATGGTTTAAGTAAAATCATGCTAGAAGTAATCAGGTAATATTGGTGAAATTTTGATGTGCACACTGAAATGCTGGAAATATATATACGTATACATTTTCTAACCCATTTTAGAGCTTGGCACTGTAGCACAGGAACACCAAAGTCTCGACCATATTTGACGAGTGCACCAGTGTCTAAGTTAAATCTGCATTATCAAACATAGGTAAGTGTCTTGCTTTTAACAAAATGATGCTTTCATCGGATTAGGTAGCTTTAATTAACTATTTCTAAATTAACAGTTTCTGCTAAATAACTGGGAGACCTTTAATTACTCTACCAAAAGGCTTTCAGGATGAGGTCTGTTTGAAGGAAGGTTTATCAGAGATTAATAATGATTGCCACCAGACATTCTGAGCAGCAATTGTTTTCTTTGTGTTTTTCTTGAAAATTTATACTGCCTATTATGGATAAGGCTGAATAGACTTGTTTTCACCATTATACAGTTTGTCGATAGAAAGCCCGATCCTATACTTTTACCAACCCAAGGGATTTTTAACCTCCCACACCACATGGACATGGTATGAGAGCAACTGGCCTTTGATGACGCTGTAAGTTATCCACAGAGGTGAAAATCCAAATTGGCAGAGGTGGGGGCACGGGGAATCGAACCACTGACCTTCAGATTAGGAGTCTGACCTAGAAAAAAGTCAGACACTCTAAGCACTCCGCCACAGAGAACACTGTCTTTTGTGTTATTGCATATATTATGTATATCTATTACGGTGGGGCAGACAATGGCGGAATGATTCCTAGCGGCTGCCTTCAACATCATCACACTGAATAGACCAGAGGCAGAGTTGCACACTTAAGTTCACGGACGGACCTTGTGGCACGAATACAGCACAAATAGTTCTAAATTGAATTCCCTCTATGAAGCCTCCGGTGATGGAGTTAAATATAGGAAACAGGCCTTGAGGTGTAGGGAGGGGGGGGGGGGTGTCTCCATAATACATTGCGGATAAAGCTTGGATTCTTGAACGGTTGAAATCGTGACTAATTATTGAATGGACAATAAGTGACACTGTCCTGGCAATGCCATAAATAATGCATCACCGGATCACAATAGGCAAAGGGTAATGTTAGAGCATTCGACAGACAACATAAAAGGGCACCACAATTTGAAAGGCATACATGTAAACAGTCAAGTCGATTTAATTTAATAAAAGTACAATCTAGGAAGATATTAGTGTTTTCAGGTATAGTTTTTCTATCTTAATGGAATTAGCGAAAATGTGTTCATCTATTATGGATTATTATAAAATTCACAAAGAAGATTATGCTTGTATTTGAGCATTCCATTATCAACACAGGCTATGTCAGGCTCTTATCTATTTCTGTTATGGCAGGGTCTTTTGTTATAAAAATGGTTGCTGTGAGTGGGAGATCGAGGATTGATGTTGTTAATTTACGAAACTGGAATTCATTTACTAGGGTAAATAAATTCATTAGGATCAATTAATAATCCAAATAAGTATAATTCAAATATACCGTCATCATTTTGGAAGTATTTCAATTGGGTTCTCCAGACGCTAAAGCCTAAATGTTTCGACACAAAAACTTTAGCGTATGACAAGTAAAATTTATACTCGGCGAAGGGTTTCGCTTTTCACAATTTCAGACTCTAGAAGCACCAACTTTCAAGATCGGTAACGCTATCGAGCTTTGCCGACTTTCAACAATATTTTCATTGAATTGCACAAACCCAAAGTTTAGGTATGAATGATATTCACCAATGTGTTAGGGCCTTTTCCCTCTAGCGGCCAGCTTGGATTTTGGCGGTTGCTATGGTTTTTTGCTCAGGGAAGGGCAACATTTTCATCTAAATGGGGATCTAAATATATGAATCGATAAACATCAATAATTCAGCGGGGCGGCGGTTGGGGGGGGGCACTTCTAGGTTGCCGTAAAGGCTAATACACCAGATGAAATTGCCGAATGAGTTGAGCGTCTGCCTCCCATTTTGGTAGGCTATGATATTCGAACACCTGGGTTTGAAACCTGGCCAAGTTAAGCCAATGACTTAGCAATTTGATAATTGTCACTACCTACCCTAGCGCTCAGGGTTACCAGGATAGGACAAGGAATGGTTGAATAAGGAAGACCAATTGCTCGCGATTGAAATTTCCCCTGCTTAATCAATTAATGTACATATATATACATATATATAGATCTATATATAGAGACAGAGGTTTTTCTTGAAGATTTATACTGCCTATCATGGATAAGTCTGAATAGACTTGTTTTCACTATTAGGCAGAAAATTATAGAATGAACTCCCAGTCAGAATTAGACATTCACAAGCACAACTAGAATACACAAATCTGGTCAGAATTTACCGAGCAAATCAGGCCCTTCTACAGGCCTAGTGATGAGGTCACCATGTTTAATTATCTACCTATTATAAGCACCTATGCCCACCCACTCCCCCACCACACCACGCTCCCTTACCTGCTGCCAACAAACCAAGGTATCCACCTTACAAATTATTTGCCCAACAACTCGAGAATATCCATATCAGTCTGGTAGTATTGCTATGAACATAGACCCTAATAAAGACTGTACTAGACTACTAAATGACTGAGATGTACAATCCTCCAAGATTAGTTTATCCCATCATTACTAACAACCTACTTACTCGAATTACTTCATGTAGTCCAAGCCCCCCCCCCCCAGGTATTAACCTTCTTAAGCATAGCCCTACAAGCTAACCACACTCCATCTAACAGAATATACAAACCATTCTACTAAAACTCCATCTCAAAATCCCATCTTCAACAACATGATAATTATGCAATTCACCATGCAGTAGGCATACAAACCTGTGAAGGGAAACTATGCACCTAACCTCTCCGTAATGTAATGGTCTAAACAATACACATATATGTATCTAGGTATGTATGTATAGAACATATAACTACTATCTTATAGGTGAATTGACAGACTATCCCATATGTAAGTTTTGGAATGATTAATATTGTTATTTGAGCTGACTGGAGCTAGCTGCTGGTGATAATATCAGACTAAATATACATATATTGTAAATGACTGTAATATCACATGGCTGGAAGACCAGTGCCATGGTGCTGACAAAAGACTTTATTCAATGAATAAACTATATTTACAACAACAAAAAAGCCTGAGCCTACACTTTTACCGACCCAAGGGATTTTTAACCTCCCACACCACATAGACATGGTATGAGAGCAACCAGCCTTTGATGACGCTGTAAGTTATACACAGCAGTGGAAATCCAAATTTGCAGAGGTGTGAGGCATGGGGAATCGAACCAGAAACCTTTAGATTAGGAGTCCGACCTAGAAAAAAGTCAAACACTCTAACCACTCTGCTACAAAGAACACTTGGTTGGTTGTTGGCGTTTAATGTCCTGGCAACAGCTAAGGTCATATAAGGATGGGCAGAGAGAGAGAGAGAAGGACAATTCCAGAGCTGCTACGAATACACAAAATGCCATGGTTCTCATGAAAAAAACCTTTCACTATTTAGTATTCATATCTATTAGAATATTTCCACTACCAAATCCGCCTTCTGATGCTATTGGAAGAAAACCAACTACATGGTCGGCACATGCAGGATGAAAAGAGCTTACAGTGGAGGTCATAGTGGATTTCCACGACCAACATCACACTCCGACGGGCAGTGACTGTTGTGGGTAGCAGTTCACTGCGCATGCTTTGTGGAAATGGTCTTTAGACTCGGCCTTCTACCCGAATCGGGAGAGCGCGGGCCTCGCATGTGGGAGATCGGGAGTTCAGTTCCCGGTCGAGTCAAACCAATGACTTATAAAATCAAAAATCGCTTTCTGGCCTGGCACTAGGCATTAATAGGATAGGGCAAGCGCTGATGAGGTCAGTGTCAGGATAATGTGACTGAGTGGGATATCAGGTCATGGTACTGGTAGCCTGATTACCAGTGGGGCAGCACTATGAAGTCACCATGAGTCACAAATATGTACTCTACTGTACTCTAGTGTACTCTAGCATACTCTAGTGTACTTCTTAATGTACTCTAGCATACTCTAGCATGCTCTAGTGTATCCTAGTGTACTTTGACCTGCACAAAATCTTGGCCGTTATGCCATGGTCACATAGCCATTAGTGGACAAAGTTGAAAATCGTTGAATGTAGTGGAGGGTAACATAGTTGAATGTAGTTGAACGTAGTTGAATGTAGTTGGATGTACTGGGATCTGTACCATAGCATCCCGGGATCCATACTGTAACATACCGGGATCCATACCATAATGTACCGAGATCCGTAACATAACATATTTATCCGTACCATTAGGTGGGTCATCAACCAAAACCTGCTGTACCGTAATGTATTTGAACGTAGTGACAGAACGTTTTACCCACGTTTGACCCACGTTCAACTAAGTTCACTAACGTATGTGTGACCGGCCATTTAAGGTATGTGGCAAGCGGGTGGCATGCTGCGTGAAGTGACAGGACGCTAACAGGCGGCTCCTGACCTCGTCCACCTTTATATAAACGCCCCGACACCCCAGGCCCCACCCCCTACCTCGGGGCCCCCTAATGTGCCGGGGCCCCCTAATGTGCCGGCCATCCACCCGCACCCCCCCCCCCCCCCCGGTCGCGGCTTGACTGACATGTGTGAAATTGCTGTCAATTCTCGGCCCACTCAGCCAGTCAGCGCCGGTCAGCGCCGGGAGCCTGCCACCCGCGGGTCCCGAGGCAGTGACAGCCGGGTCAGTCCCGGCTACCCGGGGTTCGGTTATGTGTCAGGGTGTGGGTAAGTTGAAGGTGGCATTCGCAAAATGGTGCCGGGTTATAAACTTATAAATGGAACCTAACCGCTCTCTCTGAACCCGATTATGGGTAGATCATATTCATAGTACTCTTAGTTATGAAACTAGTTGGTTCAGGGTCAGGAAAATGTGACCGAGTGGGATATCAAGTCATATTGCTGGCGGCCTGGTCTTCCATTGGGGCAGCACTATAAAGTCACCATATGGGCGCACTGTCAGAAGTCGGTACCCGTCCAGATATGGCCGTTGATGTTGCCAGGACGTACAACTCCAACAACCAACCAACCTTAGTTATATTCAGGATAGCACATTGGGACTGCACGCTCCTACAAAACGAACACCTGTTGAACGAACACTTCGCGGGCTGTTCTCCTTAATATTATAGAGACTGAGCTTATAGTATACTATTGTCGTGGGGGCGATGAAAATGGGGAATATTGCGCCTAGAGCGGGACTCGAACCCACATCTCTTTGCATTCCGGGCCAGTGTGCTAACCATTACACCACCTAGGCTCCCTGATATCACCACACTACCCATGCCTACCTGTCTATGCGGCTCCTTGCCTGAGAGGTCAGTGCAGACCACTACACTTGTACCCCTGGAATTGTAAGTCTTATAATGCTTACAATTACATACATACAGGCAATGCAATACACTTACATACACAGGCTAGGTTCAACAACTATACAGCGCATAGCTTGTACAGGATCCTGGTCATGGAAACCAGTGTCGTGGGGGTGATGAAAATGGGGAATATTGCGCCTAGAGCGGGACTCGAACCCACATCTCTTTGCATTCCGGGCCAGTGTGCTAACCATTACACCACCTAGGCTCCCTGATATCACCACACTACCCATGCCTACCTGTCTTTGCGGCTCCTTGCCTGAGAGGTCAGTGCAGACCACTACACTATTAACACGTTTAATTATTTGAACACGTGTCTCATTCATTAAATGACACAGGTAGGAGTTGATTTATTCATAACAGACAAAAGTAAATGTTCCAAGAACCCGGTTTGATTGTTTTTTGTTTATCTCGCAGTGAGTGCAATTCGAGTAAGCATTTGTTTTTGATCTATCGCCATCAAGTGCAATAAAAGATTCTACTGTAGACAGAACCGAAGGTACCATTCCAAGTTTCCCAGGTAATAAGCGCCCTCCAGAGGTGACTGAACTCTGGCTGGCACACAATGTCTCACTGCGCCAGCATTGTAAGGGCTGTGGGTGTGGGTGGGGGTTGGGTCGCAGTGGGGTGGGGGGAGGGGCTTCAGGAATGTATGTGTGAGGTTGGTTGTTCAAGTTTTCCATCCTGGCAACATCTATGGTCATATCAGGATGGGCACACTTATGGTGAATTTATAGTGCTGACCCACTGGGAAATCAGGCCACCAGCAGCATGACCTGATATCTCACTAAGTCACATTATCCTGACATTGAGGTAACCAGTCCTGGCCCTATCCTATTAATGCCAAGTGGCAAGCTAGGAAGTGACGTATAAATTTGGTAAGGCATCAGCTTGACTCGACCAGGAATCAAACTCCAAATCAATGACTTACAAAATTGCCACTTGTCTCTTCCTAGCTTGGAAATCAACATTAATAGGATAGGGCAATGACTGGTTAGCTCAGTGACAGGATAATGTGACTGAGTAGGATTTTGGGTCATGGGGTTGGCAGCCTCATTTCCCAGTCGGACAGCACTATAAAGTTGCCATGAGCGTGCACTATCACAAGGTCGGTACCCGTCCTGCTATGACCTCGGGTGGTGCTAGGACGCAAAACAACAACCACCAACAACAAATTGGAATTTTCAGAGCTAAAATTAGAAGAAAAAAAAAGGCTTTTTGCCCTAAAATGACCTATATGTGCATTAACAACAATCTGAAACATTGATTTTCTGTTTTTAATTTGTCTAACCTTTCCAAAAATGTAAGGGTTGGCAACTCTCAAACAAATTCCAGCGAACATCATATTATGGATACAAGGAACCTGACTAAAAGGGCGAGACATGTGGCAGCCAATCAGGAGCGGGCGGGCTGGGTCAGCCCTGGAGGCGGGTTGAAGGGTCGCGGCTGTCGTTATATAATGAATCAATTGCAATTTGATAAATTGCGACCAATTGCTGTAATGTTCCCCATCCACAGAACCTTGGCCAGGCCTCCCCGCAAACCCTGACTGGCGACATGCAGGGACCCCCTTGCTAATCACGGCTAAATTACCTGTGTTGCTGAACAGCACCATTGATGCTGCCTGCGCGAGATTAATTTGTGAATCCCAGCCAACAAGCAGACACACACAAACAGAAACAAATACATACACATGGTCCGCATTGAAGCTAAACAGAACCATCATCATGACATAACAAATCAACTAACAACACGGTACATCGCGGCCATTTCATCCGCTTCAAATAAAAGTCACGCACAATTAATCCTAATGATATCTCGAAGCGTTCAGTCGAGACATACGCCTGCTCCTGCGCATGCGCCTGCGCAAGGATCCGCCGGTGTGCGGCGTGGGAGGCTGCAAAGGCGGCGCGCTAATTATTAGTTCGGCGCCACGCCGACAGATGGCGCCAACCCATTCGAGCCGCTCGGCGCGCGGGGTGCTCACTCCACGGGAGTCCTGCGCACTACGGACGCATCGGCCAGCGGGAGCACCACTCTGTCTAGCGGCGGCCTTTGGTGCTGTGGTGGTGCTGTGGTGGTGCTGTGGTGGTGCTGTGGTGGTGCTGTGGTGGTGCTGTGGTGGTGCTGTGGTGGTGCTGTGGTGGTGCTGGTGGTGCTTCTACCGCTGTTGTCGCTGCTGCTACTACTGCTGCTGCTGCCGCTGGAGTTGGTTGGTGGTAGTGGTTGTGGTGTTTACGGTTGTTAGCGTGCGGGGATACGGAGGCTTCGAGTGCGAGGGATAAGACGGAGGCGTGTGGGGTTAGGCCTACCAACCAGCAGGAAATCGGCCAGGAGGAGTAGTCAGTTTGTGACAACACCATACCAGCGTCTCCACCACTCGGGGAGAACAGGAGAGCGCGCGGAGCTACTAGCGCCCCCCCAACCCCCTCGCCATCGTCGCGCATCACGCCTGGTCCTCCAACACCAGCAGGGAGTCGGTCGTCATCACCAGCCACCAACGGAGTAGGCAGTGTCGGTACGGTGGGGACGAGCAGTGCGTCGTAGTGTCTACACGTGGTGCTTAAGAGGCCTAGCTACCACTGCCCGGCTACCGGGAGCAAGGCAAGCAGGCACCGCCCGGAGCAGGAGTGGTTCCAGGCCGCCCGGAGGGGGCTCGCGCTGGCTGGCGGGCTGGTATGAGCTCGGCGCTGTGCCGTATTCGGTGTACCAGCAACTGGATGGTTCCAGCTCCTCCTGTAGAATAGGGATCCGGCGTTGTTGTGTCATAGGGCCCGCTGAGAGTAGTACACAGTGGTAGGGCAATAGTTGTGTCGATTTGAGTTTAGTTGAGAAGACAGGCTAAATAGGCGGCTGACATTGTTGTTGGTGAAATTATTGGTAAGCTATCGCAGTCTGTTGCATTTCTCACCCTCTCTATGTATATCTATATATGTATGCTACTAGAATCACAGAGCTTATCCACGTAAATCGGGCAATGTAAAGCCCGGTGTACATTACTTGCTTTCACATTCAAAACCGGCCATCTAGCATTCCAACAAGTTGCCACTTACTGCGGCTGCTGTGGTTGTGTTTGTATGTCTGTGTTTGCGTGAATGAAACCTGTAGGATTATCAACTAGCCACTGGAGCAGGAAGAGGACTACACACCGTCACCACCCTACGGAACTCATTAATACCACCTGGAGGAGTTAACAACACAGCGGCGGGGAGAGAACACACTGGAGTAGGCGACCACGCATGGAGGTTGATCGGCCATTGATTGATTGATTGATTAATTGATTGAGAGTGGGGAGGGACCGGGGGGAGGGAAAAGTGTGCCAGTGGTTGTCGAGCTGAGGCAGAAGGATTGGTAGCAGTCAGTAGTAGATCCCAAACACAGTGACTAAAGTCACTGCAAACCCTCGTACCAAACCCCTCAGCCACCCCACCTCATTTCACCCCCCTCCCTCCCCCCCAACACAAACACCCACCCTCCCTCATTGCGCCATGTCTGACGACGACGCGCGCGACGGCGACGGGACGCCGGAGGAGAAGCGCCCCATCAACAACGTGGAGCGCGGGGACGCCGGGGAGACCCTGGAGCCGCCGCCCAAGGTAAAGACACGCACGCCGCACAAGGGCGGCTGCTACCTGAGCAGGGGCCAGGCCGCGTCGCTGGCGCTCTCCTTCTTCGTCCTGCTCGTCGGGGTCGGCGTCATCGTGTGGATACTGAAGCCGGACGAGTGTTCGGACAACGACGCCAGCCTGTGGTACAACGACGTGCCAAAGCCGACGGTGGCGCCGGGACAGCCGTGGTCGGACATCCGGCTGCCGGGCTCCCTAGTGCCGTCCTTCTACAACCTGGAGTTGCGCGTCGACCTGGAGCGGTTCGTGTTCACCGGGTCGGTGGAGATCGACGTGCAGTGCGTGGAGGCGACGTACTACGTCATCCTGCACGTTAACGCGCTCAAGGTGACCCGCTCCGAGGTGTCCATCACGGACGTGGAGCGCGGTACCCGAGAGGAGATCTACAAGCACACGCCGGTGTCCGTCAACCAGTTCCACGTGCTGCAGACGGCCAATAGCCTCCAAGCTGGGCGGCGCTACAAGATCCGCTTTGGGAAGTTCACGGGAAAGCTGAACGACGACCTGAGGGGTCTGTACCGCAGTTCCTACAAGGACGGCGACAACAACGTCAGGTAAGGCCTCAACAGATGGGTGTTCATAATTATCGAGTTTCGCTGGTCCTCCCCCATCTCCGCCAGGAGGGACTTTGAAGCTGGGAACCAGCACTTCGAATTGGAGCTGTAGCTTTCTTGGTTGGATGGGATTGGGGAAGAGGTGGTGACTACATATTGTAATTTGATCAAATGTAATATATCCATTATGATAATTTCACCGCGATCTAGCTAAGAACAGAAGTGTCATTTCTATGGCAGCACACATCTGGAAAGAACAACCGAGCACAACCAGAAACATACAATCCATTGAAGCGTATATACATAAAACAAATTTACGTACCCCAGGGACCAATGAAGAACATTAGAGGGTTTAGGTATGTTGACATATTACCCATCAAGAATGTAAATGTGGACCGGGAATCTCCTCGGTAGCTCTGAGATAATTACACTTGCAAACTATTCAAGACAATCAACCATGAACTAATGACTGAAGCTGTTCAGCATTGAAAAGAAGCTCAATCGAGAACTTATATGTTATGGACAGGGTAAATAAACAATCATTAGAACAAATTGTACGACAAGAATCCTAACCAAATTGTGCAATCACCGAGCTAAGGGAAAAGTGAATTATGGGTGGGGGATGAGATACCTTAACTTCCGGTGTGTAAACTGTAGCTGCGACCTGGCACGCTTCAGGCTTTATTGAGGGACAAGGGGAACTCGGAATATACATATTTGGTGAGCATCCAGAGAAGGTGGTGGAGTGTGTGTGGGGAGTGCGGGGGGGGGAAGGTTTGAGGGGTGCGTGAGTAAATCTACATACTTCATTGATTGCTATTTGTTTGGCTGTTTGGAGACTGAAAACAGCGATGGGAATTAATTATGTACATATTCATCATCATTTCAGAGCGCTTCAATTACGTACTCAACGGTTGGTTGAAATTAGTGTATTTCAGTATTTGTTAATAGTCACTATATGCTTATCGTATTGAAGATACCGAAGGCTGGTTGGTGTCATGTGTGTTGATACTAGTATTAAACAATTATATGCGTTACTGGTTGCCATTGTTAAGCAGCAGTTTTCTACTAATTCTACTGGGATGTTGGACTATTTCTACCAGGATACATTGCACAATGGGCAAAATCTACTCAGATAATTAGGAAATTAGGAGATATTCGATATGCTAAATCAGCTTTGGCTCGCTATTCCCCTTGTTGAATATGCGTGTGAACACACCTCTTTAGATTAATGACAAAATCAGGGGTGTACTACAACAATGGAACTATGCTTCAATTCAAACTCGTGGAGGACATTACTTAAGGAGCCATGAATAGTTCATGGATAAAGAAGTGCTACCGACTATCCCCTGGCATAATGAAACACTGAATAGCACTCACTCACATGCCTCCATTGCTGTTAAAAGATACATGACTAGGGGGTTAAATGTTGACCGACCAGGCACGGCTGTCAGCCAATCACTGCGCAGTACTTTGGTCACGTGCTGCCAACTGAGACTGAACAGTGACAAGGAGACCTCAGATCTAGGTCAAATTCTCTGCCATTTGCTGCATGTTGACCCCAAATCCAAAGTCAGAGGAAAGAAAGCTTCGACATGAAAGCCTCCTCCTAGCGGAGATAACAAATATGCACTTTCTCTCAGATAAGTCTTTGCCTTCAGATATAACAAATATTAAAGTATATCCGTTGACCAACTGGATGAGCTGGCCCAATCGGTAAAGCGCAGGGTTCGAGAGTTCGAATCCTGACCGGGACAAACCAATGACATAAACAATTGGTCCTTGTCACTACGTAGCCTGACGCTCAGCATTACTAGGATATAAGGCAAAGGTCTGGTTAGCTCTGTTTCAGGATAAGGTGACTGAGTGGGATATCGGGTCATGGCGCCAACGACCTGAGCTCCCAGAGTGGCAACATTATAAAGTCACCATGAATGCACACTGTCACAATTCTGTACCTATTATGACATGACCTTAGATGTTGCTAGGATATACAAAATCAAAACAAACAAACTATCCGTTGATCCTTCTAACCAATCGTCTCTAGGAATTCATTTATTCGTTCAGTTGGGAACACAAAGCATTTAGAAATCTAGAAACAAAATGCAAAACACACCACCTAATTTGGATATCCTTTGTGCTTCACGCTTCAGTGTTGAGTCCTTCACCAGGTATATATCCTCCCTCTGCTTGGTTCACAAGTTTGCAAAATATTAACTTTGAACAATTAGTCATTTATATTATGGAATAGCCACTTGCCTTGTTATTTTTATACACAACCCTCAGACCTTGATTTGAAGAGTTATATGTCTGCCAAGCATGTTAACAGGTGCAGTAAGGTAGTGCGTGGTGCATAAATAAACACAGGCGGCACCTCTACACTGCCTGAGGTTTAGGTTACCTGTGTCACTGCAATCTTAGCCCAAACTGCTCTTGGAAGAGCGTACATGCTACCTATCCATGTCACACGAAACCGAATCAAAGTAGTGACTGGCAGGGTAGGAGAGTAACTTTATTTCCCACTTGCCCAATCGGGAAAGTGACTGAATTCTCCACTTGCCTGAGTGGTAAAACTACTTGCCTAAACCCAAGTCAGACAATTGAAACTGAAATCTGCTACTGCAGATCAGAAAAGTAATGACTTGCCAGTTTTAAGAACTTCACCTGCCTGACCGGGTAAACTAGGTGCCCTAGCAACCGGGAAGTCCTTATTGTCCTACCCTACTTAGTCATTCTTTGATTCTTGGAGGTTTACGTCCTGCCAACATCTAAGATCAAATCAGCACGGATACCGATTTGTGACAGTATGCACTCATGCCAACTTTATAGTGCTGCCTCACTGAGAGAACAGGCCAATATACCACTCAATCACATTATCCTGACACTTACAAATCTAGTCCTTGCCCTATCCTAATAATGCCAAGCGCCAGGCTAGGTAGCGGCAAGTACAACTTGTGTAAGTCATTGGTTTGACTCGACCTGGAATCGAACTCCCGACCATCCGCACGGGAAACCTGCGTCCGGTATCGCAGTACTCAGATAAGCCTTATTATGAATGGTTGTGATAAATGTGCCCACCTTATGTGTCTGTGGTTGTCATGAGGTACACTGGATCACTGAAGCAAATGGTGACTAAGTTGAAGCCATGTTTTCTACCACTAAATAAACTACTGTATATACTAATGAGTGCCATAATGCCAACACCTGCATTCTTATTGGATAACTATTCATGACACAAATCAAAAGAACTGTAGAGAAGCAATACTGCAACTCATTCTTTCAGACATCTGTTGTGATGATGGGTGGTGGTGGCAGGCCTTTCAAATCTTAATGCGCCTCATAAACTTAATGGCTTTTATTTATATTAAATATGAGCTGACAGACAACACTTCAAATGTCAATAGACTCGCTTCTAAAATCTTGTGTTCTTTGAAAAACCTACCCATAGCTCTTCACCGTCATCCAACTCTACATCTACTGATAACTTTACACCTACCTCTAGCTCTAACTCTACATCTACTGATAACTCTACAGCTATTTCTAGCTATAGCTCTGCACCTAGTGATTAGTCTACAGCTACCTTTAGCTCTAACTGTGCACCTACTGATGAATATACACCTACTTCTAGCTCTAACTCTACATCTACTGATAACTCTACACCTCCCTCTAGCTCTAACTCTACATCTACTGATAACTCTACACCTCCTCTAGCTCTAACTCTACATCTACTGATAACTCTACACCTACCTCTAGCTCTAACTGTGCACCTACTGATAACTCTACACCTACCTCTAGCTCTAGCTGTGCACCTACTGATAACTCTACACCTACCTCTAGCTCTAACTCTACATATACTGATAACTATACACCTACCTCTAGCTCTAACTGTGCACCTACTGATAACTCTACACCTACCTCTAGCTCTAACTCTACATCTACTGATAACTCTACGCCTACCTCTAGCTCTAACTCTACATCTACTGATAACTCTACACCTACCTCTAGCTATAGCTCTACATCTACTGATAACTCTACACCTACCTCTAGCTATAACTCTGCACATACCAATAACTCTACACCTACCTCTAACTCTAACTCGACAGCTACTGATAACTCTACACATACCTCTACCTATAACTCTGCACATACTGATAACTCTACACCTACCTCTAGCTCTAACTCTACATCTACTGATCACTCTACACCTACCTCTAGCTATAACTCTGCACATACCGATACCTCTACACCTACCTCTAGCTCTAACTCAACATCTACTGATAACTCTACACCTACCTCTATCTATAACACTGCACATACCGATAACTCTACACCTACCTCTAGCGCTAATTCTACATCTACTGATAACTCTACACCTACCTCTAGCTATAACTCTGCACATACCAATAACTCTACACCTACCTCTAGCTCTAACTCTACATCTACTGATAACTCTACACCTACTTCTAGCTAGAACTCTGCACCTACTGCTAGCTTTACACCTACGAGATGAGAACCGGTTCTACTGTGATAGTAGTTATATATATATATTGTGAGAATGGTAGACAGAGGCCATTATTGATTTAAAAGCACATCTAGTCAGTGTAGACGTGCCGCCAATACTAATTAAGGCCTCACAATAATTGCGTTAGCAATGGTCTATTTCTGCATCCTTAAAGCTAGCCATACATCACCAGAGTTGTCCACAACAAGCTTCTAGGACCGACCCACGTATCTACGCACATCCTTAAAGTTGCAGAGTCCGATGGTTTTGAATTTCAGTCATTTTATGAGATAAATATATTAGGTTGATCATTCTAATCTATCTTGAAGTAACCTTGCTTTAAAATTCCCACCTTAGAATATATTTGAAGTGAAAACATGAAAAAGTAATGTTGGTATGCTTGCCAAAACTCTGAGGCAATAGGGCTCAGTAGCAACATGTTCTGCTAAATTGTCTTAACACATCAAATGGTTAATAACTGCACCACTATCTAAGTTGGATATGTCAGTTCCAATCTAAATAAGAGTTTAGCTTTAGATAATTTGATGCGTTCATCGGACTATTCTACTTCAATAAACTGGTCCAGGTGCAATATCCACGTACAACAGTAAAGCAGGTTATATGTAATATATATAATAGATAAGCCCGTTATCGCATGTAATACAACCTGTAGTGGGTTGCACTCCCCCCCCCCCCCCTCCCCCCCACACTCCCCGAGGTTGGGGTGTGGGTACCAACATGCACCGCTCCTGCGCGGGGCCTCTCCTCCACTAGCTCCGAGGAATTAAATATACCAGTGGAACGGACCCCTATATCTCTGAAGGGCGCAAATCAGAACTAAATAGTGAGAAAATAGTGTCAAAATAACTAAATAGTGACTAAATATTGTAAAAATAACTAAATAGTGACTAAACATTGTCAACATAACTATATAGTGACTAAATAGTATCAATGATGCACTATTACCTGGGCCATTTCCAGTGCAATGTCTAGTCACATAGACCTGAACACCGGGCACGGTGGCTGGATCGGTAGAGTGCGGGCCTCGTGTGCGGGAGATGGGGAATTCGGTTCCCGGTTGAGTCAAATCAATGACTTATAAGATTGACACTTGTCACTTCCTAGCTTGGCGCTCAGCATTAATATGATAGGGAAAGCGCTGGTGAGCTAAGTATCAGGATAATCTGACTGAGTGGGATATCGGGTCATGGTGCCAACAGCCTGATTTCCCAGTGGGGCAGCACTATACAGTTGGCATGAGTGCGCACTGTCACAAGTCTGTGCTCGTCCTGATTATGATATGACCTTAGATGTTGCAAGGATGTAAAACTCCACCAACAAACCTGAGATAACACTGGTCAGTCTGTTATCATTACCTGGTATTAATACTAGTTGCCATAATGCATCAACATTTCTATCTCTACTAGTCAAACTTGCCAATGTGTGAAATCTAATGTTATTTAATAAACGCCTCCCAGCACGCACTGTGACGTCATCCGGATATCGCTCGGACATCAGGGCCATACCGGATCCCGATATCTTTCCTATGTGATTTTCACCATCAAAGATACTTGTACTTGGCAAAAGAAATATGACAGTACACCCCGATTGTGATTTGTTAGTGCTGCCCCACTATCAGACAATGCCGGTAGCACCATGATCCCATTTTCCACACAGTCACATTGTCCTGATACAGAGCTAACCAGTCATTGTCATATCCTAGTGAGGCCGAGCACGAGGCTAGTTACTGACGAGTATCAATTTAGTAAGTTATTGGTTTGACTCGAGAGGGAATCAAACTTCCAACCTTCTGCACGGGAAGCTTGCGCTCTACCAGTTCGACCACGACATTAAGGTGACACCTAAATCAGTGATCAGGTAGGGTGTAGCTTTACTTAATGTGGCAGTTTAAAGCGTGTTCTAACTATAAGCGACACCACAACCTCTACTGAATAATTAATTATATGATGTGTAGGTTGGCTTAATGTGATAAGTTTAATTGGTGATTGTACTTAATTTGTTATTAATTTAAAAGTAAAATACTTTTGTTTATGTTGCTTTTGTAGTTATTGATTTCTAGTGTTCTGGTATTTTATCTCAGGTGCATCTTCTTAATAGCATTTCTCTATAAAATAATTAAATTAAATTAAAAAAGAGTTCAGGCGCAAAACCACGTCAATGCCAATTCCAAATTGCAGAGACACAATGGAATCAAACCTTCAAAAAGTCTATATTTTTATATTCCTACTGTTTGGTTTGTTGCTCCATAACCATGTGATCATATGAAAAGTGGAATTAGTGAGCTTTATACTTATTTTCAATCCCAAATCCTTTATTTAAACTCAATTTTTGGATTGGCGTTTTCGTGGTTTTGGGCTTGAACTCTTATAATCATAATGATTTAGTTGTTCCATTAATTCATTTATGACAACTGCAGTGTTAAGTCCTTTGGGGGGTGGCGATGGATCGATTCTCCCTGATATCGACACAGCACTGATACTGGCGTATCATTCTCACTAGTCTCCACATAACTTTTTTTTTCTTGAAGCTTTATACTGCCTATCATGGATAAGTCTGAATAGACTTGTTTTCACCATTAGACAGTTTGTCAATAGAAAGCCCAAACCTACACTTTTACTGACCAAAGGGATTTTTAAGCTCCCACATCACATAGACATGGGATGAGAGCAACTGGTCTTTGCTGATGATGTACGTTATACACAGCAGTGGAAATCGAGATTGGCAGAGGTGGAGGCATGGGGAATCGAACGACTGACCTTCAGATTAGGCATCCGACCTAGAAGAAAGTCAGACCCTCTACCCACTCCGCCACAGAGAACACCACAATGCTGGTAATGCTGGTGGGTGATGCTTACCGAGCTGGCTTCCCGTACCAACGACGGCTCCTGGGCTCTCCTAAAATCAATACTTACCACCACAATTCGGGCCATTATGACGATTAGGAACGGGACCGGTGCAGCTAATGTCCGCCAGCAGTCACACCTAATGCGCCATTGCGCATGCCCACTCTAACACTCAGCAGGCGCTTCACTATTCCAAGTATTGATTATTGATGAGCGCCTATATATAAAGGGATGCATGGCTCGGAAGCACAATGACGTCTCCCCTCGTAGAAATACATAGCAATAGTACAGGGGATGTTACTAGGACGTAAAACAATAAACAACAACGACATTGCAATAGTTGGTTTGTTGTTGGTGTTTTAGGTCCTGACACTAGGTAAGGTCATATTGGGACGGGTAGCGACTTGTGACAGCGCGCACTGATGGTGACTTTATAGAGTTATCCCACTGGTAAATCAGGCTGCAAGCACCATGAGCTAATATCCCACCCAGTCACATTATCCTGACACTAAGCTAGCCAGTCCTTGCTCTATTCTATGAATGCTGAGTGCCAAGCTAGGAAGCGAAAAGAATAAATTTTGTAAGTCATTGATTTTGCTCGACCGGGAATTGAACTCTCGACCCGGGAATTGAATTCCCGGTCGAGTTAAACCAATGGGGCAACACTATAAAGTCGCCGATATGAACAAGTCGGTACCCGTCCTGATATGACATTAGATGTTGCCAGGACGTAAAACTCCAACAACCAGCCCATATATACATATATGTGTTTATGCATATATACATATACGCATATATGCATATATATGCATATACACTTATATGCATATGTATATATGCATATATAAACATATATACTGTATATGTATTTATTCATTTGCACATATACCCGTATATACTTACGCACATATAAAGACATATATATATATATATTATATGTGATGTTTAGCGCACTATGCGAGTATAAAAGCATGGAAGGGAATTATTTTCTTATTATTATTACCACCACCTCCTTCATGTGTCAAGATTGGTGGCGCCACCTCAAGCATTACCCGGTTCCAGAATACCTGGTAAACATCACTCGCGTCGGGGGATTTATGTATGGCTATATATCCATCCACCAGGGGAATGGACATTATTCCTTAAACATTGATATACATATGTATACTCATATATAAATAGCAAGCAGTTAGTTACATATGACAGATTGCCTGCTGGGAGCTGCATATCCTTCTGTAAAATATTCTGATATTCGGTATTATATGCGGCATAGGGGGGAATGCAAATGTTCTATTACTGATCGGTGTACATGACCAGGCGTATGTATGTATATATATATGGGTTGGTGATGCCTGAGTGGGATGTAAATAGACATAGTGGTGCTGGCAGGTCTGGGTGTGAGTGCACTCAGGGCCTACCCCCTCTGCTGGGATAGGGATCACCACACTCAAAGGTCAAGGTTGGTGGTGGCCATGGGGCCATACAGCTTGGTGGTGTTGGGCAGACTACTGGTATCCATGAGGATCAGGAATGCCAGATCCCTATTGGTAGAGCCAAGAATAGTTGTTTTCTATTGGGGGAAAGGGGTGGGGTGATACTCTACAATGAACCCATGTAATGATATAAATAATAAACCAGAGGGCTTGACTCTCTCTCCTTCTTTACACTTTATACTCTTCATTTCTCTTTGTCTGTATTGATTTCACCATAGCCTGCCTATACAACCACAGATTCCAGCCTTAGCTTTTACACTTCTCTCGCACTGAAGGTACTATTGAGGCTATTCAAAATGCCTCATGAATAAGCACCTACTGCATATTAATGGCACGTTGTCAGAAGGTGTATCATGTTGTATGCGCGAGGTGCCACGAACCCTCTCCTGGGGCGAGCCGATCACACGAGCGGCTTTTCTCTGCACCCATCGCCGTAAGCGATGCTAAATCCCCCCCCCCCCCCCCCCCCCCCCCCCCCCCGCGGGTCTGCACAGGCTCAGTAGCGGAACCCCTAAATACGCTTGCTGACTGGTTAATCAGGCGAGTGTGGGGCCCGGGGGGACTTGGTGCATGTATCCGAGAAGTTGTCATGGTAACGTCTTCTCACGAAATAGCGAATGGTAGACAGGAAGTGTGAACACTTATTTGTCTCACAGGAGGCTGACGGTTATATAACTTATAAGGGTATGTATGACTGAGGTGCGATGGTGACAAGACATTTGATCACCACCATCATCATCATCATCATCAATTCCTAAACCGCTATGGTCATTTGGGAACCACAGATGACTTTGCAACCAGTTTGTCTTTTCCAGTTTTTACCTGTTCTCCACTGCCCTCTGGGACTTGTCAAATTCAGGGCCTCTCCATTTTCTGGCGGTGTATTCCCACCTCATCCTTTGTCCGGCTCATTTCACTTGCCCTTTCACTGTGCTTGGCAAGACGGTGTTTAGCCAGACCTGATGAATAGGAAATACCGCGATACCACTTCAGTTTGCATCCCATTACAATTGTCCGCAAATCTTTGTGTGATTTGAATGCCTAATGGATATTGGCACGGATTATATTTACTTACAATCAACATGTCATCTGCTCCCGTCTACAAACCTGCATATACCGGGCGCGGTGGCTGAATCGGTACATCGCGGGCCTCGTGTGCGGGAGATCAGGGGTTCAGTTCCCGGTCGAGCCAAACCAATGACTAATAAATTTGACATTTGTCGCTTCCTAGCCTTGACACCCGTATGCTCAAATGAAACCACATTACCTACCTCCCAACCACTACACTATTATACCCGTCCTGATATGACCTTAGATGTTGCTAGGACGTAAAACAACAACAAACATACTTTACTATTATATCAATTGACATGATCCACAGGATCCTACGAAATCTAATATACGGCATGTTTCCATCAAATAGCTCATTGAAGCCTGGGAGATATCAATCCAAGTTTACTTCACTACAGAAGCTAGCAATAAAAGCCTCCCTCATGCATTTGAAATTTTGATTATCCAGAATCGGCGATCCAGAATCTTGTTTTCAGCTTCAAATTCATATATGTTATGCTTCAAATTCGGAACAGATCTGCTGACGGAAACAAGATGAAATGGTTGAATGAGCAAAACGCTGACTTCCCTCATGGAAGGTCATGGGTTCGATCCTTGATTGAGTTAAAGCGAAGCGTTAACAGAGGTCTACTTGTGCTACCTTGTCTAGTGATGGGCGTGGAGTATAATAATTAGTAACCTAATTTTGTTCAGTAATTGAAATTACTATTCTTATTCAACGAATGTGAGGAGATAAGATGACAAGATGCCAAAAAAACTATGATTCATCAAGCAATAGAATTGCATTAGAATTATCATTTCATAGTGCGAGACGCATTCATTCATTTCACATTTCTCTAATTTCATCATTAAATAACCGAACCAAAAGAATAGCAAATTTGATAATTATCAAGAAACGGAGGGAATCCCCCTGGACGAACAGCTTCCCCTGTGGTAATGGCAAAGCCATGTCAGCCCAGTCAAAATAGTCTGCCAATTGTAGATGGGTGGAAAGTGTAATAAGGTATCACGGAAATGTCTGGGGATCAGACACGGCATGGGGATGTAAGGTACAGCCGCCAGAGTGTCCCTGATCCAGAACTAACCTATCAAACATGGACAACATGTGAATCACAATATAGAATCCATTCCAATCCTCAGTAAACACCCTGGTCAAATACAACTGATATAAAATTGGTCAGTCCGATATCGCCTTTGTTGCATCCCAGCTATTCAACTCTAAGATTACATTTGAGAATTGTTTTTCTGTTTTTCAAACAAATTTCAACATCACATATTTCAGCGTTAATTTCAATGACACATGTGATTAATACATCAGTTTTTTTGTATTCTGAAAAAGAATAAATGCCACTAGCTTTGAACCGTGAGTATGGCCTTGGCTGCCAAGATCAATCAATCAAGTTCAGTTTCTACTATTTAAAATGGCTACGGTTCGATAACTGGTCTTTTCGTGAAGGCTTGTTTTATTGCAGGGGAATTGAGTAACTTCAAGGCTTAAGTAGCTCTTCCTCACTGCTTCATCGCATGAGACTTAAGTGTACTCATATCTCAAAGGCCATATCAGGCAATAACTGCTTAATTAATATGTAAGCTCACACTTGGCAAACACACCATACATGGCGCTATATCCAAGGTTTATATATATATATATATATATATGTATATAAAGTACCATATTATGAGGGATTCAAGTCCCATATGCATAAATACTTGCATATATATATATATATATCTAAATGCACAGTATTAATCTCCATTATCACCCATAATAATAGGAAGTCTCTAGTGCCACCTACTACCCCCCAATCTGTTAATGGACTGTTCCGATAGGTCCCCCCCCCGCAGTCCACCCATGGGACTATCCTGCGACTCTTCTCTCTCAACATCTTTCTTATACATAGATATATATATATATATATATATATATAGAGTAAAAGCTCTCTAAATCGATGGGACCATGGGACTGACAGTAAATGGTCCATTTAGGGAGGTCGTTGGCTTGGGGAGTTTACATTTCTTTTGTAAGTGTATGGTATGGGCGATCGTTTGGGACCCAAATAACACGATCGATATAGGGGAGTGGTCGATCTGTGGATATGGTTGGATAGATAGACTTTACTGTGGAGATACATGTTCCCTATGAATATATATATATATATATTATATTTATATATATAAAACACACTCTCTTGGAGCGAAACAGGTCACCAGGCTCACTCCTGCAGTCTATCGTTTTCTTTGCATCAAGCTGCGTGTAATCATTGAGTGATTTCAAGTCGAGACTAATCATCCCTGAGCGCCTACCGTTGCCACGCCTTCGCCATGGCCTGTATGAGCAATCCACATATCCAGCCAACCAACCACCTCGTCCCCCACCCCAACCACAGCTATCTCCCACATTCCCTCCGACTCTCTTCCCCCGACACCTCCTCCCTGTTATCGCCTCACGAATATCCCTAGGTGCTAATTCAGACATCTTGTGAGGTGGTGGTGGGTGGGAAGGAGGTCCCTTAGAAACGCGCATTCCATTATATTCCATTCCATTCCATTCCATTCCATTATATTCAGTTCCATGGCAGTGTATAACCAAAATGGTGTCTACCGACATTCGCTATACAATAGGCACACGGCATATAGGCGTGCAGCCAACATTTCTAGCAATCACAATAAACATATAAGAATTCGGGGTAAATTGTACTTGAATAAAACCAACACCGTTTTACCGCAATAAATCTCGAAGGATTCTGGGTTAATTATCGTTCAATAAACTATCATTATTGTTCCAACATCCATCCTTGTTGCATGTTTTCTTTGCCATGTATATTTACCGGATATCGATCTATACTAAAAGTAAGACTTATATATGTGTCTATCTGTTTGCTCTCTTTATATCTCCATGTATAGAACCGTTGTGTGTTGTTGTGTACGGGACATGCGCATTGCCAAGTTAACAAAAAAAAGCACTGAATGTAGCTAATAGTGCTAGTATGATCATAAACTTCCTGTACCTGGCCTCGGGTTAGGACTTTGGGGACGATTTTTATATTTACATTTATTTATTCACAATGATTTGGAAGAAACATTAAACTTCTATTCATAGGTTGCAGCACTAATTACTACTGAGAAAAAACATAAGGTGAAGCTGACTGCATTAGGTGAATTTTCCAATCTGTCAAAAATCACATATCGCTTGTAAGCTTCAGCTGGACCGTGGTTCGGAATCGATGATTTTAACATTTTTATTTACAGTGCTTTGAAAACATTGAACACTCAGTACATTCCACAGATTTCCTAGTTTGAACTTGATAAAATTGATCAATTCAATTGATGTATTTCTCTATTGGTTTCTCTGACAAACAATACCCATTAGCATTGTCTTGCCACCCAGGGTCATTATGGATGCGAATCACATGATAGTGACGCCACTATCGAGTCACATGATAGTGAAGTCACCACTCAACGTATGGATATCAAGTTGTGTATATTGCCTGTGTGCAAGGGTGGAGAGTGACTAAAGGCTCTTCCACATGGAGCCTGCCGACTCGGATTCGAACCCCACCCCTCTACACACATTCCCAATGTTGTCGGATCGCTTCCAAACCCTCTCTCCCCTTCCCACACATTCCAAATGCAGCCCTCCAAGCTCCCACCCGCAAACCCCCACCCCCACTCACCACCCCTCACTATCACATATAACGTGTCGGGTATAGTCAGTTTGATATTTCTATTTGGCACATGGTTGAATTAACAGACAGAACCTCTTGGATGGACCGAAGGCGGTAGCCGAATCGGTAGAGCGCCGGCCTCCCGTGCGGCTGGTCGGGAGTTCTCTTCCCGGTCGTGTCAAACCAATGACTTACAACATTGATACTTGCCACTTCCTAGCCAGGCGCTTGGCATTATTAGGATATGACAAGGACTTGTTGGCTCGGTGTCAAGATAATATGACTGAGGGGGATATCAGGTCATGGTGCCAGTGGCCTAGTCTCCCAGTGGGGCAGCACTATAAAGTCGCCATGAGTGCGCACTGTCACAAGCCGGTACCGTCCTGATATGACCTTAGATGTTGCCAGGACGCAAAACCCCAACAACCAACCAACCTCTTTTGGGTGAAGCTCTGCACCCAATGCAGCAATGACTGTTCATTTCATCTCGAGTTACCCACAAAAAAAACCCAACGACAACTAACCAACCAACTGAGGGACAGAACTCTTTCGGCCTATGACGTCACTGATGTCACATGATAGGTCTGTCACGTGACACAGCAGACCAAGTGAAGGTGTTTGGCCAGGCGAGCCTGAGGCAAATATTTGCTGTTGGCATGTCGATTGCGCGGACGTCGAAGTGGGTGGGGAGGTGTTAGGTTTACTAGCGCTGACGAGATTACCCAGCCCAGCCCATAACTATATTAGGCAGTTCAAGCTATGCATGTCCTGCTGAATGCTTTCATAGACTCATGGTCTAACTTAGCTATAACCACTAACAACAATGTTCGCCAAACTCCAGCCGAAATCGCGGTGATTGTGGTTTGGGGGAGTTCTTGGGGTTTATTGTTTCAGGTTCAATTCAAGTAGTTGATTAATGAGAGCTGTGATTGTATGTGTGTCATGGGAGAAGGAGTCAGCCAATACTGAAAAGCGGACATGGGATGATTTGTGTCATAGAGCTGAAGTCAATGGGGACAAAATATGCCTAGCGCAGGATTCGAACCCATATGTATTGCCATATCGGGACTAGTGTGCTAAGCATTACACAACCAAGGCTCCCTGATGCAATCACCCTATCCGTGCCCACCCATCTATGTGGATGATTGCCTGAGCGGTCAGTGCAGACTACAACACTCGTTTCCCCGGATTTATAAAGTATTTTAAATGGTTTAGTTATATAAGTAATTTAATGTTAACAATTACCCAGATCCATGCAAAGCATTTAGATATATACATATATATATATATACACTGGGTAGCATCAACAACCATACACTTTGTGCCTTGTACAGTATCCTGGTAACAAAAACCAGAGTCGTGATGAAAATAGGAAATATTGTGCCTAGAGCAGAAATTGAGCGCACCCTTCTTTCCATTATGGAGTCAGTGTGCTAACCATTAAACCATCAATGCTCCCTGATGCAATCACCCAATCGATGCCCATCCGTCTATGGTGGCTCATTGGCTGAGAGGTCATGGCACACTAATGCTACATTATCTTTCAGACCGTCTGAATTTCCACTTACCAAAATAATTCAAGCCAACTTATTAGTTAGTGTGCGGCAAGCATAACCTACAATCAACCTGGGAAAATGTGCAGGTGGTTCAGTTGTTTTCTGTGTGTGTGTTTTGTTTTTTTACCCAGAATCCCTTTCAGTTCATCTGGGCTGTGTTTACGATCGCCGGCAGTCCACTGTCAGTCACACACAACACGTGGCTTCCACTGTCAGTCACATACAACACATGGCTTCTGTTGTATATATGTATATATGTATATATGGCTGTTGTATATGTATATACTACAGCTTCCACTGTCAGTCACACGTAGGATGTGACCTGTAAATGGGGTGCGACCAGACAGGATGGTCGAATGACTTGAGCGTCAGTCTCCAGTTTTGGTAGCTCGTGGGATTGGAACCCATGGGTTCAAACTCTGGTAAAGTCAAATCAATGACTTAAAAATTGATATTTGTTGCTTCCTAGCCAGACACGCGGCATTATTAGGATAGGGAACGGGATGGTTGGCTCAGTGTCAGTATAATGCGACTGAGTGGGTATGGTCCTGGCAGCCTGTTATCCCCAGTGGATGAAACCGCCATGAGTATGCACTGTCACAAGTCGGTATCCGTCCTGTTATGACCTTAGATGTTTCCAGGACGTAGAACTCCAATAAGCAACCATGATAATGGGGTGCAACATAATCCGGTTATGTTGTTGACGCGGCCAGCCGGCGGTGTCACATGCTGCATGTGGAGACGCAGGCCTGGTGCTGGGTGTCTTGAATAAATGCACATCTGAACAGTATTCCTCGACCTCCCACCCAAATAAGCAAAAGACAATGGACGATGTGACTGCCAAATTACTCTCAGGATTCTGGAATCCTGCTTGATTCATTCCAATGAAGGATCTGTTATAGGTAGCCTCAGATGGGTTCAACCCAGCGTCGGGATGCGTATTTAGGGGTGGGGGTGAGCCTATCAGCATTCGTTGCAACATTGCCGTCAACAAGCCGATGGATTGAGGATTGGGCTTGGTGTGGAGATTAATTGTATTGGGTGTTTGTGGGGGTGAGCCTGAAGAAGCCCCAGCTTCCTGATGACTGATGTGCTCCGTGAGAAAAGGGTGCTATTGGATCGACTCAATGCAGTTATTAACAAATCATTCCCCGTCCTTATATGACCTGAGATGTTGCCAGGAAGTAAACCTCCAACACCCAACCAATTAACAAATCGTAGCCTGGGTTTATTTAGCGACAGAATGGAAGTCACAGTCCTGAAGAGTATGGATGTGTTCTGGCACATTTAGGCACTAACTAGGGACAGGGCACAAGTGAAAGGAAAGCTGCAAACAAAACAAACAAACAAATTCTGGGAACACATCCTCATCTCCAATCCTATTACCATCTCACTAGATGTACATACTAGGCTACGATATTAGATATATGATAGGAAGTTATACCCCCCCAAAAACGGAAAAAAACTAACATAGGTACTAACTACTTAAATAAATGCTGGTGGATATCCCGGATACCAACCCGGAACCGGAACCCTGGCATACACCATAACATTCCTCACAGCTGTCCAGCATTGAAAACAAGCACCCTCATGGGACCTTACACGCTATGGACAGAATAAATACTGTATCAATAAACAATTAAAAAAAAAAAAAACAACAAGAGGGTTCTCGCCAACAACAGCAGCTGCAACAGAAGAGTCGGTCATGTTGCATCATCAACTGGTAACCCAGCTCAGATTACGATAACTTCACATCGCTATATCGCTACTAAAAATGGCTGACAAACTGGTCCTTTGATAATAAACAAAATAAAGACGAGGAAACCGCAATTCATCATCATCATCATGCTGTCGGTCGCGATGCGACAAAGACTGCTTTCATTACTTGACTGCCGCTCTCCATTTAGCTCTCTGCTGTGAGAGCTGCGTCCATGAGTCGGTCTTAATGTCTCTCAGCTTCAGGTTTCTCTTGATGGTATCTTTGAACCGGAGTTCACAGGGGGAAATATGTCCCTCCTATTCATCCGATTGCAGCGTTGATGACGCTTTTTTAAATTGTTGTTATTTGTAGTTTTTATTTTGCTTTGTCCAGACAGGATGGGGGGGCTGTTTCCCCAGGTAGCAGGTCGTGGGGTTGAAAAGCAATGCTATTCCAATCCAGTTGAGTTAAACCGATCAGTTAACAATTGAATTACGTGTCGCTAGTTATCCTGGTACTTGATATTACTAGGGAGTATTACTTGGTATTACGAGGAGAAGTGGCATGAGGACAATCAAATTTGCCATCATTGCAATTGGTCTGGCCTAATAAAACAAATGTAATCGTATACAAATAAAACCCAGAGTCGGAGCAAAACGGGAGTGACGGGAATGATAGCAGTGAGGGAGTGAGGGGAGTGAGGGGAGTGAGGGGAGTGAGGGGAGTGAGGGGAGTGTGGGGAGTGTTTTTAGTGAGGGGAGCATGAGGAGTGAGGGGAGTGATGGGAGTGAGGAGAGCCTGAGGAGTCGGAGAAGGGTTGGGAGTGAGGGGATTGAGGGGATTGAGGGGAGTGCGGGGAGTGTGGGGAGTGAGGGGAGTGAGGGGTGGGGGGAAGTTGGAAGTGAGGTCAGTGAGGTGTGTGAGGGGAGCGAGAAGAGTGTGGGGAGTGTGGGGAGTGTTGGGAGTGAGGGGAGTGAGGAGATTGATGGGAGTGAGGGGAATAAGGGGAGTGAGGGAAGTGAGGGGAGTGTGGGGAGTGTAGGGAGTAAAGGGAATACTAGCATTGAAGGAAATGAGGGGAGTGAGGGCAGTGAGGGGAGTGAGGGAAATGTGGGGAGTGAGGGGAGTGTGAGGAGTGTTGGAAGTGAGGGGAATAATAGTAGTGAGGGAAGTGAGGGGAGTGAAGGTAGTGAAGGTAGTGTGGGTATTGAGGGGAGGGACGGGAGTGTGGAGAATGAGGGGAATACTAGCAGTGAGGGAAGTGAGGGGAGTGTGGGCAGTGTTTTTAGTGAGGGGAGCATGAGGAGTGAGGGGAGTGAGGGGAGTGAGGAGAGGGTGAGGAGTGGGGGAAGGGTTGGGAGTGAGGGGATTGAGGGGATTGAGGGGAGTGCGGGGAGTGTGGGGAGTGAGGGGAGTGAGGGGAGTGAGGGGAGTGAGGGGAGTGAGGTGTGTGAGGGGAGTGAGAAGAGTGTGGGGAGTGTGGGGAGTGAGGGGAGTGAGGGGAGTGAGGGGAGTGAGGGGAGTGAGGGGAGTGAGGGGAGTGAGGGGAGTGAGGGGAGTGAGGGGAGTGGGAGTGAGGGGAGTGAGGGGAGGGTGGGGAAGTGGTAAGTGGGAAGTGGGAATTGGGGGAGTGAGGGAGTGCGAGGAGTGAAGGGAGTGAGGGGAGTGTGGGGAAGTGGGAACTGGGGGACTGAGGAGACTGAGGGGAGTGAAGTGAGTGAGGGGTGTGAGGGGAGTGAGGGGAGTGAGGGGAATGAGGGGAGTGCGCGGAAGTGGGAAGTGGGGGGAGTGAGGGGAGCGAGGGGAGCGAGGGGAGTGAGGGGAGTGAGGGGAATGAGGGGAGTGCGCGGAAGTGGGAAGTGGGGGGAGTGAAGGGAGTGAGGGAGTGAGGGGAGTGAGGGGAGCGAGGGGAGTGAAGGGAGTGAGGGGTGTGTGGGGAGTGAGGGGAGTGAAGGGAGTGTGGATAAGTGGGAAGTGGGGGAGTGAGGGGAATGAGGGGAGTCAGGGGAGTGAGTGGAGTCAGGGGAGTGAGTGGAGTGCGGGGAAGTGAGGAGTGATGGGAGGGTGGGGAGTGAGGGGAGTGAGGGGAGTATTGCGAGTGAGGGGAGTGAGGGGAGTGTAGGGAAGTGGGAAGTGGGGGGAGTGAGGGGAGTGAGTTGACAGTGGGAAGTGTGGGGAGTGAGGGGAGTGAGGTGAGTGTGGGGAAGTGGGAAGATGCGGGATTGTGGGGAGTGAGTGGCGTGTGGGGAGTGAGGGGAGTGAGGGGAGTGAGGGGCGTGTGGGGAGTGAGGGGAGTGAGGGGAGTGAGGGGACTGAGGGGAGTGAGGGGAGTGAGGGGAATCTGAGAAGTGAGGGGAGTGAATGGAGTGAGGGCCGCCAATGAGTATTCAGAATCACATGTTCCTATCCCAAATACGGGTGTTCACACGGTTAGCGGTTCATTCAGGAAATAGCTTTGATGTGTATGAAGGGCACAGTGGGGATGGGGGTGGGGGTAGGGGTGGAGGTGGGGGATCATTGCGCTCTGTATTGTCCTGCAGGTGAGAAATGCCCACCTTATCTGATGGAGTCGGGTATATATACCATATATACTGAATGGCCTCCTCCCTGAAATATTTGATAATCTCTTCAAAGAAAACAATCAGTTCCATTTCCATAACATACAACATATAAATAACATACATCACAAACACACTAGAAACAAATATGGCAATATAACCAATATCTGGAAGTCAATATCAGTAGAAATTAGAAACCTTAAACCTATGAAAAACTTTAGTAAAATACTCACGATAAGCTATCTCAATGCATACTAAATCAATTACCAGTAAAGAATATATATAATAGGACATAGTTGTTATTAACTAGTCGCATAATATAAATATCAAGTGGCTATGGCAAAGAACATAAAATTTACCCCTATTAACATACATGCAAAATAACTACTGATACTGCATGGAAGTACATGAATCCATGACACGATATACATATAATATTCCTATCATTACTTAGTTGTTTACTAACTGTGAAGAGATGCATCAGTATCTCATCATAATCATTAGTTAAAAATGTCGCTTAAATTTAATCTCCACCAGATGCAAACTCTTTACACAATCCCGCCTGTGATTGGTGCGTGCCAAATGCGGATGGGGGCGCCACCATCTCACGCTGACCTTGACTTTTCACCTCGTTAATCTGACCAGACCGAATGACCGATTGAGTTCATCAGAGTCCGTCTCCCGTTTTGGTAGATAGTGGGATTCGAAACCACGGGTTCGAATCCTGGTTGACATAAATGACTTAAGAATTGATACTTGTCGATTCCTAGCCAGGCGCTCGCCATTATTAGAATAGGGCAAGGACTGGTTGGCACAGTGGCGGTATAATGTGACTGAGTGGGGTACCGATCATGATGATTCCATTCAAAATCGCTTGCCACGTGTATGTGAGCAAAGCCAGTCGAGTGACGCATTCCGTGGCATCAGCTGCATCCACCTGCCTTTAATGGTGTGCGCACTTTTAGTTTTAGTTCACTGACATGCCGTAGTCCATTATGGCGCTGTCCTCATAAGTCATGTGGCGCACACATGCAATATGTATGGAATACGATGCTAATCTAATGTCCAGTATCTAGGCCAAACCTGTTTACTCCCCCTCCTCCCCCACAAGCAGCAACATTCCAGTGCTACCACGTGCATGACTACTTCTAAGTAGCCTTTCTGAATACTCTTTTTCTTTTGATTTTGTTATTTCTTTTTCTGCTGACATATCAGTTTTTTGGTCATCTTAATGCGCCAGATGAGACCAACATGGCGACCTGTAGGTGACCTCCGAGGTGGTTCATTCAGGATAGCTCTTACTATTGATTTCCTTGGGTGTGTATTTCTCTCTGTATATTTTACATTTCTTAGATATATGTACATATCAAGGACTACTCAGACAATGCGGGGTAACTTGAATTTAATCGGGATAAGAAACCCCGAATATTTGCATCTGAGGAACATATTTGTTGTCGACAAATGGGTGGAGATATTGGTATGAGAAGGGCGAGGTCAGGGGGGTGGGGTAAGTATTAGCAATGGGGCATATACTGAATAGCAATCACTAAGCGCGATCACAAAACGAAAGTGTCTTTTTTATCAGGTGTCAAATAGAATAATCGTGGAGCGTGAGTCTGCCTTTGACTGGGTCTTCCAACATGTGTGTATAACGCTGCATTGTCCTGCACCTGAAGCACCTGCTGGCCAGCAGAGAATCCCTGTTGGGCATGAGCTTATACCTGAGACTACTGGTGTGGTAGATATATGCTAGTTAAGGCACTTGACTAGATCCTCATGCAGAGCCACTATCTCGTATTACATTGTATTTCGACTGTTGTAGTAAGCATACACGAGGGGTAGTATGCTAGTTATAGCGCCAGCACGACACCTGGCGTCAGTGGCAATAACTAAACCTGTGCATAACAGCTTACCCTGAAACCTGCTTTGCGGAAAGGGTCATATGGAGAGGATTTCCACACCCACTTGTCGCCGATGCCAGTGACAAGAAATAATCATGCCGGTAGCGGTTCACTGTACAATTGACAGTACTTCTTTGATACACTTAAATAATAACCTATATCTGCAGATATTAGGGGAGCGGGACGTAGCTTAGGTGGGAGAGTGCCCAGCTCTGAAGATTTGGGTCATCCTATCGATCCTGCTCAGTGGACACATTTGCAGTTTGAGCTATTTTCCGTTCCACCCAGTGGTCCACAACTGGTTCATCAAAGGCTGTGGTATGTGCTGTCCTGCATGTCCTGCATGTCGGAAAGTGCATATAAAAGATCCCTTGGTGCTTATCGGAAAGAGTAGCCTAAGTGGCAGCAGTTCGTTTTCTCCAAAGAAATATGTCAGCAAGAGGATATGTTTGACATCCAATAGCCGATGATGAAAATCAATATGCTTTAGAGGTGTCGGTAAATAAAACTAACCTTTTGCAGATATGAGAGGAACTATGTACTTATTTATAATCTGGCAAATAGGTGATCAGATCCTGTAGAGATCATAATGTGTTTGCATGGGAATGCACACTCAATAGCGCTTAAAGGATAACCTAAATCTGCAAATATGAGAGTGACTAGGTGTTTCTTTATAAGATCTGACAAATGGGTAATCAGGAGCTGTACAGATCCCATTACAAGCTTGCATAAGGATGGACAATCTATAGAGGTTAAATGATAACCTATAACTGCAAATATGAGAGGGACTATGTGTATATTTATCATCGGGTGATCGGGATCCACAATCAGTAGAGGTTAAATGATAGCCTATATTTGCAGATGTCCGAGGGACTGTGGGTTTATTTATAATCAAGGGAATGGGAATAACGGTGACATTAGGAGGAGTGCTCATCCGTTTGGACACGGTGACATTTACGCGACAGTGATAGCAGCCGCGGGGAGAGCTTCTAACGTCCTGTGGGGGGGGGGGGGGGAGGCCTCATTAGTCTAGTATCGAGTTCGATACCTGAACGGAAATGGACACCCAGAGCGTGAGTTGCCTTCTACTTAAAAATCACTCTTAATTGGTGAAATAAATATAAATAAACTTTAAATATAAACTGAGCATCGCCACGGAAACGTTGCTTACACGCAGCTCACAAACCATTCCCAATTAGTCGACTATGATTATTTAAGGAGGCAATTAAATACCTCTTAGGGATGGCTGAAATAGTGACATTTGGACGATTACTGTCAATTGGTGGGGGAAAAAACCCAGCAATACTACCCTCCTGATAATCATGTTTTCTAATACACTACACACACAGATCCAATGACATTTTCCTATTCTTGGCGCCATCCAAACAAGATGAGCTTACTTGGATAGTTATATTTCAGCATCAATCGACATAATCCTTAATGTAAGTTCACCTTACGATTTAGCGCAAAAGGCAACGCGTACGAAAACAACGACCTTGTACCGGATTTTAAGCGGAATTATTGATTAATGAGAAATGTCATAGAAGCAGGTAATTGGTCAAGCATTGCGGCAACTTGGTATAGCCGCCAGCCATGTTGGCCATGGGAAACTAGTTCAGAAGGGGCATTTGTTAAACTATGTCTTCACTTGCAAGCGAGAAAAGGGCATATGGGGGTTATAAATATTGCCAACTAACCCGGCCATTATAAGCAATATACACTACAACCCCGTTAAAGCAAGCTCGGTTAAGCCAAACGATCGGTTAATCCACACTTTTTTCGGCTGCCCGGCAAAATACTACCATTTATCATATAAAAAAGTTGGTTAAACCAAAGTCGGTTAAGCCAAAGTATCGGTTAATCTAAACAGAATTGTCGGCCCAGGCCACTTCCGGTACAGTTAAACCAAATTTTCATGTGGTTTTAAGGTCATCTGGGACTTTTTAATATGATAAATGGTAGTATTTTGACGGGTCGCCGAAAAAAGCTTGGATTAACTGATGTTTGATTTAACCGAGCTTGGTTTAATGGGGTTAAACTGTATATGCATAAAAAACAATAATCATAGTGTCCACACACATTGTATATTACATTCATAATGCACCAAAGTTGTTGCCAAAGCCAAGTCAAAGTCAAAGTCAAAGCTCAGTTAAACCAATGATTGGTTAATCCAAACACATTTCGAGGGTCCCTTCAAGTTTGGTTTAACGGGGTTATACTGTATATATATTATATCGGCGCACCATGAATATTTTCAATCTGGCCACAAATAAAGAGAGCGATAAAAGCGTCTTTATTACCGCGAGGTGCCGAAGGTATATAAATACGGCCTGGGATAGCACAAGAAAAGGCTTTGCGCCGATTAAACTTGCATGTAATCAAACCATTCCAAGGTGGTCATAAAGCAATGGCATTCGGGTTTGAAGGTGACGTTGGGGGGGGGGGGGGGGTTGAGGGTGAATAGCAACGCGGCCCTTGCATGTACCCCCCATTGCCTAGCGAACCACAAGCTATTATTCATAGCCTGAGTTCAACCGCTGCCAACATCAATTCTGTATCCATTCCCTCGGCCACTCTTCAGATCAGCATGAAAGTGGAGCCATGTTTGATCGAAGTGATGTACCCTTCATCTGTAGTTTTTGATGACTAAACATAGAGAGATAAAATAAATGTAATCTGCATATTATAGGAGCGGGTGTGTTCGCTTCTGGTGGCGGTGATGTGGGTTTAGGAGAAAGGAGAACCACACGGATACGGCCCGCGTATAAAGATATTGCGGAACCAGCATCAAGAAGCGACACTCCTAGGGAAGCAGGTACAGCCGCACTACTCCACCGTCATATCACGTGACAGGCTGAAGGCGCCCTCTGGTGTCCACGGATATTTACTGATCACGTCATGTGCCATATGACCGCAGATTGGAGGAACCACCAAAAAGGTGGCGCGATGAGGATGCGGATAGGACACCCGTGTGACGCGAATGTGACGCAAGTGTTACGTGAATGTGGCATGAATGTGACGCAATTGTTACGCGATAGTCACGCGAATAGGACGAGGTTCGGACGCGAATGTTTTGCAGATATGAGCTGAATATGACGTGAGTGTGACTCGAATGTGACTCGAATGTGGCGCGAATGTGACGCGAATGTGATGCGAGTGTGACGCGAATATGACGCTAATCTTACGCGTTAATGACGCAAGTATGTGACGCGGATGCCCTACAAATATACCTTGAATGTGGCACGATGTCCTGCTTCAAGAGTAGACAAGCCATACCTGTTGAAATGTCTAGAAGTTCAGGTGTGTTTGATGGTTCTTTGTGTATTAGCATGACAATTATTTCCTTATCGACTTAAACTTGGTGTGTAGGGGGGGGGGGTGAGCGATAGTTGTGGTTAGAGACTAGTCAGAGTTGCGGTAGTACGCCGTGCATAGTTGTGGAAAGCGCAACATGAATGGTTGGTACCCTGCTCTATTGTAGATAACTTGGCATATCTCGCCATAACAATATCTGCCATGTAGATACCAGTAGGTCAATTGCACTGCTCGTCCATGTTTATGTACCTTTGCAGCCATATCAGCAGTGACACTTTATTATTCTAACCCAATTCATGGCTTTCCCTCTCTACTTAGCTACGGGCGTTGGCAATATCCGCTCTCCAGATTGAGCGAAGGCACGGTGACAGTTCATATCAGATAGCTCAGAGCTGGATGAGTTAGGGCTGGTGGCTTTGCGCCGGAGTCAGCTGAAGCCTTCGTACTGCGCGCGGTAATCTGTTTCCGTGCAGAGGTATTATAGGGAAAGCTCAGCAGAACAAAACTTCTAAATTAGATTTAGCATCTTTAACTCCTTTATGGTACTCGTCGCGAGCATTTATCTCTCTGTCATATGTTACCAGGTCCAGCCACACCGACCATACACTACCATGCTTGAATCTCTCATTTCAAATATCTCAAAAGTTAGCCAATTATTACACTAGTTTCTCTGAAATAAAGTAGAATAGATTGTAATGATTCAAAACCAACGAAGTATGCAAACCGTTAACTATAGTTCTGTGCTCTATAGAACAACTGGCTATATATACATATTATACATATGAAGTGGGCAAGACTATACTCGAGCTGTGGCCAGTGTGGGCTTGGGCCGAGCAACCCACATTTGGAAATGTGGGCTGCTCGCCAAGACAGACCCGCATTGGGCAGGGGGTAGGGTTCACTGCTGTAACTCATTGCTAGGAGACGCAGGTTGTGACTCTCCTAGCAACGTAGGAAGATCGAGCGCTCTGGCTCAGACCCATTGGACGTGTTTCTACATGCTCTGATGTTTTAGACAAGATTTAGGCTTTAATTGTTGGAATTCCAAACTGTATTAACTTAACGAAATGGGAGGGGATGTATTTATCGATATTGATCATTAGTGAAGAACTTAAATTGTATCAGTAGGAACAGAAATAAAGTCATGAGCTCTATAAAGTGATTTAAACGTTCCTTGCATTCTTTACTATCCTGCAGTCCTTTAGTATATTAACTGCTATGGTTAACTTGATATTAATATTCCATTATTCTCTATATAATTAAGGGCCTTCTGCCCGGTGGGCTGTATTAAGCAGATTACCTCCTCCGGGGAAATAATAACCACCTTCTTAATAAAAGCATGAATTACTGTAATAACACCTAATTGAGTAAATGCTATCTAGGCTGTTTAGAAGTGACACCGGCGGCAGAGTGGAGTGTCCGCTTTGTTCTGGATTACTTAAAGTACTATAACACTCTAGATGGCGAGGAGGACAGCCAGTGAATTAAGGGAATAACTAATACACGTCTATTAAATGCGGGAAAAGGGTCAATCCGTATCTCTATGGCACTCTGGCTCTCTGCCCTTAGCCCGGATTGCATAGCATGAAGGCGGTCAACTGGCAGCAGGATGAGAGGTGGCGGCGGCCTGTGGCAGGGCCAGGAAATTCACATGGAATTTATTACGGAAACATAGAACGGTCAAACTGGTGCCCTGACCACACGCCACAATTCCTCTGTGAATGACCGATCCCCATCGAGATAAACTCATGCCCACTAACCCGTCCTGATATGACCTTATTTGTTACAAGGACGAAACACACCAACGAACAAACTTTCAATCTGCCATCTGTCAATTCATCATCATTTGCCTATGCGTCTCCATACCCATTTCCCTCAAATCAGGCATTCCACCCACAAGCCTCCGCTCCGCTCCCCTCTTCTGTCTGTTCACCCAACAATTGCTCCCTGACTCAACTCCTTCTCATTACCGCTGTCCCATCACATAAACTCAACATATTGTTTGTACACATATTATGTCTCTCTTACCCATTACTCACCACATCGCCCTTTCATCTCCATCCCCACCACCACCTCCTTATCCTCCCTATGCCCTCCTTCCTCGATGAAATCTCCATCTATTATCGCCCTTTATCCCTTTATTCCTTCATCACAATATTTAAAAACAGAACCCACTAAAAACAATGCGTTCATCTCGAGAGGGTGCTGGGAAAGTTACGTGGAATCTGGAACCTTGCTAAGCTGCTCTACTGGTAAGATTAACCCCCGAAACTGACAGCGCAATGGCGGGAGAATGCCATTTTACGGGATCCTCTTTTATGGGAAACTAGAATGCTCACTTAGCGCTATATATCATATCATCACCGTTGAAGGGCAGCGAAGAATAATTGACTATTCTTTGTGAGCGTGCTGAAATTGAAATGCAAAAACTTAAAATTCGGCAACTAACTGTACACAGACTGTAGCCATACATCCAGGTACCAGTTAGTGTAAACTGTACCAGCGCATCTATCAGGCTTATATCAGTACACGCCAGTACCAGTTAGAAGGTATTCCCCAATCTAAAAATAACTGGAATGGTAAGCTACCCTAACCACTTTTCGTGCCTGTGCATACAGCTTGACCTACTTCGCCTACCTTGTCATTAGCTTTTAACACCAGGCGAGGCAAACACCGGTTCATGCATATGGCCCCTGTTGTCACCCGATCAATAAATCTATGTGACATTGAACCTCATGAGATAAAGAGGAGGCCCTGTGTTTCCAACCCTACGATGATCACCGCCGGACACACTACAACAAACTCGGTAGCTGCAGCGCCCTCCTCCCTCCCCTTAGCTCGACCTCCCCCCCCCTATCTCCCTGTTTGTCCTTGTCCCTCTATCACCCCCTCCATCTTTCCCCCCCTTACGCTTCCTCATCCTCCTCTTTTCCCCTCTCCCTATTCCCCCCTCTCCCTGTCCCCTTCTCCCTCTCTATCTTTCTCCCTCTCTATCTTCCTCCCTCTCTCTCTTTCCCCCTCTCTTTCTCCCTCTCTATCTTTCCACCTAGCTCTCTTTCTGCCCTGCTTCGTTCACTCCTCTCCCTCATTATTCCTCTGCCTGTATCACCTTCCCCCTTTCTCTCTCGCCCTCTTTCTCCATCTCGCTCTTCACCCAGCGTCCTCTCTCTCCCTATTCCCTTTCCCCCTCTCCCTTTTTCTCCCTCTCCCGATTCCTCTTTCTCCCACACTCTTCCTCCTCTTCACCCCACTTCCTCCTTCCCCCCGTGTATCCATCTTCTCGATATCCCCTTTCCTTCCCTCCCGCTGTCCCGCTCTTCAAGATGCCAGCTACATCATACTACAAGCTAAAAACCTACAAGGATAGTAGTAGGTAAGTACAACATTCACGTCATTTGCAACAACCTTCAGTCCTCCGCCATCCCAACCAATGTTACTTAATTTCCTTCCAATTCCACGTCCTCTCAAACTCCACAAATACTATTTGAAAATGATTCATAATTATAGGTATATCATCCACTGACCGACTGATTAAACAGTAATACTTCATAACTTACAAAGTGGCGATATATTCGCTATTAATTGGAATATTTAAAAGAGAATCATCCCCCAATAACAGAAAATAGACCTCAGCTCGGTCAGTCCCATGGACTATCTAAGCGATTCAGGTTGAAAAGCAGTTGACGGCACCACAGCTTCATAAAAACTGATATGTATCGCACTATATATGAGCTGCGCCGAATATGCCACGCCTCATCTCTAGTTGCTCTCCCTCTGTACTATATGATATGCATGTGTGCTGTGACATGGATTTCCAACCCAAATATCCACTGAAAGCCGGAAGTATCCATTGACCACCGGCGCATGCGCCGACGAATTCAGCTCAATCCCCGCTGGTAAGTACAACCATTGGACCTTCAGACATCCAGAATATATTAAAACTGCCTAGTCCGATAAAGCATCCCATTTTTTTTTTAAACCCACAAATTATCTTGATTTTATTGTACATATCTCATTTGTTGCTGCACAGAAGGGAATGCTTAGTTATCACCACCTTGGTTATTTGTATGCAGATCGTATAATTTGGCACCTTGTAGTTTATCTTGGTGTTATGTATTAAACTGTTCAATTATTTATGTAAATTTATTATCTATTTTCAGTTTGTTGTGTTTCCTTATGATGTACAAGCAGGAATATCACCCACGAAGGGGATGCCGACCAACACTATCCAAGCATCAATGGTGAAATAAAAATCAAATACCCTAATCCAGAAAAACTGGAGGTGTATTGAGTATTAGGACCCAGGAAATGTCCAAAATTAGCATGATCTACTTCATGGCCTCCTCTTCTATCCCTCTTCCTGTCCTCTCCCGCCAGCGCTTCTCTCTCTTTCATGTTCGTTCTCTTCGTCCTTCTCCCCTGCTACTATCTCACCCTACTACTCTTCGTCAACCCTAGTTCTCTTCCTCTTCCTCCGCCACAATCTATTCCCATTCTTCCCCCTTCACCAAAACCACGACATCCTCTCTTTCTGCTCCTCCTCTCCCTTTACCACAACCATCCCTCTTCCTCCTTCTCAACCTACTCGTCCTCCTCCTTCTCCTACTCATTTACCACAACATACTCTGTTGCTCCTCACCAACCTACTCCTCCTCCCACTTCACCAAAACTTCCTCTCTTCCTCCTCCACAACGTACTCTTCTATCCACCTCAACCACAACTTCCTCTCTTCCTACTCTTCAACCTACCCTTCCTTCTCTCCACCTCAACCACAACTTCCTCTCTGCTTCCTCATCCTCAAACTACTCTTCCTCCTCCCCCTTAACCACAACTTCCTCTCTACCCTCTCCATCTCCTCTTCCGCCCCCCGTTAACCACAACCTCCTCACTTCCTACTCCCAAACTTACTCTTCCCCCTTCTCCTTTATCACAGCCTCCGCTCCTCCTCCTCCCAAACCTCCCCTTCCTCCTCCTTTCCCACAACCTCCTCTCTTCTTCCTCCTCCCAAACCTCCCCTTCCTCCTCCTTTCCCACAACCTCCTCTCTTCTTCCTCCTCCCAAACCTCCCCTTCCTCCTCCTTTCCCACAACCTCCTCTTTTCTTCCTCCTCTCAAAACCGACTCTTCCTCCTCCTCCTTTCCCACAACCTCCTCTCTTCTTTCTCCTCCTCCTCAATCTAGTTTTCCTCCTCCTCCTTTTCCACACCCTCCTCTCTTCTTCCTCGTCCTCAATCTACTCTTCCTCCTCCTCCTTTTCCACACCCTCCTCTCTTCTTCCTCCTCCTCAATCTTCTCTTCCTTCTCCTCCTTTTCCACAAACTCCTCTCTTCTTCCTCCTCCTCCTCAATCTACTCTTCCTCCTCCTCCTTTTCCACGACCTCCTTTCTTCTTCCTCCTCATCAATCTACTCTTCCTGCTCCCCCTTCTTTTCCACAACCTCCTCTCTTCCTCCTCCTCCTCAATAAACTCTTCCTCCTCCTCCTTTTCCACAACCTCCTCTCTTCTTCCTCATCCTCAATCTACTCTTCCTGCTCCTCCTCCTTTTCCACAACCTCCTCTCTTCTTCCTCCTCCTCAATTTACTCTTCCTCCTCCTCCTTTTCCACAACGTCATCTCTTCTTCCTCCTCCTCCTCAATCTACTCTTCCTCCTCCTCCTTTTCCACAACCTCCACTCTTCTTCCTCCTCATCAATCTACTCTTCCTGCTCCTCCTCCTTTTCCACAACCTCCTCTCTTCTTCCTCGTCCTAAATCTACTCTTCCTCCTCCTTTTCCACAACGTCCTCTCTTCTTCCTCCTCCTCAATCTACTCTTCCTCCTCCTCCTTTTCCACAACCTCCTCTCTTCTTCCTCCTCCTCCTCAATCTACTCTTCCTCATCCTCCTTTTCCACAACCTCCACTCTTCTTCCTCGTCCTCAATCTACTCTTCCTCCTTCTCCTTTTCCACAACCTGCACTCTTCTTCTTCCTCATCAATCTACTCTTTCTACTCCTCCTCCTTTTCCACAACCTCCTCTCTTCCTCCTCCTCCTCAATCTAGTCTTCCTCCTCCTCCTTTTCCACAACCTCCTCTCTTCTTCCTCCTCCTCAATCTACTCTTGCTGCTCCTCCTCCGTTTCCACAACCTCCTCTCGTCTTCCTCCTCCTCAATCTACTCTTCCTCCTCCTCCTTTACCACAAGCTCCTCTCTTCTTCCTCCTCCTCAAGCTACACATTCACCTCCTGCCTTATCAAAACTTCCTCTCTTCCTTCCCCCAACCTACTCTTCCAACAACCTCCTCTCTTCTTCCTCCTCCTACTTCACCACAACCATTTCGCTTTCTCCTCCCAAATCTCCTGTTCCTCCTCCTCCTTAACCACAAACCTCCTCTGTTATTCCTCCTCCTCTCAAACTTTCTCCTCTTCCTCCCACTTAGCCACAACTTCCTCTCTTCCGCATCTCCTAGTTACTCTTCCTTCCCCCCCCCCCTTGTCCCACAACCTCCTCTTTTCCTCCTCTGCAACGCACTCCTCCTCCTCTAACGCTACCACAACTTCCCCTCTTCCTCGTCCCAAGCCTACTCTTTCTTCTCCTCGTTTATCACCAACTCCCCCTCCACAATCCCTCCTTGCTTCCCCGACCTGACCCCGGCCTGACCCCGGCCTGACCGCTGCTGGTGCGGATTTACGGGTTATGTACACGGCGGGAAGGATGTCAGACCGCGTCAGGCTTACATCTATACATGAGGGCCCCTGGGACGCTGACCCCGCAGCCGACCAGCCTACTGACAGGTCACGTGACGAAGTCGTCTCGTGGGCACATTTGTCGGCGCTCTCACTTTGTCAGTTATACCGAAAATATAACAATACACGAAGCTAGTTCCAGTTTATCTATCGTGAGTGATCGAGGTTACTAGTTAGACCACACACAAAATAATTGGTAATTGTCCCCCCCCCCCCCCGCCCCGTGCCTGAAAAATCATCCGCCCTGAATTTATTTTGTTTAAGATGTTAAAAAGGTGTCGAGCTAGCAGCAATTCAACTTTTACATCAATTTGTAAGTCATTCGTTTCACTCGGCCAAGGTTCGAACCCAGGAGTGTGTGTTGGCAGACGGCTGTGTTGGCAGTGGCAATAACTAATACTGTTGGCAACTGCTCACTGTGCAGCATGATTTGTGGAAAAGGACTTTTAGAGGATTTCCACCACAATTCTACTCTCTGGTGGCAATGCCAATAACTGTCTAGGCTCCTCTGGAACTGTCTGTTGGTTGATAAATGGAGCTACTCAATGGAATGACTAATTCCTTTTTTTTGCCTCGACATCCTGGTTTTCCTGTGGCACTTAGCTATAACTCCTACACACATTTTAATACATAGTTAGTAGTAAGGTAGGTGTACTGAATTGGATGTAGTATAAATATATTATATATATTATAGATTATGCAATACATATTTGATATTATATATATGATATATCGATATAAACATAAGATATATGTGCCCTATAATCTATTATGGGAATATAAACAAGGACACTACCCCCTAGCAGTTCTCTCCCTTACTACTCTATACCCTAATGTCACTGAGCCATTACTACCATAGGACTAGGTTAGTTCCTTCATTCTCCACTGCACTGCCACCTGTGAGCAGCTCATGACCGCATGATACCAGCTGCGCCTGGTCACTACCACTACCGCTCCCTCTCAGCAGGACGGATTTTAAACGTGTAATGCCGGAATTAAGTCTGTAATGCCGGAATTAAGTCTGTAATGTTCTGATAGTCCTGATAGTCTGTAATGTCAGAGAGTCTCTGTGTCCCGTGTGGGAAATTTCATCCCAGACAGAGGTGTATTCCAGACGTAATACGGGAAGACGCTGCGGGTGAGCAGATCATGGTCACACGAAAATTCTCAGCGATCAACATGGCGTCTGGTGGATCGGGATCGGAGGACCGGGCGATGGAGGCGATCACTAAGGACGTCCAAGATATCGAGATCGACCAGGACGAAAAAGTGATGCGGGAGGAAATAAGGAAGCTGAAGAGGGAGAATAGCGACTCATACGGGAGCGGGACGGCCGGGAGGCGCTCGGTCCCCCCTCACCGGCGGGGGCCGGACCGGCCCCCGCCAACAAGACCCCAGCGACGGCAGTATCGCTGGCCACGGATAACGGACACTCATCATACGGGGAGGTCTCACGGAGGAGCCGGCACCGGAGGAGGCGTTCTCGGTCATGCAGCACGTCCAGATCCAGATGCCGTACCAGGAGCAACTCAAGGAGGAGAAAAAGTAAGTGAGGAGAAGAAGGAGGTGAAAAAACTGTCGGTGTCCGAACTTTATGAGGCGTCGGGCCGTTGGTTTGCCGGTCTGGATGGTGTAACTATTGCAGATGCCAAGGCCCTATTCGGGCACCTCTCTTTCATAGCATCTAAGGCTAAGCATGAGATTTTTAAGGACACGGCACACGTCCGTTATGACACGGCAGTCCGGAAAGTGGCTGAGAGTGATGGGTTCGCCGCCTTTACCGGTGGAAACACGGCGGCCAGTTTGCTCCACTATGGACATGAGTCTATGGAACCCAGGGCAAAAAGCCTGGTAGGTGCTGCAACAAAAACGGGACGTGTATTTGAGCATGAGGGCAAAAGGGCATGCTTCAGATGGAACAGAGAGGGGGGTTGCAATACCGGCGAGGAGAAATGCGGTTTTGGCCATTGGTGAAGTCGGTGTGGAAGCAGGAGCCATGCCAGGATAAAATGTACCAAGGACTGACTGGACCCCGGGCAGGGCTACACCGGGCAGCCCGTGCAACATGCGGCCCGGGGGAAGTGCGGGGTTAGGGATGCTACCGCTGACCTGCATCCCAACCTTTTGGCGCGAACGCGCGCCACGGAGACGCGTGGGCCGGAGGCATGCGCTACCCGTGGGAGGTGCGGGGCCGGCGATTGGGACGCCACCGCTGACCTGCATCCAGCAGTTTTGGCGTGAACATGCGCCGCTGACACGCATAGACCGGAGGTCTGCCCCGACTGGGGAGGAGGCGGCATCGCTGGTAGCGATGGAGCCCACCTGGGCGCCTACGGCGAAGCAAGACCGTGAGATCAAGGAATCACCAGTGAGGAATGCAGCAGAGCAAAACTTCATCCATCGTGAGCTGGGCCAGTCCATGCGACAAGTCCACTTCCAAGGAAAAAAAACAAAAAACGCAGGAAAGGGTGCATGCAGAGATGCAAAAAATCTTTCCCATCGCCGATGGCGGTGAGACCCGGCCGGTGGCCAGCTGCGCGGACCCAGGTGTGGGCACCGGCCCACGTGTAAACAATGGCACGTGGGATGGGAGCCCCGGGGGGGCGTGGCCGGTGGCGGGCCCTGGGCATGCCGGTGAGACCCGGCCAGTGGCCAGCGGCGCGGACCCGGGTGTAGGCACCAGCCCACGTGTAAACAATGACACGTGGGATGGGAGCCCTGGGAGGGCGTGGCCGGTGGCCACCCCGGGGCATGCCCCGGCAGAAAAACTATGGGTTCGACTGGCCATTGCCAGCGATACAGGCGGGGGCCCCAGACGATGGGTACAGCGACTGGATGGCCTGAGACCTGAATGGCTCCGGGTGGAGGATGGGGACCACGCAGACGAGCGGGTGTTCTCGGTCGAAGTGTCGGAACCCGGCGGGGACCACGCTATGGACTTTGGTGTCTGGGACAGGTGCATAGGAGGCGTATGTGGCTGCATACACACAATTGAGGGGGTGATCTCCCAGATGAGGCCATGCAGGGTGTTCACAGAACTCTTCCTACGAGGAGACACCGACCCGGACGCGAATACATACTGAAAGGGGTGTGTTTTGGTGTTATGGTCATAAACCGCGATTGCACGGCGGCCTATGACTGTCCACACGGCAAGGGGGGTGACAGCACCGACAGAGCCGCCATGTCGAAAAAACTCGACACGGAGATTGAAAGCGGTGCCCTGACGGTCGTCTCAGACCGCCCTACCTGCATCCACAGGCTGTTCTGCATCCCCAAGGCCGAAAAATTCTGATACAACAGCGTGGATGATGTGGCGGCCCTCATGCAGAGGGGGGACAGCCTCGCGACTATCGACATCCGGGATGCATACCGCGCGGTCAGCATCCACCCACGGGATCGCGAGAGGCAGGGGATATTCTGGGATTTCGGTGACAACCCTGTCTACCTCCGTGACAACAGGCTCTGCATGGGCCTAGCCTCCAGCCCATACGTGTTCAGCAAGCTCTCGGACTTCATAGTCCGCTGTGCGGTCTGCGAGGGAGCCGGTGAGGTTGTTAACTACCTTGAGGACTTCTGCGTGGTGGCAAGGGACTTTGAGGTGGGGTGCGCCGCCCAAGCCAAACTGATCGCCATCCTGCGGAGGATGGGGTTCCACATCAGCTTCCGCAAGGTCACTTCCCCGGCCACCCCGACCAGGTTCCTGGGGATCGATATCGATACGGTGGCGCTGGAGATGTCACTACCCGAGGACAAGCTTGTCAAGATGACGGCAGCCCTGGGGGAGCTGGAGGGGAAGCGGAAGACCACGAGAGGCCGACTGGAGAGCCTGGCTGGTCTGCTGGCCCACTGCGCCAAGGTGGTCCGAGGCGGACGGACATTCTGTAGACGCATCTACAACACTGTGGGGGGGGGTGGCAAAGCCGCACTTCAATGTCCGCCTCTCCAGTGGTTTCCACGAGGACAGGAAGTGGTGGTTGGCCTTCGCGAGAAGGTTCAATGGGAAGGCCAAGATCATCGGCCGCCACACCCCTTACGTCTCCACATACAGTGATGCCTCTGGTGAGGGTTTTGGCACCATCCATGACCGGGACTGGAGGGTGGGGGCATTCAACAGGGAGGCTGATGACACGATCAGGCGCCAGGTGGGCCACCATCATGCGCCCCCGGATGAGGCCTGCCGAGGAGCCCACATCAATGTATTGGAAATGTGGGCGGCGTTCTGTGCCTGCCAGACCTGGGGCCACCGATGGAAAGATTGCACGGTGGTGATGGTAACGGACAACGAGACAGTCCGGGCCGCCCTCACCACGGGCAGGTCGAGATCGAAGGGGGTGATGTACTTCATCCGGAGGCTCTTCTGGATAGCCACAGAGCACAATTTCAACATCCAATCTGTCCACGTGAGGAGCGCCCACAACACCATCTGCGATGCCCTGAGTCGTTGGAACGAAAAAGAGAGCAGGACCAGGCTGAGGGTGGCGGACGCCGCCCACCTACTCTGCTGCAACCACATATTTATGGACCGTTTGCCTTCCTCTACTTCCAGTTGCGGAGCTGCACAAGGAGAAACTGGCGATGCAACGGCAGTACTACGCTCCTAACTCGAGGATGATGAGAGGAGTCCAGGTGAGGCGATACCTGGACTTCATCGAGGAATTTGGAGGACATTTTCCTACCACGCCATGCCCGCCATCTCAGACGGCACTATACGCTGTGTGGCTGGCGCGAACACTCAGATACACATCGGTTTTGAATTACCTGAGTGGCATGAACTTCTTCTTGAGATCGGAAGGCGTGGAGGCCATTGACTACAAGAGCTTCGAGTTGGCCTCTACGCTAAAAGGTATCAAGCGGGAGTGGGGTTACCATCCCAGACAGGCAGCTCCCATACTACCAGGCATGCTCAGACGGATCTTCTCCGGCCTGACCTCCTCCGAGGGACACACTGCCTGGAGGGCGGCGGTCCTGTGCAGCTTCAGGGCTCTCCTGCGGAAGTGCCAGGTGACCTCCTCGGACTCAGCTCTACTCAGACAAGACTTTTCCTTCCTCCCCTGGGGGATGATGGTGAGGGTGCGCCGCTCCAAAACCATACAGTTCTCGGAGCATGTGCTGGAGATTCCCGTGGCCCATTGCCCAGACCTGTCGCTGTGTGCGGTCCACTGGACCGAGAGGCACTTCGGGCAGGTCCCGGCTGGACCCGATGACATGGCTTTCCGGATCCCGACGCCCGCAGGCTCATCGACACCCCTACTGTACTCAGGTTATCAGGGGATGCTGAAGCATTTCTGTGGTGTGGCGGGGCTGGATTCGGCTGATTACTCCTCACACTCCCTACGACGGGGGGGTTGTACCTTCCTGTCCATGTGCGGCGCCACACTCGAAGAACTCAGGGTGAGGGGGGACTGGGCGAGTGACACCATCTTTGCTTACCTCCAGACCCCCCTGAGTGTGCGCATCATCAACGATATCAGGGTCTCCGCCTCCCTCTCCGGAGGTCCGGGGGCTGAATATCAAGACTATTAAGACTTCCGGGTTGGGGGGACCTTGGGGTCTCTTGGCAATAATATATTCCCGCCAGAGAATATATACTCTTTCTCAACCACTCCTGTCTTTTGTTATTCTGTTTCCAGGGGACAACTGTTTATGTGCTCTATAATCTATTATGGGAATATAAACAAGGACACTACCCCCTAGCAGTTCTCTCCCTTACTACTCTATACCCTAATGTCACTGAGCCATTACTACCATAGGACTAGGTTTGTTCCTTCATTCTCCACTGCACTGCCACCTGTGAGCAGCTCATGACCGCATGATACCAGCTGCGCCTGGTCACTACCACTACCGCTCCCTCTCAGCAGGACGGATTTTAAATTGTACGTGGGCAATAATATATTCCCGCCAGAGAATATATACTCTTTCTCAACCACTCCTGTCTTTTGTTATTCTGTTTCCAGGGGACAACTGTTTATATACATATATACATATAACTTAAAGTTTGACTGTCCAAAAGGGTCTATAGGCGACGATGGCCAGACGCAGCTGGCATACAGTGCTTAGAGCCCCTCACAGGTGGCGCCAGTGTGGCCAATACTGTACTACGCAGGCCCAGTTAGATAGTGAGTATACTATAATATAGGGAACTGAAGATAGATACTGTCCTTGTTTATATTCCCATAGCTGTTAATACTAGATGAACAGTAAGATTTCTTGTGAGAGGACCAAGCTAGGGAATCGCCTGGAGCAATTACTGAGTCTCGGTTATTTACTACTGCTGAAGAAGATAAGAAGATAACCAATATAGTGACCGCCGATTGCGCAGTGAGGTTGGGGTGGGTGTGGTTTGGCCTGTTCAGCCGCGGGCGTCGACCCTTGTGAGATGGACATCCCAGGTCCTGACGAAGCAGGAGTGCCACCACACCTTACGACCGGGGAACCAATCAGCGGCCGTTTGGGCACATTAACAACGAGCATAGGCGCCGTAATCAGCCTAATCAGGACCCCGGGAGGCCGCCACCGGATCCAGAATGGCGCCGTTTCCGTTGTTAGTGATTTAGAAGGCCGTTCCGCGCCCGCCAACAACCCGCAGCCTCCCCCACCACGCCGTGCCATTCTTTACTTCCTCCAACTCCCCCTTCCCCTCCCTACCCCCCTCTGCCTCCATCTCACCCTCCATTTCCCCCCACCCACCATGTCATGCCCGTCTTTAGCCCCTCCCACTCCCCCTTCTCCTCCCTACCTCCACTACCTCCCGCACGCTCTCCCTCTCCTCTCCCCCACCACGATGTGTCCGCCTTTAGACCCCTCCAACTCCTCCTTCCCCTCCCTACCCCCTCTGCCTCCCTCGCACCCTCTGTCCTCACTCACCCACCACGCCCTGCCCGTCTTTAACCCCCTCCCCACCCCCCTTCGCCTCCCTCCCCCCCTCTGCCTCCCGCACACACGCCTCTCCTCTCACCTTATCCTTCCCCTCTCCATCTACCTCCCGTCCAATCGCCACCCATTACCCTCCTCTGCGCGCCCCTCGTCCTCCCTGACCGCCGCCCTCCTCTACCTGCTACTGCTCCTCTTCCATTCCCTACTACTTCCTCCCCACATCCCCTTCCTCCTTCTTCCCCCTTTCATTTCCCCCTCCTTCTCCTCTCTTCCTTCCTTCCTTCCCTCCTAGGCCACCCTCTCAATCTCCCCTCCTTCCCTCCTTCTTCTCCCACTCCCCTCATCCCCTCCCCACCCCAAACATCCCTGGCGCACGAAACGATGGAAGCCTGTAACAAGTCTGGCGTCTCCTCTCGTTCGCTTATCTAACAGCAAAGTCAACATGGCATCGGTAGTTCCGGAGGGCCTTGTACCTCCGGTACGGACCCATGCCACTAGAATTAACCGGTGCTATTTCCACGTCCAAGTACATCCTCCCCCGACGAGAAGCAACCAGCTCTGTCTTGCACAGTAAATTGCCATTATACAGCTAATGCCATTCTGGCGCTTCACACCCCCATATCCCCCTCTACCGGGATCCTATATCTCACTTCTATTTGATATTTAGGATTATTTATTAAATGCCTAACCGGTTTATTTGATTGTTTGTTGTTGTTTTCCGTCCTAACAACATCTAAGGTCATATAAGGGCCGGTATCGGTCACATATAGTCTACGCTGATACTATGCCCAGTAGTCAGCCCGGTCCGCTCAAACTAATATTGGACAGTCCAATTTGATATCACTGCTTTTTTTTAGTAAATGTAATATATTCATTGAGTAATATCTCTTTTCAGCACCGGAGCACTGGTCTTCCGGCCATACAGTACAATTCCTTCAAATGCAAATGAAACTATCAGTTGTAACAGTAACTGCATGCACATCCTGTTCGATAGAAAAAGTAGTATATATATATTATAAATGAACTATCAGTTGTAGTCCTTGAGCTATTTCTGCTACTCAAATAATAAAGTTTGAAAATGAAGGTAATTTATTTAACCCTTCATGAGCATAACATGAGTTTGAGCCCTTTCGGCCTCTACAATGCTGTCGACGGAAATCATAATACATAGAAATCATAATAGATAGAAAGCAAGAGGGACCCAGTGACAATACCGATACAATGAGCAATACATGTACAAAAGACCAACAAATTCGTAGTCGAGGATGTATGTCACTATTAGTGAGTTTCCACTACCACCACTCGCACACACCCACACCCGCGTGCACATGCGCATACACACCCGCAGGCACAGGCGCACTCAACTATCAACTTCCGCTAGGGTTCGGCGAGCCAATGATATTTCACAGGCGCCGCTGGAGACGGGAACGCACCACCGGGATCCCGCTCGTGCCCGGCGACAGATCCCGGTGTAATTTGGTCTCAAAATTAGATCAATCCTCCAGCCGGGCAGCGGCGCCGCTGGGCACGGGCGAGCATGCGCAGCGACCGAACGCGCCCAGCATGGAGCGGTGGGCTGGGGTTGGGAGTGGAGGTTGGTTGGCTGTTGGAGGTTTACTTCCTGCCAACATCTAAGGTCATATCAGGACGGGTGACCGTGTGTGCTCAAGGTGGCATTATAGTGCTGCCCCACTGGGAAATCAGGCCACTGGCACTATGACCTGATATATCCCACTCAGTCAAATTGTCCTGACATTGAACGAACCAATCCATGCCCTATCCTATTCCTGCTGAGCATCAGGCTAGGAAGCAACAAGTATCAATTTTATGAGTCATTGGTTTGAGTCTACCGGGAACCAAACTCCTGATCTCCCGCATGCTAGGCGTGCTCTCTACCTACTCGGCCACCGCGCCTGGTGGGAGTGGAGGAGCGGTGAGTGGTTCGAGGCCAGTTCAGCAAGGGCATCAACAATCAGGCCATGTCCAATGGGAAACACAATGGCGCAGTCCGGCCACATTCGTAAACACATTCCTAAACACCACAAGGTGTAAATAGCTCAATCACCCTACAATGCTACATACATACTCTCTGTGTGGCTGCCCACGTGCGTGATAGACGGTTTCCTCCACCAAGCCGCCCTCTGGTGCCAGTGGTGAAAACTAATATTGCAGATAGCGGCTCACTGTGAAGCACGTATTTTTATGTGTGCTTGATTCCTGGGGTTTTACGTTCTTGCAACATCTAATGTCATCATCATATATATCAGGATGGGTTCCGACTTGTGACTGTGCATAACATGTCGATTTAATAATACTGCCTCATGAGGAGACCAGGCCACTGGCACCATGACCAGACTTTCATCACAGTCACCAAATTCTAGCAAACAACAACACACAATATAGAGGATTTCCACAACCAACCCACCCTCTGATTACAGTGGCAAGTATTTTATGTAGCGGCTTAGTGCGCATGCTCCCACAGAACGGTTCTATTGCGTATTCATACGCATAGTGTTTCTGGTGGTCCTGCTGGGTTGTTTGCGTATTTTTACGCATAGTAATTACGAGGCGGAATTGTTTCAGCGACACGGTATCGGAAGTGCTGTGCTTCGGCCGTCTTCCCAGCATCACCGCCCGCCTACCCGCCCGCCGACCCGCCCGTGCTCCTGTTTCTCTGCCCCCCCCCCCCTCTCACTACCTCAGCCAATGCCGCCTCTAATGAACCATCCCCCACTCCCAGGGCTTCCTGTGACGGGCTGTGTCGTGTTGTCTCCCGGGAAGGCCGTCGGAGGAGGCGAAGGACGAGAAGGATTGGCTGCGTAAGGGGGGAGGGGTCTAGGAGTGGTATCGTGGTTAATGTCAATGTCAGCCTTCGTATTACCCGGCGTCCATTTGCACAATGCCATCAGGCCACGGTCACGCAGTCACAAGACGCCCCACCACGACGCACACAGTCTGCGACTGGGCTTAATGGGAATTGTAATTCAATGTTCATTCAAAAGGGTGATATTCATTTCAACTCCATTTCCGTACTTCCGCCCGAAACAGTTTCTTGCTGCCTTATTTTTGTAATTGAAAATGGACACAGGAGGAAGTGCTTCGGAACATACCTAATACATAAACTAAATACCGTATATGTCCCAATAGAAGCACGCTACCCAATTGAAGCACACACACCCATCTCCAGATTGAAAGCACGCACACATTTACGATCATATTCAGACTGAATGCATATAGAATAAAAAAATCCCACTTTATTTCAGAGGTAGAACACAAATAAAACCATGAAATTCTTTGACTTTGAATAGATGCGTATCAATGGGGTTGCACTCGTGCAGTGCACACATCTAATGCAACATATACGGTACATGCTATTTATATGAATATAGACACATATTATAGACACATACCGATAGACACATAACTGTCTGGTGTGAGTGATTTCACATGGCTGAAAGACCAGTGCACGACGTTGACAAAATACTTCATTCAATGAATAAATTATATTTAGAAAAAAAATGATTTCAAGCTGATAAATAATTATGTGTATGGGCAATCAAAAGTGAAGGATTTCTAGCTTCGTACTAATTCTTGTGGCTCGTAGGAATGATCTCAAATGGGCTATGAAGGACAATATCCACTTAAAATCATTCCGTCCACGCACGATGCATGACATTATGTACATTATTGCCCTTCATTTTGCATTGCACATGTTAGTTCGTTGTTCACTATTCTTGGTAGTGCATATGTTCCATCGAACAGAACTCACCCCTGTCTCAAGGTAGCAGTGCCCTGGTTCTGTTCATTGTCCCCTAATTTGGCTCACCGATCTGTCAGTGCCAACGTGGGGTTTCCTCTACATGCAGTCGAAATGACATTCCAATCCGCGACTAACCTCTTATCTATACACAATATATAGTATATATATGATATCTACTGTATACACTATATATAATACATATACTCTATATACTATATGTACTATATCTACTATATGCACTATAAATACTACATATACTATATATATTATATATAGTATATATATATATTACACCATATATATACTTTATGTTATATATATACGATATATACTATATAATATATATATATATAAATTATATAATAACATTATATATATATAGGTATCGGAGAAGAAGTCGTTCCAAGGTTGTATGAGTTCGGACCATAGCAGCGCGCATGCCCGTTGGCCGTTTTCCGGTACCGGCGCGCTGCCGCCGCTGATATATATTCAATGTTCTGCGCCAGCTCGCACCATACTTCCACCGATTGAAAAATAGACACTATATATACTATACATACTATATATACTATATATCCAGATGCAAAGTGCTATGTCAACACGTGGGGCGTCGTTCCTTTACCATTTCAAGTAAATCCAAACCTACAATCCAGCACTCCCTTTTTATTAGCACTACACCACTATTTATATATCTTGATTTATATACATATCATTATATATATCACCACAATATAGCCCCTCCAATATTTCCCTTGACCGAGCCTCACATCAGCTAAATGTGCTACTTCAGTGCACAACCCGCCCCAAATACATGCTTAACCCTCCTGTCTCTCTACACTCCCCGCCTACCGCCACTGTCTCAACCCACACCCACAAACCACATCCCCCACACAACAGCTAGAATACTCAACATCGCAGCCTTCTAGCAGCTAGGGCTCTTTGTGAACCACCTCACGTGTTCGTAGCCAACATCTCGATCAATTCCCCAGTTCTCATGTGCCCCTCGTTCAGCCAGAGCACGATGGCAAATATAGGCATGTGTCACTTACATTAGACTAAGTGTATCTCTACAGGGCAGCGCCCAATCGATGGTAAATCTTCCTGACTGAACAGTTGTGTAAGGTCCTATTTCACAATGTTCTTCTCACCACCTGCTAAGCTGCCCTTTTCACACAACAATTTGTTCATTTGTATGCAAAGAATCACACTGCCTTCTGCGTATATCATCGCACTCCTTGTTCTAGTAGAAGTACAGCTGTGATGCATCCAAAATATAAAATGTGACATAGTGAAAATATATGTAAATGGAAACAGAAAGGATCTTACTGGTGCACCCTTGTCATAGTAACCTGAAAGCTGTTTAATGACCGATGTGTAGTCATACGCCACAGAGGTGGAGCGTATGGTTTGTCTAAGTAGGTCAACATTGATTTATTCAGTAGGTTCCAACAAGAAGCACTTCCAGTCTCACTCAGTTGTTAGCTGGGGTTTTTGAACTAGTTGGTCACAACTAGTTGAGGGTGTGGATTTGCAGTGCACGGTGCAGTGAGACTGAGGGACAAGGAACGTCTCAATTTCCAAAATAGGAACACATTCACACAATGTGTACATGGCTCCATTTAGAAGAGATTACCTTTCACTGTACCCTGGCAACTATGGTCCCGCTTCAGTCCCCATTTTTCACTAACACCTATTACTATTAGCCTCAGGGGACTGGCTGTACAGACAGTGACGTGTCTTTCACACACGCGGCTCTTACTCTATAATTCTATCAATATTCCAGGGATAGATTTCCATGTGAGTCCCATTATGTGCCAGGTACATGGGTGCCTTTCAATCGGTTAAAACATGACTCCGTGACTTGTTTGCTATAGAAATCACAGGGCAATGAAAGAGCACTTTGGGGGGGGGGGGGTAATTACATTGGCGACCGACTACGAAGCATTGTAATTTCGCACCAAGTATATAGGTCAATTCGACGCAATATCCTCTTTCCCTCCCGGATACATAACACTCAGTTGCACTACATAAAACTAGTCAATCTGTTTAAGGTTATTAACAGAATAAGGAGACTTCTCGTGCTCCAACACAAAGCTTTTTAAATATCATTAGAACCGGTCAGTTCTGAAATTATACAACAATCAGTTTCCTTACAGTGCCTTCCATTTCTTGCTCCGAGTTGCGTCATATTATCTCTCTGAAGATTTGGATTCATTTAGCTGCATTTGTAACGCTTAACGCTTTGCTACCTTTGCTCATGAGCGACCTTTAGAACAAATGGAATAATAGATTAAATTAGTGGAATTCTATGTTCTCGCTATAATTGAGGTATCCTCAGAATGGGTACCGAATCTACCAGCGACACCATGGCCCAATATCGCATTGAGTCAAATTATCCTGACACCGAGCAAACCAATCATTGCATTATCCTAATAATCCGGAGCGCCAGGCAATTTACCGACAACTGTAGCTTTAGGAAATATATAGCTTGACTCGACGAGGGCCTGAACCCACGGTCTACTACATATGAAGTGGGCCTCCGAAGCACTCGTCCATCTGGCCCCTTTAATATAACCCCCCCCCCCCCTCCTTTCTACATTGTTATTGATTGCTTATGCTGTACACTATGCAGCATGGACAGTTCCCCACTTGCATTCTTTCAAAATGGAGTGTGCTGCACACAATCCGGCATATTCCACTCCCCCATCACCATGCACAAACCCAAATGTGAGCGTCTCAATGGCTGGAAGACCAGTGCTTCAGCGCTGACAAAATGTTCAGATGAATAAAATTGTTATTGAAAAAACCCACAAACAAACCCACAAATATTTGACGGTAAATCTCCACATGGGACTGCAATGAAGCCTACGCATATTTCAGAGTGACAATCTCCACGTGTGGTTATTTATGGCTTTACATTTGATACTTCAAATCATGAGTGTTTAACTAACACTTCAACGCACAGTCATGGGAAACACTGATTCATGTCCATGCCCTGCAATACATCGAGTAGTCCCACCACTTCCCCCGCTGCCCTCCACAGATAGTGACACGCGCGCCCATATTTGACTGCTCATTTTGTCCCTAGTGACAGTAGTGCAGTGAGCCGTACGCAGCACCACCCGATCGCCCAGCCAATAAGGGGGCGGCATAAATAAGAAGCTAAGTGAAATGACGACCCAATCAACAACAGCAAAAATTCGCACCCAGAATACGCAATGGGCCCGCAGCGTGGCGACTGGAATAACTCTGCCGAGCCACTCATGAGCAGCTGCCAAAATGCTCAGGGTCAATAGTTGAGCAGCTCCATGGCAACTCTGGCCGACCCAGGGAGAGATCCCCAGCAACTGACCGGGCGCGGTGGCCGAATCGGTAGAGCGCGGGCCTCCAGTACGGGAGATCGGGAGTTCGGTTCCGGGTCGAGTCAAACCAATGATTTATAACATTGAGACTTGTCACTCTCTAGCCTGATGTTCTGCAGTAATAGAGTAGTGCAAAACCCTGTTATATCAGTATCAGCATATTGTGCTGGAGTGGGATATCGGGTCATGGTGCTGATGGCCCGATTTCCAACTGGTGAAGCACTATAAAGTTACCAAGGGTGTGCACTGTCACAAGTCGGTACCCGTCCTGATATGACCTTAAAGGTAAAACTCCAACAACCCAGCAACTGCAGCGCAGATGCCTGACATCCCGCCACCACCTCATTAGAAGACCTAGCAACTATTGAGGCAGCTCTGTGACAACCTCAGGGCGAGATCGATAGCTACTACAAAGCAAAGGCCTTACAACCCGCGAGCAGGTCGTGGGAAGCCCATGAAGAGTTCCCTAGCAACAACTGAACAGATCCCTCATAACTCCAACCAACACATAAGTATCCACTGAGCAATCTGCTAGCAGCTCTTTAGCAACCCACGAAAAACTCACTAGTAGCCACTGACCTGAGCAGTTGCCTAATAACTACTCAGAAGATGTCTAACTGCCCCCAACTCAGTCTCTACATATCCTTGACAACCATCGGGCATCGCTCTAGCAACCACTAAGCATACTCAGGCACAGCTCCTTAGCAAGCACAATGAGCATCAACTGCCCACTATGAAGTCAAAGCTCAGCATCCAACGAACAACACTTGAGCAACTCCTAGAAGTCATGGATCCAATCCCTGCATGATGATCTGTCTTACTTGATGTTCGGCAAACGAGGATCGGGTTAGGAGCAGTGGAGTGAGAACGACCGATTACCTGAAATCTGAAATATCTTTTAAAGTATCAAGCAATATTGAAGAAAATAAAATAAACAACAACAGAACAGCTTGCAAGCAATTCCCACGTTGCAGCATTTGAGTAGGTAGCTATGGAAGTCCGACCGATGAGCCATCGAGCAGAGAATGAGCCACTTCCGCTGAAAATGCGTGTAAGAAAACAGAACTGCGTGGATCTGTCGTGTGGGAAAGGCTGTGCGGCATGCCCATGGTAATTGTCTAAATCACTGCGATTCCCGCGCAATTACATTAACCTCCTTCCTGTTCGTCGAGTCGATTGCGCCTGCAACGTGTTACCAGGCATCACACCATGGCCTAGTTAGATCCCACCCACCCACCCACCCACCTCTCTCGCCCAGCCACACACTCATTTCCCCGGAGTACAAGGTGAAGTGGGGACTGGGGTTCGGGGTGGGGATTGGGGCTGGTGGTGGGGAATTGGCGGGATGGTTCCTTAATTACACAGCATCCATCCTAGCAGGACCTACTCACGCACATGACGAGAATAGAATTTACACGCAACACTGCCTGATGCTAGAGCGTTGTAGTCATGCACACTTTTACTGGTTCCACTGTTTTTTTAAATTGGGTTTTTATTTGCAAGCAACATCAGGACCCATGGCAGGACGGTCGGTTGGTTGGTTGTTGGAGCTTCACATCCTGGCAACATCTAAAGTCATATCAGGACGGGTACTGACTTGTGACAGAGCGCACTCATGGTGACTTTATAGTGCTGCCCCACTGGGAGACCAGGCTGCCAGCACCATGACCTGATATCCCACTCATTCACATTATCCTGACACTGAGCCAACCAGTCCTTGCCCTATCCTAATAATGCCAAGCACCTGGCTAGGAAGTGACAAGTATCAATTTTCAAATCATTGGTTTGACTCGACTTGGGAATCCCACGATGACCAAATCGGGAGACAGACACTCAACTCATTTGGCAGTCTACTACAAGACGGTCGATGGATTGTATGACAGTGGATGCGACTTGTGTGACAGTAGTGCTGCCCTACTGGGATACCACACAACCCACACAATTACTATTCAGTCACATAATCCTAACACTGTGCCAGCCAGTCCTTGCCCTATCCTAGTTATGCTGAATCCCAGGTAGGTTGGTGCAACTCTCTGGTTGAACTTGGTTTGGGGATTGCGTTCCGAGGTATGAACGTGGGTATCGTACTGATTAGCATGGCCATACCAAAGTTCTATGTGAGGAAACTAACCATATTTCCATACATTTAGTAGGGATTCTAACGATAAATGCAGCCCTTTTAAAATTACACATTAGGACATTATTAACAAGTTATGCCAGTTTCAAAGTTGAAATCTGTGATAATGTTAAGACCACTGCAGAGTATAGTTTCAATGTAAAACCTTTCTCCAACACTGTGTGTTTGTTGGAGATTTTCGTCCTGGCAATATGTACGGTCATATCAGGACGCCTTTAAGGAACTTGATATACTTTGCCTCAAACATAACACTTTTAATAGCATACGCATTGTAGCGAACCGGATTCAAATAATTTGAATATTATATTTTCATTAGATGCGAGGTGGTCAGCGGTGGGTGGGTGAATAGTAGTGGGTTATGCTGCATTCATAGAGTCCTGGTGAATATGGTGAACTTCCCACTTACTGCCGGTGAACACGACCAAGTAAACTGAGAGCATTCATTTGACAATTTGTGGTAAACAACAACAATATGGACTCCAGAAAGCTATTAGCTTTTTTACTACGGTGTAACCATTAGATTAACCTAATCTGGGTATTCTAAATACATAGATTTAATCAAATATGATTGAAATAATTATTTTTTAGCAAGTTTTTGCAGTCTATGATAAACAAAATTGAACGTTTCAGGCTGGGAAATAATAGAGGCAAACTACAATACATGCATAAATAACATGTAAGTAAACTGCATGTTTTTGGTAGATAGCATCCACTACCATATTATACACCATGTATGATTTGTTTTAAGACCACAGATCATGGACAATGGTTTTATTACAGACATATTTTTATCAAATTATTATGGAACCTTACTATGCAACTTTTCTCCATTCGCTGCCATTTTTCCACAAGTGGTGAATAACGAGCTGCTTAAAACATCTCCAGTTCACAGGTGGTGTTCACCAGTTGTGAAGTCATTTGAACACAATTCACCAGTTGTGAAGTGGGAAACAACATATTCACCAGTTCAAATGAACGCAGCAATATATTGTCCATGCCATTCTGATGAGGCGATCTCGTAGGGTATCGTTGGAGACTTAAGACGAAAGCCAACATTGGCTTAACTCCCCCATCTCAATCCGTGTTCAATGAGCCTGAATCCTAGGATCCAGATGCAGTTAATTCGCGCTAAGGTTTTGAGTATATCGTAAGTAGTATAGCAATACGTCACTTTTATTGTGGTATATAATACAACAGATTATATCTTAGCATGTTGGAGCGGCCTGGGAATGCTTGGTTTGCCAGCAAGTAGGCAATGCCTTAGCGAGCTGTTCACATGTGAGCGCATTCCCGGTTATCAGCCCTATTTGACATGAAATTTTGCGCAATCAAATCGAAACAGTAGGCTGATAGTGTTTGGACAGCCAGAGTCATTGTTCTCAACCAGTCATCAGTAGTAGTCTTGTTGCTTATTGAGATCCAAATAATATGGCGCATAAGCTGAAGTTGCTTTTTGGGGTTACATTTGATTATTGAGGAGCATGATAATAGCGAAAAACCGTAAACATGACTTACAACACGCTGCTTTCAAACTGCAAAGACGGAATGTTAAACATGATATTGTCGTGGGGGTGGGGGTGTTGTCATTGGGACATATTCCAACTTGAGCAGAATTTGAACCTACACTACTTGCCATTCTGGGGTTGGCATCCTACCCACTATGCTCTCGAGGCTCCCTGATGCAATTTCATATCCGTCATTACCTGGCTATGTGGTTGCCTGCGAGATCAGTACTACAATATTATTTATTATTTACATCTTGTCGTTATGGGTAAAACAAAACTAATATTCATCGTGAGCCATTATTGATACCTCTAATAACGAGGTTTTTTTTCAAAACGTATTTTGCGATTTGTTCACAAACAAGTTGCACAACTTGACATTGATACGGATATTGTTGTCATTTCTGGACAGGAATTGCACTGTTATCGAAACTAAACCTCTAAATAATGTCATTCAAATTTACATCAGATAAAATTCAGATTGCAGAGTTGGATATTTTGTATCTTGATCGTGATTTCTAGGTCACATCGATTTACTATTATATGTTATGCTTTGGGCGGTTTCAGTGCATGCTAATTTCCTAACGATTGTCAATACAACGCATGCATATGTGCTTAGTAGTATAGTACTTCATGTGTCCCGTGTGTGATGCGAGGGGGGGGGCTACCCATATACAACCAACTCCCCGACAGCTGGGGAGGAGGGCACTCCACCAATGCGCCGATGGAGGAAGTAGTAAAGCATCTATGTTCCCCTAGCATTTATACTTGTATATTGCGTCATACATCACATATATTTGTATATATGTTTATGTTTATGTGAATATATTTCCCTGTGACCATTTCCTTCATGTCGCTAAATTATGCAGTAAAGACAGAATAAATATGCATTTGGTGTTAGGAGGTTGTGAACAAAAGATGGCCACAGCTTCGCTTGGTTTTGTTTTGGCCTAGGTTTTAGTGGTAGTGGCTAATCCATTTCAAACTCCACCACTCCATACACTTACTACCTCATCAAATCGGCTTTAGCATTGTTGTGAAGGGAGTGGGTGCTTTTGCAAAAGGGAATAATAGTCTCCCTTGAGCGGGACCCGATCCCACACTTCTGCCATTCCGGGTCTAGCGTTTTTACCATTAACCTATCTAGACGCCCTGATTCAATCGCCCTCTACTCTACAGCCCCCTCGCTGGGGATATTATATGACATTTCACCAGGCAAATTGAGTATGCCACTCTCCAACATCATTAACCATTCGCGATACAGCTGATCCCAGTGATACAGGTAATTCCAGTCTTACATCTGATCCCAGTGATACAACTGATCCCAGTGATACAACTGATCCCATTGGTACAGCTGATCCCAGTGATACAACTGATCCCAGTGATACAACTGATCCCATTAGTACAGCTGATCCCAATTATACAACTGATCCCAGTTATAGTATTTCTGGGTTACTCGGCCGCTCAAAGCTCCAGATAATACCATAAAACTCTCCCCTTCATATCACCTGTGATGCCTCCCTTAATCAACCCTTAATCATATCCATCAACAAACTCCTAAGGAAGAAAGGTAAGATAAGTCACACAGGGTAACAGTGAAGAAGTTGTGCTTTATTGGCGTCCACCTATATGTGATCCATCACCTTCACTCCTTACCTTCTGTCCACACAGAATCTCATTACCTCTTTAGCCTGTCTATGAATCCGTGCCTACAGCCCATGGAACCGGAGTCCCTTGGGTGTTACACTCAGCTCAATTTTGCTATATGAATGTTGGTGGTATCAGACAGAGTGTCTGGGGTTCCTGCTCTAGAGTAGGTGTGTCTCACTCAAGAGCCAGGAGTAGAGTGATCCCTCTCCAGTGTACCTGAAGCGGGTCTTGAATAATTAATTAATCTCAAAGTGACGCTACTGTTGTCAGAGGGCCAAGGAAGTGTAGGTGACTGAGCATTCCCCACAGCCAGCCAATCAGGCACCCCCAGAGTCTGGGTGAGTGGCACACCCCAGTAGTGATGGGTGTCACTCAACTCAGCTTCAGGTGGTGTTCTGTGTGTATATGCACATTAGGCTGGTGTGCCCGCCCAGTGGTCATCTAGGGACATGTAGCTGCAGACAGTTACAATAGATCTCTGTTAAAATGGCCTTTTCTCCAATTGCACTCTTTATGGATGCAGAGAGAAACATTTCCACAATCATCTACTGTCTCTTATATAGGAACATCTCTTCATTAATCTTAGGCATCATGTATGAACATATATTTCACATAGCTTGTATCATGTCATAATGGGAGTGCGGTATTATTGCTTTTAGATTACATAACCTTGTCCCCACTCCATCACCCAAGAATAATAATGCTCTCTGCTAATATATGATTCTGAACCGAACATCCGTATATTTTTACACAGTGTTACAACTGATACCAGTGATACAGCTGATCCCAGTCATACAACTTATCTAATTGATACAGCTGATCTCAGTGACACAACTGATCCAAGTGATACAACTGATCCCAGTGATACAACTGCTTGCAGTGATTCAGCTGCTCTTAGTGATACAGCTGATCCCAGTTATACAGCTGATCCCATTGATACAGCTGATCCCATTGATACATCTGATCCTAATGATTCAGCTGATCCCATGAATACAGCTGATCTCAGTCGTACAGCTGATCTCAGTGATACAACTGAGCACGTCTAGATTCTTATTTAATCAGGCCGTGTCGACATAGATAGCAAATATCCTTGTCTGGATTACCCACGTCATGTCACATGGAGAAAAACACCCACATGATAGACGGATTATGGAATATGGTGTCATTCTCTCAGAAACATTAACTCATTGCTTGCTACTTGTGAGGCAATCTTCAAATACACGAACTTGCATGGATATTAGAGCCGCATAACCCGATGAAGACATCACATTTTATTTCAGAAACAAAAGCACTTACCTACATTTGATTCTGCACATCAAACTTAGTTACTTATTGACTATGGTTATGGTAATTGGTCACAATCACCATAATCATCGTCATCACCACCATTATAATCACAATCACCATCATCACCATCACCATCAGCATCATCAGGAAAACCACCTTCACCATTTAATAACAATGTGAACATATTATTTATGACCAAATAACCTTCTTTATTTTGAAAAATACATCAGTTGAGGAAATTACATCACACCAGAGCGTGATTTTCAATCATTTGTCACGAGAGCAGTAAGGCTTTGGATATATATATATAAGTTAAATAACTTATCACGTACATTCCATACATCTAGCATCAGATTCGCTGGGACCACCACACTCAACCCACCCCACCCCTTCTACACAGTAATGGATTGGTGGATGGGAAATTTCGCAGTGCCCAGGTATGTGTTGCCAACTTCCTGCGGCGGTCCGACAGTTTGCTAAAACAATTCGGATGACTTGACGGATGTTTGTTTGTTTGTTTGTTGTTGTTTTACGTCCTAGCAACATCTAAGGTCATATCAGGACGGGGACTTGACGGAGAGGATGCCACATTACGAATACACTTCCATTTTGCAAAACAGTGAGGACCAGATGACATCATGTTATCGATGAGGTCTTTCTGATGTTGGATCATGCTGATGCCGACTACCTCTGCAAATTAAAGTTGCATAGTCCAATGGTTTAGAGATTTGATCATTTTCCCGAGATAAATATGTTAGGTTAATGGTTATAATCTACCATTCTTTAGTTTCAAAGAACCTTTATTTGAAATGGCTAAATTTGGAGATATTTGGAGTGCAGACATGCCAAATAAATATTGGCAAGTATGCCAAACTTCTGACACCATAGGCTTCTGCAGTGACAGGTTCTCTCTCAAATTGCCTCAGTATTCCCTTCTGTGTGGTGAAAAATGTTTCATAAATGCACCAGTATCTAAGTTAGATATGTAGAATCAAATCTCGATAATTGGTTTGGTTTTACAAATTTGAGGTTTTATCGAACTATGCGCAATAGTGGCAATGTCGCTCCATGCATGCGTTTATCATAACAATGGGCAAGGCACCAGTGTTGTCCCAATTACCCCAACGTTTTGGTGTTTTTTTCCCTGCAGCCACGAATGCACCATGGGCTGTGTCTGCGTCAGGGGACGGGCACTAATGCAAATTGGCGTCTGCCTGACCTACTAATCGACGAACCATTTGCATGCTCAGTATCATTTCCATGTTCATAACATCCGCGAGTTGGATGTATTTGAGACGAGAGTATTGCCCCGCCTGTGATGATATAAGCCTGGCATTGCCTTTGGGTGGATTGGTTGTTGGAATTTTCACTCCTGGCAACATCTGAGGTCATATCAGGACGGGTAGCGACTTGTGATAATACGCACTCATGCCAGCTTTATACTGCTGCCCAACTAGTGGGAAATCAGCCCGCCAGCATAATGACCCAATATCCCACTCAGTTCCATTATCATGACACTGAGCTAACCAGTCCTTGCACTATCGCATTAATGCCGAAAACTAAGCTAGGAAGCTAACAGGTATGACTTGTATATGTCATTGCTTTGACTCGACGGGGAATCGAACTCCCGATCTCCCGCATTGGAGGCCGGCGCTCTACCGAATCGGCCACCACTTCCGATCCATTGCCTTTGGGTGCTGTGTCGTTCAGCAATCCTCTCAGTCTCCCATTCCCAGCCCTACCCTCCCACCCCTCACCCGCACCCTTCTCCCACCGCTCGCTCACCCCCACCCACCTTCCCTCGGCGTGACAAACACGCATCTACCCAAATGGCCGCTGATGTCGTTCGCCAGGGACCAGTTAGGGTTTTTACAATTTAACATTTTAGTTTATTTTATTTATTTTTATATCGGCGCCGTTGTTATCTTCCAGATCACGCATCAATCACTCTGTGCCGCTGCCTGTGTATCAATGTGCCAGATCTCGGACTGGAGTGGGGGGGGGTAGATGGGGGAAGTGTAGGCAGTAGGGGGATAGGCCATACCAACCATCCCAAAGTCATCTACCTCAACCCACATTGTAGCATATCGAGGGATTACAATATATATAACATCATTATGCGTATATACACACATGTATATATGTGTATGCTTTTCCTATGCATATAAATATACAGACCTATATTCCTCCTGCGCGAGTGAGGTTGGCGCGTCCTGGGGGACGGCAAGCGCCGGTGGCGGCGCCACCAGTCATGAGGGATGCAGGAGGCAGTACATAGAACCAGGATAATAATAACATATATAATCAAATGATTTCCTTCCGTCCCTTTATACTGCCATAATTCGGTATGCATCACATATGTGATGTATACAAGTTATGCGAGTATAAAGGCGCATAAGGGAAGATTCCGTATATTGATCACCCATATGTTGTGTACTACTTTATGGGTGACCCCTTTTCGCGAATACTGTCACTCGGGCAATGGAGTTTGTGTATTAGGCTATGGCATCATATTCCCTAAGCCAGAAGATATATCATCTCAACCCACATCCTTGTCTTGTCTTCTTAATGTACTGTAGCAAAGACTTTATATATACACATGTATATATACATATATATATATACATACATACATATATATGTATATATGCATGTATGCTGACTTGCCTACCCAAAGTTTCCTATTTGGGGATGCAGTGAAAGAAAGTGTGTACTTAAAACAAAAAAATGTTGTACTCCCCTAATTGTTGTATCTTTAAAATCTAATATGCTTGCATATTGATGTACTCTGGTTTAAAACTGTGTTTAAAACACACGAAATTCGTGAAGGTATGTACTTGCACCAAATTTCGTATTTGGGTACTGTATGAACAACAATTGTGTTCTTTCTCCAACAAAATAATTGTGTACTTTCCAAATTAGTTTTGGTGTACAACATGTTTAACCCTTGTTCAAACCCGAGTCAAACCAGTGACTTATGAACTGATACTTGTCATTACCTAACCTGGTGCTCGGAATTACTAGGCTAGGGGCAAGTGTAATGGAGTTGTTAACGATTAACATTGTTGCTACTATTTTCGAGTCTATAGCACTGTATAGAACAAAATCAGAATTTGATTAAATATATTTTGCGAGATAAAAACACAAAGGCATTTACTGCCCCTATTGAGTAGGGCTTTGTGTTTTGTCTTCTTTCTTAGTGTTATTCATACTGACTGGTTTGACCTGATCATATCTTGGATTATTTGATACCGTCCAAGCAGCACTATTACTGCTAGTTACGCATGTTGCTGCGCCCGTGTCAATGGAATCTTACCTTTAATGTATTATTCAATCCAAGTCCTAGTTGGTATGCAGAAGCTTGTTTGGAGCCAATTTTCTTACCAATCTGGGAACTTACTTATTCATACTGTCATGTAAGCTTTAAAAAACCCAGTCTTTGCATACCAGCCAAGCCTGAGAGCTAGTCGGGGGGGAAGCAAGGCGATTCGTATACGTTCTTCCGATTTGTAGTTGTTTACGCAGGGCCCAGTCACATACACGTTAGTGAACGTAGTTGAACATAGTGGAGTCTGACCTAGTTGAACGTAGTTGAACGTAGTTGAACGTAGTTGAACGTAGTTGAACGTAGTTGAACGTACCGCCATCCATACTTCTCCGTGATGAGAACATGATAAGAATATGTGTGGCCTGTGAGTTCTGATTTAAGCTTTGGACATGTTCAAAAGAGCACTACAGATATCAAGGCGATTCGTATATGTTGTTCCGATTTGTAGTTGTTTACGCAAGGCCCGGTCACATACATGTTTGTGAACATAGTTGAACATAGTGGATGCTAACCTAGTTGAACGTAGTTGAACGTAGTTGAACGTACCACCATCCATACTTCTCCATGATGAGAACGTGATAAGAATATTTGTGGGCTGTGAGTTCTGATCTAAGCTTTGGACATGTTCAAAAGAGCACTACAGATATCATGCGCCGTTCTGCTGTTCTTCAGCCTCTGTGATGTTAACATACTCTAGCATACTTTAGCATACTCTAGCATACTCTATCATACTATAGCAAACTCTAACATACTTCTTAATGTATGCCAGCATACTCTAGCATACTATATCATACTCTAGCATACTCTAGCATACTCTAGCATACTTTAGCATACCCTAGCATACTTTGACCAGCACAAAACTTGGCGGTTCTGCCGTGGTCACATGGCCATTAGTGGACGAAGTTGAATATAGTTGAACGTCATGGAGGGTAATGTAGTTCAACGTAGTTCAACATAGTTGGATGTACCAGGATCCATACTGTAATGTATTTATGCATACTATTAGGTGGGTGGAGTGCCGTAACTTAACGTAGTTTAACGTAGTGATAACGTTTCACCCACGTTAATCTATCCTACCAGGGCTTTACTATCGTGTATCTTTTTTCTTCTTTTCTATTCTGATGAATTTCTTTACCTTGCTCATGCCGGATAAATGTGTTGACACTTGTTTCCACTGCTGGGGAACCCTAGTTCAATTTGATTCAAGTGTTTTGAATGTTGTCTTAGTAATACGTTTGCCTTTCTTGTTTATCGGTTGTAACTGTTTGTATATTGCAAATAAATGATTATTGTGTCAGATATTGTTTTGAGATATGTGATGGTGGAATGGGGCAAGGAAGTAAGTTATAGTTCATCAAACAAAACGAAACTCAGAATAAACTCTTCAGTGAGTTTTAATGAAGAATACATTAGTAACCGTCCCCTTCATTTCAGGAGACTAGCTTGGGATTTTAAGATGGCACGCATACTTTATTCAGAAATACAATTAAACGGTGGAGTCCATAGAGCATACACATATACATCATATATTTTAATACAAAGATATGTAATATGAGGTGTAGGCAGCTGCATTGATGGGTATATGAGAGCTAGGCCCATGCAGTTCACCACTGCTTTAAATCAACACTTTTTACTAGACGCCTCCAAACAGCCCTCTAAGGAATATCATTGTTTTTTTTATTAGTATTACAGCCACAGCATTTTCAATAAGGCAGAGCTTTAATATCTTACATATATATCCCCACGTTGATTCCATAAATAAAAGTATTGTTTTAATAATATATAAGATTAGGTTAGGGTTAACCCTGATTCTTTTAAATAGACATGGCGGTTGAATGAATGCGACTTAGCGTCTTATATGTGGAGACGCAGTAATGTCGTCACTGTTCTCAATGAGTCAACAATAACAGACAATGAGTATCATGCGCATGCTGGTCTATAAAAGAACTTTCATCATTAGCTGCAACAGCGCAGTCTGAGCCCATGATTGAAATTGCCTCCCGGTCGAGATTGCGGTATGCTTGTGTCAGAGCAGAGGGTATTGCGGAGGATATCAACTGTTAATGAATGTACGCATTCAATATAAAGTAAGATCCTGAAGTATTTATGTGATGTGTAATGTATTGTGCGAGTATAAAGATACGTAATAGAATAGTACTTATTATTATTATTATTGTTATTATTGTTATACTCCCTAAGATGCAACACTGTACCGGTGGTGCCACCTCAGCCCACCTCACCTCCCCTGGATATTGACCAGTGTCAGTCGCACCGGGGGGTGGTTTCTTATCTAATCCTAATGTATAGCTTACACATATAAAATACATGTAAAAGGGACGTGTGTGGCAATAGGTGCACCCATCAATGGATCAGTATGGAACTAATATGCTTTGAAATGGAGCTGATCGGCCTTTGCCTGGGGGGGATTGCGCCATCGGTCGTGGTGCCACTTCAGCGACCTGGTGTTCGCTAAGTCTGCACCAAAATGTTTGTGTTTCGGTTCTTTGATGTAGCGGGTTGGATCCTTATTTAAACAAGTGACCATATGCAAATTAACTATTAACATTGTCATAATTATAATGCATAGCACACATACAGCATACAGTATCACGTTTTCTAAATGTAATAACAGGTTAATATGTACATAATATTGTTTCTCTAATATAGCATAATCTATGCATATTTCATTGAATCTATGGAGATAGAGAATATAAGTTATTTAATACCGCATATGTCCCAATAGACGCGCATTGCGCGAGTTCAGACACATGGATGCGCATCTATTCAAAATTAAAGAATTTCATGGATTTGTTTTTGTTGTGGCTCTGAAATAAAATGGGATCATCTTATTGTATGTGCATTCAGTCTGAATATGATTGGAAGTTTTGATTTGCTTTTGTTGTACCCCTGACATAAATTGGAATTCTCTTATTTTATGTGCATTCAGTCTGAATATAATCGTACATTTGTGTATGCTTTCAATCTTGAAATGGGGTGTGTGCTTCTATTGGGTAGTGCGCTTCTATTGGGACATATACAGTAATTGCACTTAGTTGCTGAGCTGGCCGACACCCTCTGCCGGTTCGGTGCCGGGTCACTGATAGAGGGTGAGCAGCTCACACGGCTCTGGAACCAACAAAGAGGGTTTATACAGAGCTGCTCACTATGCATCCCGCCAGGAAGGCGTGGTATGGCATTTATAGGCCACCACTTTTCCACACAATGCAGATCAGTACATCACAGTATATATGACAATTATTGAAGCATATTGTTTTGTAGTTGATTTCTGTCTGGGATATGATTGTAAAATATAAGGATTACGGGAGTATAAAGGCGCGGAATGGAATGTTCCTATATTATCACCGGTATGTAGTGTACTTCTTTATGGGTAACCCCTTTTAACAGTTTGGACAGGTGGCGCCACCACCCCCAACCCTACCAGTGGAACGAAACACTGTCCCTCCCACAATTGGAATATACCTAAATATATATAAACATCTATTATACATATATATATCTATATATATGGATACATGCATATATATACACATATTGAAATATGTGCACACATATATATATATATATATATATATATGTATATATTTCCACATGTATATATAAATATATATAAATGTATATATATATATATATTTATATATACATATATATATGTATGCCAGAAATAAATCAACAACAAACTAATATGACCTTGATTCAAAGATTGCCTGTGAACATCGCTCGAATGAATGTCCAAATGGAGCAATCCATTTCAATTAATTTGATAACCCGTTGCTTTATTTATTTTGTTAACACAGATATTAGGAGAGGCTGGGTTTTTAGCTGAAATCCCCGATGGGATGTTGATGCGAGATACCTGCCCTTCCTTACCCTCGCCCCTCCCATGCGCCTCACCCTCAACCCCACCTTCTCCTCCCCGAACCGCCCGCCTAGCAGACCCTTGCCGCCCGGCCGCCCTCTTCCCCCCGCCCCGGCCCAGCCGTAACCGCCTTACTTCGCCGCCCGCCACACCCGACCTTCGTCGCCCTCTTCCTCGGTCCTTCCCGTCCGCCACCACCGGCCCTCGCCGACAGCGGCCGTTCCATCCACGCTCTCCCGAACCTCAACTCCTCACAGCCCTTTCCCTCCCCGCCTCGCTTTCTCTCGCCCCCCCCCCCCCCCCCCCCCCCCAGCCCAACATATATAGCGCCCTCCTTGACGATTCCCTCCTAACAGCCGAACAGGTCTACGCTCAGGCGCCTCAGCTATGTGTCGCTTCTTTGTGGCTGCGCCCAGAGGGGAACGCGCTTGATAACTCAGGGGAGAATATTAATTATCGCAGTTCATCATCCATCAAGATGCCGATCCTTTTCTCTCGTTTTGAGCGACACACTGCTGGAACGACGCGCCCACAGGCACCAACGATGCGTGGAAGAGCTATGGGCAGTTGGGATGGGGAGATTATATTCATAAACTGACGATCAACCATGGAATGTTGGAAAGAACTGCCATGGTATCCCCATCTCATGAAATATGCATGTGTATGTTGCTCTGCATAGCAAGGACCGACAGCCTTAGTGAAATGTTGCAAGTGGTATACGCTCGACATATTTATCCACTATAGAAGACTATTGGCCTCCATCCAGTCAATCAACCCCAACATAGGCAATATTAATATTGAAGAGCAGCTGCCATAAATGCTTCCCATTTGAATAAATAGTTATATTGTTGTCCCATCTAAGTCAATCTATTCTTGTAACTAGGCAAACATTAATTGTATCTCTTTATATTTTCTGCTAGTAACTTGCAAAAACCAGCAGCACTTCAACACTTTGCAAGCAGCTTTTATGAAATGCACAACCGCACAAAATAGCGGCATTTAAGAAATGAAAGCAGTCTTTGTAGCATTGCGACCGACAGCATGATGATGATGGTGATATTTTCGCAAACTCATATATGAGTGTGTACTCCTATGGATGCAAAAGTTTGGCGTTGTGTAAGATCCATCGTATCAATTGAATCATGAATACACCGATGCATTTAAAAGCAATGCCTGAAAAGGTAAGGAATTCCTTGTCTTCAAACATTTACCAGTGTTGACCAATATGCACCATTTATGTAGTGTAGGTGACCCGTTCTCTTCCCTCTACCCATATTAACATTCACGAGTATTGGTTTAAAAATAGGTCTCTCTACCAAAATAAATACCCACAAAAATAGGACCTCCATGGTTCCGTTATGGAAAAGCCGAACAAAAGCACCTCCTATGTTGGTAAATATAGCTGTTACATATACATTATTCAGTAGATAAATACATTGGTCGTCCAGCCACTGACAGCTTACTGTATTTATACTCAGGTTTTCGAGATAACGAAGCTTGTCAAATGAGTATATATAGTATTTGAATATTGATTTTCTATCGATTTTTAGAGAACACTACCATTTACATACACACTACTAGTAATAGTCAATGTATCGAATTTATTGACGTTTTTTTAATACGGGGTAACTTGCCCATCCCTTCGTTATTTATGTAAGCGTGCGCTAATTGGAACGCTAGTTATTTTCTAAATCAGCGGGGTAAAATTAGGATGGGAAATGTGTTGATTTTGGAGTCCTGACACAAAAAGAACATCGACAGCACACAAATAGGTAATTGTTGAGTTTACAGTGTAGTGAGACCTGAAAAAGAACTTCCTGTTTATGAACAATGGAGCTTTCGTTGCATCATGACTGAATTGGTTAGAATAGGGAGTGGGACGTAGCTCAGGCGGTAGAGAGTCCATCTGTGAAGGTGTAGGTCATCCTATCGGTCCTGCTCAGTGGACCCATTTGCAGTTTGATCTATTTTCTGTTCCAACCAGTGGTCCACTACTGGTTCATCAAAGGCTGTGGCATGTGTTGTCCTGTCTGTGGGAAAGTGCATATTAAAGACCCCTTGCTACTTATCAGAAAGAGAGCATATGTGGTGACAGTGGGTTTCCTCCAAAGAAATATGTCAGAATGATGTTTGATGTCCAATAGCCGATGATAAAAATGAATGTGCTCTAGCGGCATCATTAAATAAAACAAGCTTCACTTTGAATTGGTTAGAGCTCAGGTTGGGAGTTTGAATCTGGGCTGAAGAAATTGATACTTGTTACTACCTAGCCTGGTGCTCAGTATTACTAGGATAGGGTATGGACTGGTTAACTTAGTGTCAGGATAGTTTGACTGAGTAGGAAATCAGAACATGGTGCCCGCAGTCTAGTATCCCCGTGCGGCATAACTACGCAGTTGCCTTAACCCCGCCCTGTCACAAGTAAGTATCCATCCTGATATAGACTTAGATGTTGCAATACTGTAAAACCCCCCAAAATAAACAAACAAAGAAACCTGGCATCGTGATGCTCGGCTGGGAGACTGAGTCACTCTGTACGCTGGAATGGGATACTAATTGCCGGGTTTTCCAGTGCCAATCCCACTACTATGTTTGTAAAGCTTCTCTCCTGAACCTTACGTATCTAGATGCCGCATAGACTCAGCCGGCCGGCGGCCATCATTTTGATCCCATAATGCACCGCCACAGCCACAGCACCAACCACCGGCTAGCCGCGAGCCAGGTCACGCGGCCGTCACATGAAGGCGCGCCGGCGCAGTAATGACTTATGTCGGCATTGGGAGTGCGGTTGGGGTGGTGGGCCACGTGACGCGGTGCATTGTGGGTTGTGTGTACATGACGCCAGCAGCTGCGACCTTCAGTTTGAGCTTAAACTTGCATAGTTCGATGAAAACATCAAATTTTAAAAACCAAAACACTTATGTAGATTTGATTCTACATATCCAACTTAGACACTGGTGCACTTAGTAAGCATTTGTTGCTGCATAGAATGGAATAATAAGTCACTTAATAGAACCTGTGACTACTGAAGTCTATGGTGTCAGAGTTTTGACATGCTTGCTACAATTATTTTGGCATGCTTTGACGTCAAATATCTCCAAGCTTAGCCATTTAAAATTAAAGTTACTTCAAACTAAAGTAAAGTAGATTGTAACGATTAGTGTCATATATTTATCTCAGACAACAGCAGAAACTCAAAAGCATCGGACTATGCAACTTTAACCGTTGGCGAAACACTGCTGGCGCTAACGTCCGACGGCACCAAGCTCTGGCGTCCATTGACAATGCCTTGATCTTTGTGGATAACAACGCCAACTGTGATGCGCAATACGTCTTCATCCGGGCACCTACGACGCGCGGCCAACCAATTAGGACAGCGCACATTACGCCGTAAATCCGTCGCGTCCAATCAGATGAAGGGAACTGGCCGACTGCCGCCCCACCTTGTTATGATTAAGTAGCGCCCTCAGTCGGAGAAAACAACGCTCTACGTCATTTCATTAGACCGACGTTTACAATTTACCGCCCCATGAGGGACTTGCACATGTCCAAGTGTCGTGTATTAACCATAATCCACGGTCTATCTCGTGGTGAGGCATCCATCCCACACACCTCCCCCCGCCCCCCCCGCACTCACCTCATCAAGCCCCAACTGCGTACTGCCACGTTATCTCGGCGGTGGCGTGGATATTGCATACAGCATACGGTGGATTATCTTTAGACAGTATGGGGTTATTCCAATTTACCCGAGTTCACATACCATGCGTTTAGCCCAAATCCATTGTTTTTGCTAGGGTTTTGCATTCTAGCAATATTTAAGTTCATATAGGGGGGGGGGGGTTACTACTGACTTATGGCAGTTCACACTCATGGTGACTTTATAATGCTGTCCCAGTTGGAGACAGGCGACTGGCACCATGACCTGATATCCCACACACTAACATTATCCTGATACTGTACTAAACTGTCCTTGCCCGGCCCTATTAATGCTGAGTGCCAGGCTAGATAGCGACAACTATCAATTTTATAAGTCACCAGTTTCACTCGGCTGTAATTCAAGCTCCCAACCTTCTGAACGGGAAGCCTACGCTCCTACCCATTCGGCCGATAACAAGAGAGAGACAAAGTCGCTAGGCAGGATTCAGTGTACCATAATGCTCTGGGGGTTTGTCCGGAATGACTGTGCTATAGACTAAAGCTAGGATTCCTTACACGCGGTATGCGGCATGCGGCATGCGTTATGCAAATGGTTTGGGTCCTTTCACCCACACCCACACACATAGTGTCAGGTTTCTCTAACACTGTTGTCTATGGGCATTCGCATTTGCATGCCACACTGATCGCTACATGGACTGATTCAGTATTCGCATGCCACATGCCGCATGCCGCATACTGCATGTAAGGAATGTAGCCCATATGCTTCAAGGCATTTCGATTTTTTGTCGCATTCGCATTTGCATTCGCATACCGCATACCGCGTGTAAGGAGTGTACCCTTAAGTGTGCAGGGGAAAGCCTTCCGGATATGCCCCAGTAAAGCTGTGTGTTCACATTATGACATGCTATAATGATTGTATATCGGTGCGAACTAGAATGATTGGGCCCATTCGCGTAGTAAAAGGGTACTACTGCCTTGCGTGAATATAAGTGCATGTATTGCATGTCGATCGTCAGTCATCGAGTAAACCAGAATGTGTGCCATAAATAGTGTGTAGCTCTATAATCCACGCGATGGGAACTGGCCGACTGCCGCCCCACCTTGTTATGATAAGTCACTTAATAGAACCTGTGACTACTGAAGTCTATGGTGTCAGAGTTTTGACATGCTTGCTACAATTATTTTGGCACGCTTTGACGTCAAATATCTCCAAGCTTAGCCATTTAAAATTAAAGTTACTTCAAACTAAAGTAAAGTAGATTATAACGATTAGTGTCATATATTTATCTCAGACAACAGCAGAAACTCAAAAGCATCGGACTATGCAACTTTAACCGTTGGCGAAACACTGCTGGCCCTAACGTCCGACGGCATTCATGTTTAATTATTGCAAACCTGCTACATTAATAGCAGGTTGCCTTCTACGTGACTCTAGTGCAACATAAGAACATCAATGGGAGTATAACTGCATGGCGAATAGAAACATATCCGAAGGACAAATAGAAAAGCTTGCTTCTCTGTACATTTATCCTCCCTAATATTTATTTGTAATGGATTAGCGGAATGATTTCAAATCGTTGCTTTTGCGTGGATGCTCTGTCTTTGGCGGAAGGACACTAATGCCATATTAACTGACGCGAATAACACAATACTAATACAGAATGTGCAATAACATAGAAAGCAAAGAGACCTTTTTTTTCTATTTCCAGGCATGATTGGTCGATATGTTATCAACATGAGCCTCCGCCGTTGGCTTCCTCTGATCATTCACTCTTTTTTCTTTAGCTATATATATTACCTTCAAATTGCCATTCAGCGGAAAGGGAATCGCGTAAGCCTTAAAGTTACTTAATGTCAACTGCAAGCCCTTGCATTATGTAAGGCATCGGTTACCAACTACTGTGGAGGTATAGTATTTGAATGTGTGTTGGACGTCACAACCTTAGCAAAGGCTCTCCTCTTCTGACAAAGTTTGCATTGACGAATTTCTGAAGCAAGACTGCATCCGTTCTGCTTTCGTCCGGGCGTGTCAGTTCTATTCCGCTTGGACTCGATTGCTTCACCGTTTTGCAATAGATCAAATCTAATTCACGATGGGCAGGCATCAACGTTGCTCAGGTGCTTCTAAAGGCCTGGTCACATATACGTTAGTGGACATAGTTGAACATAGTAGTTCAACGGAGTTGAACGGACCGGATAAGTATGGATACCGGTATATTCAACTATGTTGAACTATGTTCAACTAGGTTAAACTATATTCAACTAGGTTCAACTACGTTCAACTACGTTCAACTACGTTCAGTTACGTTCAACGACGTTCAACGACGTTCAACTACGTTCAACTACGTTCAACTACGTTCAACAACGTTCAACTGTGTTCAACCATGCTCAACCACATTGAACCACATTCAACTACTTTCAACTACATTCAACTATGTTCAACCATACTCAACCATACTCAACCACGTTCAACCACGTTCAACCATGTTCAACCACGTTCAACCACGTTCAACTACGTTCAACTACGTTCAACTACGTTCAATTACGTTCAAATACATTCAACTACATTAGCCTCCACTATGTGCAACTAGGCCCACTAACGTGTATTTGACCGGACCTTAAAGAAGTAACTTTTGCCATGCAGAGTCCACAGATTTTCGATGGCTAATAGATCAATTCTGATTATGGTCTGCGCTACTAACTCGTTATTTGCTGCTGTTCATTGGGTGTTTACTGTTACGTCCTAGCAAAACCTAATGGCCCTGTCACACTACGACGTAATGACGTCAGCGTAGGGAGAACGTGAAGAACGTTGAACTTCTGGGCGTAGTATGCAAATTTGGGCAGAAGTTGAACGTGGATGCAGCGTAGTGGACGAGAGCGTAACGTCGGTAAAGCGTAGTGATACCGTCATTCAACGAGAGAGGAAAACGTCATTACGCTCACGGAACGTTATGAACGTTATTCCATCGCCAGAAGAACGTTACATGACGTTACCTACGTCATGAGATGTTGAACATACGTTGAATGCACGTTCTCCTGACGTTCTCCCGACGTTCTCCCGACCTTTTCCCGACGTTCTCCTGACATTCCCATTACACCACGTAGGCATTTGCACTCGGTTTAATGTGGGTCAACCTAGTGGAACGTAGTTGAACGTAGTGAGCAGCATTGGAAAAACATCCGTTTAACGTCATTGATGTTCACTGAACGTGAACAGAACGTACGGTGAACGTAAACCCTTACGTTCAAGCTACGTCAAGATTTTTGAACATGTCCAAAACCTCGACGTAACTCGACGTAACACGACGTAATGTGACGTAGCTCGACGTCATTCTAACGTCATTCTGACGTCATCATGACGTAACCCAACGTAATGACGAAAACTGACCACGTTAGGCTCACGTTGGCTTGTTACGTCGTAGTGAGACAGGGGTATTAGGTAATATCAGGAACATCATCAACATGTGACAGTCTGCACTCATCGTGCCAACTTTATAGTGCTCACTCAATGGGAGACCAGGCCACTGGCACCATCCCACTTAGTCGCAATATCGTGATACTGAGCTGACTGGTTATTTCCCTATGCTAGTAATGCCGAGCGCCAAGATAGATGGACATGGCCAAATACCAACAAAAGTTGGTGATCGCCCTTTTGAAATAAAGATATGGGTCGGGCGGCCGGTTTCCTCTTCCCTCCCCTTCCTATTTCTCATTCCACCACCCCACTCGCCACTCCCCTTTCCATTTCTCACTCCACCCATCCACGCTATTTAACAGTTTAAACCCCAAACAGGTTTTTTTTTTAAATCAGGGGCGGACGATTTTTCAGGACCGGGCGGGGACAATCACTAATTTCTTTTTATTTGGCTTATTGACAGGTGTCAATTTTGTAAGTTGCTGTGTAATATAACTGACGTTGAAAAGAAAGGACCGTAGCATTAACTAGCATTGACACTACGTGTCATGGGGATATATATATATATATGTATGATATAGTGTGAGTTTTTCGCAGCAGGATGATCAATAGGGCGAGAGAGATAAGTGACAAGAACTGCCGGTGGCGGCGCCACCATAGGCCAGCATGCCGCAGTTAATCAACATTTGTCCGTAATTGGACCTTAATATAATATAAGTAGAATGGTAATAATAATAGGAAAACCTCATACCAATGATTTATACCGGTATATTTATATACTAACTATATATATATCAGAGATAAGCACCCTGACTGCTCAGTGGCAGGTGTGGCGTAGGTGTGTCGCAGTAATAGTGAGCGCCATATTATTTCTCTGGAAGGAAGCTGATGAGTGAACTTTAACCACTGTGCAACTGCAGTGAGCGGTGCATGGTGTATGGGTCCGCATTCTGGGGCGTGAAAATGAATCCATTCATCAAAGCTGTCATTTCCACGGCTCGCCGTTATCGACGAGAGCGCATGCGCCTTCCTGCTCTCCGCGCTCCCGGTGGCTGCCTGGCGGCGGGCAGAGGAAGCTGCTTCAATTGCCTCTAATGTCTGGCTGTGGTATGAGGAATGGGAATGTGTGGGTTGTGTGTGTAGGGGGGTGGGTGGGAGGGGGAATGTTGAGATTGGAGAGATGGTGAGATGGGGGGATGGTTGAATGAGGAGGGCTGAACATGGAGAGATGGAGAGGAGAGATGGGGGTAAGGGGGAATGAGGAGGGTTGACAATGGAGAGATAGATGAATGTGGAAGGCTGAGAATAGAGAGCTGGATAGATGGGGGCATTGGTAAATGAGGAGCGCTGAAAATGGAGAGATGGATGAATGCGGAGAGATGGAGAGATGGAGAGATGGAGGAATGGGGTTCGTGTGGAAGGCTGAGAATGGAGAGATGGCGAGATGTAGAGTTGAAAATAGAGGAGTGGATGACTGAGGTAGAAGTGAGATGAGGGAAGGGCGTAAGCGCGCCTGAATTTATTTTGGGAATATAAATAACGGAGATATCGAATCTGTATTCGGAATTATATTTTGTGATTGACTATCTTGGAAGTAGATGACTGTTTTGCAGACTAGATCTTAACTTCGGATTTGTAAATGCAATGGGGCCATGTACGGTGGGGTTTGTAACTAAGTCTTTCGCTGTGTGATTTTACTCATGACCAAAAAATACCTATGGAAGTATACATATGAAAGGATATCGTCTCCTTAGCTGGAAGATCAGCCATCGGAGAATCCATACAGTTACCTTACTACACTTTTGTGGTTAAATTCAACTCAATTCAACATTTATGTTGCACAGTCCGATGGTTTTCAATGTCTGCCATTTTCTGAGATAAATACATTATACTAATTATCATAGTCTAATTTAGTTTCGATTGAGGTACCTTTTATTTTAAATGGCTATCTTTGGAGGACTTTACCTAAAAGCATGCCAAATTAATTTTGGCAATCACACCAAAACTATGGACCAGATACTACAGTAGTAACAAGTTCTATTAAATTGACTTATTACGACCTAGTATGCAGCAATACAAATGCGTAATAAGTGCACCAGTATCTAGATGGAATTAAGTTTAGATAAGTGCCTTGGTTTTGAGCATGTGATGTTTCTATCGGATTATGCGACTTGAATTGCTTTCTGTGCCTTCTCAATATTCGCCCAGCAAAGGAGAGAGGACAACGACTGTGGAATGTGCTCACGCACCCTGGTGAGCGCGTTAGTGAGTGGTGACGAACGCGCCTGCGCAACAAAGCCCTCACCATGTGTACACACGCGCCACGCAGTGGTGCGCCTCGGCGCAGGTTATGTCTGAATAAATCCAACAACGACACGCTGGGGTGGGGGTGGGGGGGTAAACCAGGACAACCACCTTAAATGCGACAGGCGGCAGGCGGTAGGTGGTAGGAGAGAGACAAATAGACATAGAGAGAGAACTACAAGAGTAGAGTGCCGGGGTGGTGGGAGTGTGGATGGGTGATGGGAGTGTGGAGGGGTGAATGGGTTTGTAGAGTGGTGGTGGGAGTGAGAAGGAGAGGCAGTGTGGAGGGTGGTTGGGGAATGTGAAGGTGAATGGGGTGGTGGGGGAGCGTGGAGTGGTTTTGGGAGCGTTGAGGGGTGGTCGGAGTGTGGAAGGGTGGTGGGAGTGTGGAGGAGTGGTGGGGAGCGAGCAGTGGTGGTTGGTAGTGCGGAGGGGCGGGGAGAGTGTAGAGGAGGTGGGCATGTGGAGGGATGGTGGGTGGGTGGTGGGATGGTTGGTGTGGGGAGGGGTGATGGGAGTGTGCAGGGGTGATGGGAGTGTGGAAGGGTGGTGGGGGAGCGTGGAGTAGTGGTGGGATGTGGAGGAGTGGTGGGAATCTGAAGGAGTGGTGGTTGTGTGGGAGGGTGGTGGAAGTGTGGAGGAGTGGTGGGAGGGTGGTGCGTTGGGGACAGTTTATAGGTGTAACCAGACGACCATCTTAAAGGCGGCAGGCAAGAGACACGGAGAGGGAGAACTAACTACACTAATAGTGGGGATGGGTGGTGGGGGTTTGGAGCGGGGATGGCAGTGTGGAAGAGTGGTGGACGTGTGGACGTGTGGTGGGAGGGTGGAGGGGTGATGGCAGTGTGGAGGAGTGGTGGGAGTGTGGATCGGTGATGGGTAGTGTGTAGGAGTGGTGGGAGTGTAGAGGGATTGTGGGTGGGTGGTGGGATGGTCGGTGTCTGGAGGGGTGGCGTGAGTGTGGAAGGGTGGTGGTGGTGTGGAGCGGTGATGGCAGTATGGAGGAGTGGTGGGAGTGTAGAGGGACGGTGGGAGGGTGGAGAGGTGATGGCAGTGTGGAGGAGTGGTGGAGTGGAGGGTGGAAGGTAGATAAAGGATTCACCCGGTACTCGCAGTACACGGGTGAATACCAACCCTATATAAAAACAATCGAAAAAGCGGGTTAATGAATTGAGAGCCTAATTTCACTATCTAAGAAGCAACAATTATTCTTTACATATGTCTTATTGATAGCCTGCTACCTTTGAGTTGAAAAATATAATATAATATCTAGTTTAATAAGATTTAAAAGTGAAATCAATGGCATTCTGCGGCTGCCATCTTGTCTTTTTGTATTCTCTCCCATTTCACCAAGTCTGTGCCGATATAAGTTACCATTTGACACTGGAGGCAGGCATTCGACTTGCTCTCTATACTAAAGCTATTTTCGCGCGTATTTACAGTACGTTTTCGTTCACCCGTGTACTACAAGTACTGGGTGAATTTTTTATCTAGTTGGAAGGGTGCTGGGAGTGTACAGGGGAGGTGGGAGTGTTGAATGGTGGTGGTATGGTGGAACGGTGATGGGACTGTGGCGGGGTGATGGGAGTGTGGAGGAGTGGAGGGAGGGTGGAGGGGTGATGAGAGTGTGGATTGGAGGTGGGAATGTGGAAGGATGGTTTGTGGGTTGTGGAATGGTAGGTGGGTTGAGGGGTGATGGGAGTGTGGAGGCGTGGTGGGAGTGGGGAGCGGTGTTGGGAGTGTGGTGGGAGGTGGGGGTGTAGATGGATGGTGGGTGAATGTGGGTGGGTGAGTGTTGAGGGGTGGTGGGACTGTTGAGGCACGGTGGGAGTGTGGAGGGGAGGTAGGAGTGTGGAGGGGAGGTGGGAGTGTTGAGGCATGGTGGAAGTGTGGAGCGGAGGTGGGAGTGTGGAGGGGAGGTGGGAGTGTGGAGGGGAGGTGGGAGTGTGGAGGGGAGGTGGGAGTGTGGAGGGAAGGTGGGAGTGAAGAGGGGAGGTGCGAGTGGGGAGGGATGGTGGGAGTCTAGAGGGGTGTGTGTAGTAGTGGGGTGTGGTGGGGCGGTGGTGGTGGGAGTGTCAAAGAGTGGTGGGAGTGTGGTAGGGAGGTGGGAGTCGGAGTAGGGGTCCAGTGCTATGCTGTGGGTGCCATGCATTGACCTGCTATAGAGAGCTGCTCCAAAGCTCGGCACGGTGGCGGAATGTGCACACGCTGTACTACTTCACAGTTACCCTTGCAAACCCGCCTCCGGCTAACGTGTGCGCTGTTGAAACAGTGTCACACGCCAGCGGCTAAGTAACGAGCATGCGCATTAGGCACCCGCCCGGGCATGCGCTTTAATTACCGCATTTCCACACTGCACATCACATCTAATCTCCTCACATAGGCACATTTCTAAATTACCTAATGAGCTACTGTGTTCTCAGCTGTCGGGGCTTTATATTTTTTGGTTGTTTAGCAAGCATTAGATTAGAGGCGCCTGGCTGGATCTTTAATTAGTAGGCATACTGTGTGTGTGAAAGCCCGCCCATATTTCGGTATCTCCACAGCAACCCACAACCCCCCTCCCCCTCCCCAACCGTCCACCCCAAACCCATCCCACCGCCATCCCACGTCCACCACACCACATCTCCACTCCCCCCCCCCCATCCCCACTCCCACCCTCACCCTAGTTCAGCCCCACCTCCACCGCACCCCACCTCCAAGCCACGCCACCCGCACTCATACCCCACGCATCCTCGCTCCCACTCCAACCGCACTTCCAATCCCACCCCACCTCACCCCATCCCACCCCAGCACACGGTATCACTAACTCCAATTTCTAATTTAAAAGAAACTCATAACATGGAAAACGGGCATACAGATGAAATTCATAATTGATTTGACATGTATGGAATTAAATGCCTACACATCAAAATCCAACTGCGCCAAGACGCCACCGAAGCGCTGGTTTATATTTAATATCATGTCTTCATATTCTGTTCACTTCTCACTTCAAATAACAGTCACTGGTGCCACCCACCACTGACCACTTTTTATCCAGCTCTCGTCACGTTTACCAGTTCTCCACTTCCCTCTACGGGGGAGGTGGGGGGGGGGGGGTGCAGGGCAGAATTCCGTCCTATCCACTGTCTGATGTGCCTTTCACTATTTCTGTTTTGAAATTTAAAAAAAACGTAAGAGAACACTAAATATGACATATCATTTACCAGAGGACCACTTTGAGATATACACGGGGTATGTTAGTTCTATGTCCTAGCAACAACTAAGATCATATCAGGACAGGTACCAATTTGTTATAGTGGACACTCATGGCGACTTCATAGTGCTGCCTCACTGGCATACCAGGCCACTGTGGCACCATGATCCCAATTTCCCACTCAGTCACATTATCCTGAAACTGAGTTACAAGTCCTTGCCTTATCCTATCAATGCCGAGCACCAGTCTAGGTAGCGACAAGTATCAAAGTTATAAGTCATCTATCTGATTCGGCTGGGATTCGAACTCCCGACCTTCCACACGGGAAGCTTGCGCGCTGCCGATTCGGTCACTGCGTCCGGTCAGACACCGGAGATACTACATAAGAAGACTAGGATGTGGGCTACAAGCGACAGGTCGTAGGTGCACACAGGAAATGAGGAGAGCTGACACAGTTGCATAATAAAGGACCTACAGACCAGGTTGGCACCGATGATCAGGGGAGCATAATCTCGTAGATAATGGTTAACGACACAGATCCTTCATTCTACACCTAATTATGCCGGGGCAGAGTTGATTAATATGCAGGTGATGTCTTCGTTTATGACCAGAGTCATGCCATAAAGGACTGACCAAATCCAGTCAATTATGCACCACTGACTCACCCTAATAATGTCGATGAAAATGACCTATTGGTGCTCATGGGGATTACCTGATCTTAAATTTGGATAATCCGATGAAAGCATCAACTTATCTAATTTAAAGATATTTTGGCACTTGCTAAGTTGTTATTGCAGTTTTGTAGTCGTGTACTGTGTGGTATTGCTCGGAAATGGGTAAGCCAAATCCCATTTCCAACAATTTGGTTTACACACCAAAAATTCACTTTACACACTTTCACATGAAATGTCTTCAAAGATAACCCTTTACAATAAAGCCTACTTCAAACAGATGGCATTATTGCTTAAGTAGCCCCCCTGATGAGATTTACTGATCTAATATGTTTCTTTTTGTATTTCTCATCAATTGAAAGTATCTATCCACCAATCCTGACAACATTGCATTCCTCCAACATCCAACTGATGTAGCACGAAACCCATGCTAGGATATGAGACATAACAAAGACTAGCTCTGATGACGCTCTGGTGTGAATGATTATTTTGTGTGTTGTTTAAGCAGGGGAAATTTCAATCACAAACAATTGGTCTTCCTCATTCCATTGCTCCTTGCCCTATCCTAATAATGCCGAATATCTGGTTAGGAAGCAACAAGTATACAATTTTAAAATCATTGGTTTGACTCGACCAGGGTTCAAACCCACGAACCCATGGTCTACCAACACGGGAGACGGACGCTCACACTCATTCGGCAATAACTTAGACTTGGAATAACTTAGACTAGTCCTGGAACCGAGAGTGTTAAAGAAGATGTGTGGGTGGGTGGGTTCTTATGTGTGTCCTTGAACTTGAAGGCGGGACTTTCAGTGCACCCGAATAGGTACTGGGGAGAAGAAAGAGATATGGGCGGGTAAATAACAGATGCAATCCAGGTGCATCCTCGTGAGACTACCGGCAACTGCCGCCAGCAGTGACATGTCTTACACATGTGTGCTGGTTGGTTGTTGGAGTTTTACGTCCTGGAAACATCTAAGGTCATATCAGGGCGGGTACCGACTTGTGACAGTGCACACTCATGGTGACTTTATAGTGCTGCCCCACTTTAGGAGACCAGAACACCATAACCTGAAATTCAACTCAGTACACATTATCCTGACACGGAGCCAACCATTCCTTGCCCTATCATAATAATGCCAAGCACCTGGCAGATCAATTGGAATTTAAGCGATGGCTTTCGGAAGCTACCAGTGAATTGCTCAACTTACTGTAGAATATCACATAAGTGTTTTCCCTTAGCTGCACGTATGTTCATCCATCGCTGAGATCAATGAAAGAAAACGTATCCCCCCCACCCCCCACATACCCGTCAACTCTGACTAGTAGGTATATCTGTCCTGAAATGGAAATCAATCTGATCAAACTGGCCGCCTTTAGAAGCAGATTTGGCGGAGATGGTGTGACGGATTACTGCGCGCCCGTCTCTGCCTGACAGCTGACCCCAAATCATGGGCTGCTTACCCGTTCTTCAGCCAGTTCTTGCGCGCTAAATCCGGCAGCAATGATGACAGCGAAGCTAAGAGTTTCCCTCCTTTCGCTTCGTCCCATAGGAGTGAGCTTCGGTGCACATGACAAATCCAATTACTTAACTATTGCAGAGTGGGCCATCAGAGCCAGCTGTGACACATTAATGTTGCATCATCCAGTGGTGTAATTCTTATATATATATATATATATATATATAATAATTCTTATATACATGCAGTAAAACCTGTCCTAACCGTCCAACCATGAGACCGACTTTAAATTGTCCATTTAGCGAGGTCGCCGGTTTAGGGAATGATTTTTATCGTTGCAATGGTATTGCATGGGCAATCGCTTGGGACCGAAATAAAGCGATCGATATAGGTGAGTTATCGATTTGTGGAAGTGGTCGGTTAGAGAGGGTTTACCATATATGAAGAGCTGTTTTCACAAACACGATAATCGCCAATCCCAAAAAAATAGTTTGCAAAGCAAATGCCAAGTTGCTACAGGGTGTTTCGGAAAAGCGCTCTTCACATATATAAATACGAGAGGAACTCTTTATATATATATGAAGAACTCCTTTCCAAAACACCATCTATGAACTTGGTATTGGCATTGCAAACCCTTTTTCTGGAACCGCGCTAATCGTGTTTTGGAAAAGAGCTTTTCATATATATATGAAGTCAGCGTGCCTGATGGCGACCGGGTGTACTGACTGAATCGCAGAGCGCTGGCTTCCCGTGGGGAAGTCGGGAGTTCGATTCCGGGTCGAGTCAAACCAATGCCTTACAAAATGTATACCTGTTGCTTCATATCCTGGTGCTCGGCATTAATAGGATAGGGCAAGGACTGGTTAACGCAGTGGGAGGATAATGTGACTGACTAGTATATCGGGTCATGGTGCCGGTGGCCAGATTTCCCAGTGGGGGAGCTATATATAGTCAACATGAGTGTGCACTGTCAGAAGTCAGGACCCGTCCTGATATGATCTTAGATAATGCCAGGAGATAAACCCCAACAACCAAACAGCCTGCGGGCGAGATGTAGGCCCAACCTCGATTGGTATGCATATTTGCATACAGGTAAGCAAGCAAATACATATCGGTGCTACCAGTTAAGCTGGTACCATCACAGTATGTGAAAGGCTATATATATATATGCTGTATAAGAATTATACGAGTATAATAACTCGGAATATCCCTCCTTTCCCTCATCAATCGCTTAACTCTATGATGGAGTCTGTCCTAGTAATCTACTGTTCCAGCCTCCGCAACCACAGCTCGAATGCTGCACACTGCTCCACAGCTGCACACTGTAACCGCCACTCACTGAACCGCTCACTGTACCGCTGGAAATATACAAAAACAAATGTTGGAATCCAGACCAAAATGCTGAGGTTTCTAGCACTGTTGCTATTCCTATTACCGTAATGTCGCTAAATAACACTGTGTCTCCATTCAGTGATCCAGAAGACGATACACTACTTTCAAATGGACACATGACCAACTTCCACCATAGGTGGCGCCACTCTACACAACTGAGCGGAAGATAGGAACCATGCGTCGAGTAGCTTCGTTATGTATATTCACATAGTGGATTACATACTATATATATGTATCTATCTAATTGTTTCTTGCACAACTGTTTATCCGTCAGCATATATATCCAGATCGACTCGATCTATACACAAATATATAATTTTACTCTGATAGGCCTTGTTTCTTATTCAGATGTTGGTCACTATGAAATCAATAAATGTCTGGACTTCTCCAACAACACCATGACATATGCCTCAGTCCTTATCTCTTACCATTCCCTCCTTCACTCATCTATCCAATTTTCTTATCGCTGTCTGACAGTCTTGTCCCCCTCCTCCACCCTCACCCCTCACCCCTAGCACCACCCACACCTCAAGCTCAAGTCTAGAGCCACAAACCATTCTGCGCTCCATTTCTATGCTTCTTTCCCTATTTATTCATGGTGATGCTCTCAAGGAATTCCTGGCCAGTTTTTCCAGCTGAGATCCGTGGAAGTATCTTTTCGTTTTGTTTGTTTGTTGATTAAAGTTGTATAGTCTAATGGTTTTGAGTTTGTGTCATTTTCTAAGATACATATATTAAATTGATTGTTATTATTCACCTTATTTGACTTTGAGATAACTTTTATTTTAAACGGCTAACTTTTGAGATATTTGAAGTGCAAACATGAATTAATTTTGGCAAGCACGTCAACATTCTGACATCATGGGTATTTAATAAGTGCATAAGTACCCAAGTTACATATGTAGAATTAAATCTAGATATTTGTTTTGGCTTGGAAAATTTGACGGTTCTTCGAACTATGCAGCTTTAAGCAGGGGACATTTCAATCGCAGACGACTCGTCTTCTTAATTCCACTGTTCCTTGTCCTATCCTAATAATGCCAAGCGTCTGGCTAGGAAGCGACCACTATCAATTGTTATGTCATTGGTTTGGTTCGGCCAGGGTTCGAACCCGTGGGTTCCAATCCCACGACCTACCAAAACGGGAGACTGATGCTACACTCATTTAGCCATCCCTCCTGGCAACCCGATATCATCAACCCTGGCCTTTTCCCTGTATCCAATCCATAGCAATTGCAGATGACATTCCATAACCTAGACTGCCTGTAATTCCGACATAGTCGCCATGTGTACAACTGGGATATTTCCCTGGCGTTGTGCTTTTCATGAGTTACCCTCGCCCTCTACTTCCGGTGTATAATCAATAATAAACTGACTCCTGTCTCGCTTATCTCTGCTGAATATCGATTCATATGCAGATCTTAGGACAATAATAGGGAGATTGCTTTTTTTATTGGGTGATTACTCCTTTGTAATCTCCAGTTGTCACTCATCAACGCGCTTCTTCACTACAAATAAAAAAAATTAAAAATTAAAAAAAACACATTCCCAAATATGCATGCCTTCGCAGCAACATATCCCATCACCGGATATTTATTGTAATTGTATGTTGGCAGTTTAATTCCCATTCAAATCTTTGCTCACCTGATTTCAACATTTGTTATTTGCATGAATATACGATATATTTCAACAAAATATTAAAATTCTAGAAATATTAACTGTCACATTTCTTGTGGACCCAATATGGATAACTCTGACAGCTGAGAAGGATTATTAAGGCCGAATGACAATCATAGTCTCACCTTGACTGCACTGACCATCAGTCTTGATTGGACCGCAAATAAATTGCAATGAGTAGGATATTTCAATATATACCAAGCAGTATATATTCGACCAGAATGATTTTGATTAAAGCTGCATAGTCCGATGAAAACATCAAATTTTCAAAACCAAAAGAATCATCTAGATTTGATTCTACATATCTACCTTAGATAATGGTGTATTTCTTAAACATTTGCCGCTACATAGAAGGGAAGATCGGGTCAATTTAATATAACTTCTTACTGTAGAAGCCTATGGTGTCAGAGTTTTGGCGTGCTTGCCAACATTGATTTTGCATACTTACACTTCAAATATCTCAAAAGTGAGCCATTTAAAATAAACATTACTTCAGATTAAAGTAAGGTAGATAATAGCGATCAGCCAATATATTTATCTCAGAAAATATCAGAAACTCAAAACCATCGGACTATGCAACTTTAACTAAAGTTGTGTTGATTATTGTTCATGCCTCGCTAAGTTGCCGACAGGTTTGCAGAACATGTTAGATTTTCCTTTCCCCTTTCTGTTTAAATAAGCTATGCTTTTCTGTCATTCGAAGCTGTCGATACAACTACCATGCATTGTATTTATTACAGGTACCGGCTATCACCCTCACCTATCTCAGCATTAACTACAGGGATTACACATTACACAATTATGGTATTAGACGGAGGAGAATGTGGCATGCTTTGTTATGAGAGTCACATTGTGGGTCCTAGGCGGTATTCTGGCGCTGTCCCAGTAGGGATGGCATCTGTATATATATATATATATATATATATATATATATATATATATATATATATGAAGAGTTCAGGCACAAACGACGTAAACGACAATCCTAAAATGTAGTTTAAACAAAATACTTTTACCTGAAAATAATGTTAATTCTCAGTAATTTCACTTGTCATATGATCACCTGGTTATGAGGCAATGAACAAAAGAGTAGGACTATAAAAATAATTACTTTTTGAAGGTTTGATTCAGATGTTTATCTCCATTTTTGGATCTGCGTTTACGTGGTTTTGCGCCTGAACTCTTCATATATATATATATTTATATATATATTATATTATCATGACCTATTAATTAATTCATGGCATCACCCAGAATTACAATGACAGTCTTTTGCATGCCAGACTTCTAAGCATTCCTCGCATTAGCTCGACAATTCCTGCAAACTGCTTAAACTGCCAATGTCAACTACTCTGTTAACACATATTACTTAGTCCTACTCGAAATGTAATTTTCAAGGTGCTATTATCCCAACAACTCCAATTTCATCCCAATTCCATCCTATACCTAATTACCTCTACCTTTTAAGAGAGTTTTCTTCTTTATTTTCATTTTATTCACAGCATCGCACATATTCATAGTCATTATCTTTCCTCGTTAGAATCAACACAATCCGCGACCAAAAGCTAGACAATAAACAAGCCAAAAAATGGAGCATACTAATTATGAACTCATCTACCTTCTAGACATCTCAGCCATGCCTCCTGCCGCGTCCGCTAGGGATCCTTGCTCTCACCACCTATCCCCCTGCGGAAGGTGAAACTCTCCTCCCTGGGGGTAACAACAAGTAATTGGCTACCCAGACGCGCCTAGCTGCGCATGCGCATGCGCTGCGCCTGCCCCTCGGCGCCCATATGCTTTTACTTCCGGTAGTGACCCCCCGGGGAGTTGGGCGAAGGGATGGAGCATGAGCGGGGAGCGGGGGAGGGAGCGGCCGGGACTGCTCTCACTGAAAGGACTAAAGAAGCAATACATCGCAACGACCTGAGCAGCTCCATTCATGTGAGGGGCGGGTGTGTGGCTGTGGGGTGTGTGGGGGTGTGTGGGGGTGGGGGGATACATGTAGCAGTAGCACATGGCACCTAACAGATGCCCTCTAATTGTGGGGGGGACTGAGCTGAGGAATGCTGTCTACAATGAAGGCGGCAGGTCGCTACTTATCAGCACACACGTAGGGGTGTGTGTACGTGTGTGTATGTGTGTGTGTGGAGGGGTGAGGGTATCGCTGACTACACTAGATGGATAGGCGCCGGTATTGTGCCGAAGGAGCTGCGGTTGGGGGGGGGGGGGCGGGGGCGGGAGGAGTATGTGTGTGGGGAGGGGTGGGGGTAGGGGGGCTAGTGGCACCTTCTATGGGTGGTGTGTCACTTTTGAGCGGTGTGAGTGGCAGCCTTAATGAATGCCCGAGGGTTGCACTGAGCCTCGACACGTTATAACACTCGGCCGCGGCGGACATCTGCCACCACCCATACATGTGCCTATATATCTCCTATGACTACTTAGGCACAGATGGGGTCGGGTCGGTCGGTGGGGGGTTTGGGGGCGGGGGGCAATGATAAGCAGCTTACCCGGAATGTTGTGCTGTGACTGTTCCCTACTGTTTGTTCAGTGCTAGGCAAGGCGCTTGCTTTTTATGTTTGCCGCATTACTCACCTGACAACTTGCAAAGGGCGCAAAGTGGCGGGTGCGACTGGTGATACATGGTGGGACATAAATATATATATATATATATATATATATATATATGTGCTGTATAAGCACTATACAAGTAAACTGATTATCCTTTAACTGTGCCTCTGCTTAGCACCGTACCTGACACTTCACAACTATTGACACTTAAAGTTGCGTAGTCCGATGGTTTTGCGTTTTGGTAATTTTTCTGAGATAAATGTATTAAATTGATCGTTATAATCTACCTTATTTCAAGTTAAAGTAACTTTGATTAAATGTAAAGTAGGTGGGGGGCAATGTACAATGAGGGGGAAGGTAAATGTAAAATGAGTAAATAAAGTGCATGAGCCAAGTGAGAGTGTCAAAGTGTCATGTTACGGGATGGGCCCCGAAGAGCCCTCCGCCCTAGAAGATGGAAGTAAGATAGTAAGGGTGTGTGGGTATATAAAAATTGGTCGTGCAGTGTGTCTGGCAGGGCGAGGAGGCGGAGTGGAGAGGGAAGGCAGGGAAGCGGCTTATAAGGAGGGAGGAGAAAGGGGGGGGGGGTTGTTATGGGTGAATGTCCTGTCTGTGACGTCACAGCGAGCAACACATTCGCTCACTCGCCGACTGGACACGATCCTGCGAACACCACCGACCACCAATTTGCTGCCCCCCCACCCCTCAATTAACAAACAGGCTACTCAAGCGGTAGGGTTGAGAGTGACGAGATTGATTGACTTAGTATTGACCTATGATGATTAACTGTTGTCCCTTGACCTGATTATGCTGATTGACCTTGACCCTGATGATTACTATTTTTCCTTGACCTGATTATTCTGATCGAATAAATTGCAAAATTATACCACTGCTGTCTCGTCGTTATTTACCCGATATTCCATTCAGTCACATCATATTCCATTCAGTCACATCATCCTGCCACTGATAAAACAGCTTATCCTATTAATGCCAAGTGTCAATTTGAAGGCTATATATAACAAGTATGAGTCATTCGTTTGGGTATTCGAACCCCCAACGCTCTGCACGGGAAGAAATCGCTCTGACTGATTCGCCACCGCGTCCGGTCAGATGACATATATAGGTGAATCGAGTAGGCTGCCTGGTTAGTGGATATATGTCAACTGGGACTGTGTGGAGGGTGAGGGTGGGGGTGGGCTGGAGGAGGTAAGCTGTCCGGCGTGCGCAATGTAAGGTGAGTCGGAATAGCAGCTTTCCTTTGGTGAGGTAACACACTAGATGCTGCTGGAGAGATAGGTGGAAGATTGGTAATACGACACGTTGCTGGCCAGGTCTACAATATCCAGTCTTGAGGTTCCTTTTAATTTTTGTTATTGAGGCTGTATGTATACTGTCCATAGCATATAAGCCCGCATACCCAGGCTTGTTTGCAATGCTGGCGAGTTGTAGTGTCGGTGTTATCTTACCACACAATAGCTGTGGATAAGGTATTGATTGCCTGCCTTTCAGTAGCAGATAGATAATTGGTTGCTATGGTTAGTAGCCTATGTTACTTTAAAAAAATTGTATTGGCATATATGTATTATTTTATTTTGTTGTACTCTTATTACTAGACTAGCCTAGTCCTATTTACATATCATAGGCTTGTACGTAGCTGTGTGGTGTGTTATCTGGCTACTTTTGGCATGGTTACCTTCCATTTGGCATCCCACTGGTGGGCTGCGACATATCACATGCCCTTTGCAGTGCAGCTTAGTGGGGGTTTCCTAGCCTTATTTTGCACGGATATTTTTTGTAAGTTTTTAGGTCAGGAATTTGTCGTTCCTTTACCGTTTGGGCATTCCACACCTTGGCAGCCATTTCCAGCATGCTTGAGTGCTCGAGCCTTGGAGAGGATGAGGGTGCAACTAACGATGTTGATATGATAGTGATACTGCTGATGCTGGGTGCTCTGTGTCGATGCTGGTGACAGCTCTAAATGGCAGATATAGTGAGTAGGGGTAGAGAATGACAGCTGTAAATGGCAGATACAGTGAGTATGTGTGGAGAATGAGCTAGATGTGGCATTGACTGTGGGGCGATGTGAGGTGAGAACCATAGTTCGGCACTAGGTGGTGCCATCGTGCAACATATATATATATATATTTATCCATATTCATATATATCTTTCTATAGGTATATATATATTTAAATACATGCATATTATATATGCGTACCTATATGCGTATATCTATATATTATGTATATATATATGCATACATTTATCTATGTTTATATGTATATATGTGTAGATGCATGTATATAATTATGTATGTAGATATGTACATACATCCCTATGTAGACACTTATGTACGGATGCATATGTATATACATATATTTCTATAAATGCAATATGATGAGTTCAGGCGCAAAACCACGTAACGAACAATGAGCACCTATCCATAAATGGAGATAAATATTGGAATCAAACCTTCAAAATGACTATTTGCAGAAGCATAGGACGTGTTCGGACCGAACAAGGGGGTGCGAGAGCATGCTGGTACCGCACCCCCACCCCATCCGGAGGGGGAGAAGGACCACTACAGGGCTTATTATAAGCGATAAAGGGGTTATCACTCTCCATATATATGTGTTTATATATATCATGGTATGCAGGTATTGCAGGTATAGCAATACCTCAGGGAGTTTGACGCCCCTGCCTTGCAGAGTTGTAAACCACTGCCTTGTGGTACAGGTTCTTGACAGAACCAAAGGCTAAGGGAGCAAACCCTAAACAGAAAACCATGTCACTGTGGCAGCATTAAGGGTGGTTGATGTATGGAATTCCCAACATCTCCTGACCAGCCACTGCAGGGACAAATAGTTTTGCGCCTGTCTTGACATGTTCTTGCTGGTGTGAAACCTCTATTTGCTCCCCGAGAGAGTGCCGCTGGTAACTTGCAAAAGCCAGTAGCACTACAACACTTTTGCAGGCAGCTTTCATGAAATGTACCATCAAGAGAAACCTGAAGCTGAGAGACATTAAGACCGACTCATGGACATCACTCTCACAGCAGAGAGCTAAATGGAGAGCGGCAGTCAAGTAATGAAAGCACTTTTGCAGGCAGCTTTCATGAAATGTACAACCGCACAAACAATGGAGAGCAGCAGTCAAGTAATGAAAGCAGTCTTTGTCGCATAGCGACCGACAGCATGATGATGATGATGATGATATATATCAGTATGTGTTCCTGCAATTCCCTGTCTCGGTTTACAAAGTGTACTGCAAAGCCATGTTACTTTGTTGCTAGTAGTGAACGGACATTATAATAGTGGCTCGATCCCGGTAAATCCGCAAAGCTCAGGTGCTAATTTAATGTCTGAGTTATGTTGTGGTCCCTGTTGGAACAGTGCCTTCGGGCCCAGTCAATGACCACTGTAAGCTAACTGAATCGAAACCTGAAGCCAAGCAGAAACTGAAACTGACAGCTCCATCCCATCGAGTACGGCCACCTACCGCAAGATGGATAGTTATTGGGGTTTTAAGTCCTGGCAACGTTAAATGTCATATCAGGACGGGTTCTGACTTGTGACAGTGCACACACGGTGACTTTATAGGCCTACCCAACTGAGAGATCAGGCTGCTGGCACCATGAGCTGATTTCCCATTCAGTCACATTACGCTGCCACATAGCTAACCAGTCTGTCACCGATCCTATTCATGCCGACCACCAGGCTATGAAGTGATAAGTATTCGGTTTGAATGAGGCCGGTTTTTGAACTCCTGCACTCTCGCTGATTTGGTCACTTCGCTAACTGTGGAAAGTTATACAGTCTGACAGAGCCTACTGAGACAGAGTGTGACAGAGGTTACTGAGTGTGACAGAGGTTACTGAGCGTGACATAGGTTACTGGTTGTGACAGAGGTTGCTGAGTGTAGCAGAGGTTATTGAGTGTGACAGAGGTTACTGCATGTGACAGAAGTTACTGAGTGTGACAGAGGTTACTGTGTGTGACAGAGGATACGGAGTGTGACATAGTGTAAAGTCCACGGCTCGAATCTGTGGTTGTGTAGGCAGGCTATAGTGAAATCAATACAGGCAAAGAGAAAGAAAGGGTATAAAGAGTGAAAGAAGAGAGAGAGAGTCAAGCCCTCAGGTTTATTATTTAAATGGTACATGGATCCAGTGTAGTGTATCACCACATCCCATTCTCCCAATGAGAAACAAGCATTTCTAGCTCCACCAATGAGAAACAAGCAATACCGGTCCCCATAGTTACAGTGATCTGCCCACCACCACCAAGCTGTGTGGCTCCCCTGGCCACCACCTGCCTTGAGCTGAGTGTGGTGAACCTTACTAGCAGAGGGGGGCGGGGGTAGTGTGTAGGGCTCTGAATGCCCCTTACACACTCTTTTACTAGCACCACAATGTCTATTTACCAATCAATCAAGCACCACAAGCAACTACATAAACACATCAATGCGCCTGACCATGTACACCTGTTTCACACAGCGAACACTTGCATTCCCCCCCCGATACATCATTACCGGAATATTTGACAATAGGTTACTCAGTGTGACAGAGGTTACTGAATCTGAGAGAGGTTACCGAGTGTGGCAGAGGTTACCGAGTTTGACAAAATATACTGGATGTGACAGAGGTTATTGAATGTGACAGAGCTTGCTGAGTGTGACAGAGGTTACTGAATGTGACTGAGGTTACCGAGTGTGACATAGTTTAGTGAGTGTGACAGAGGTCACTGAGTGTGACATAGGTTACTGAATGTGACACAGGACACTGAGTGACAGAGGTTACTGAGTGTGACAGAGGTTACTGAGTGTGCCAACGGATACTGAGTGTGACAGAGGATACTGAGTGTAACAGAGGTTACTGAGTGTGATAGAGGTTACTGAATGTGACAGATGATACTGAGGGTGACAGAGGTCACTGAGTGTGACAGAGGTTACTGAGTGTGGCAGAGGATACTGAGTGTGACATAAGTTACTGGATGTGACAGAGGATACTGAGTGTGACAGAGGTTACTGGGTGTGACAGAGGTTACTGAATGTGACAGAGGACACTGAGTGTGACAGAGGTTGCTGTGTGTGACCTATGGTACTGAGTGTGACAGGTTACTGAGTCTGACACAGGTTACTGAGTGTGACATAGGTTACTGTGTGTGATGGAGGTTACTGCGCGTGATAGAGACGCTCGTCGAGAGGCTTGAGGTCATCTCCAGCCGAGCATGTCACAAAAAAGGTGGGAGGAGATGTGGCACCACCAGCTTCCTCTCCCTGTCACAGTGTCAGAGTAATCAGGCCGCCAGCGGGTCGCTAGATTCTCGTAATTAACACCCTATTGTCATCCTGACATAATCCCCTATTATCGCCCACAGTGCGCCACCTACTGGCCTCGCCATGAACTGCTCAATCCTCCGCTCGCAGCGACAAGTGGATTGGCAACATTCCCCAGCGGACGGGGCCGATGTACGGCCAGCAGTTGATATGAATATCTAGATAGTTTGCATGTTGCTGACGCCCACCGCCGAGGATACGTCACTGCATATCAGCAACGTCATAGCTGAATGTGACAGACCAGCAGGGGTCGGGATTAGAGTGTGTGTGTGTGGGGGGGGGGGGTATGTGGAAGATGGAGAAGGTGGGAGGAGGGAGGGTAGTTGGTGTTAGAGGACGTGACATCATAGGCGTGACATTGCGCCTGTTGCTGTGCTCGAATTTCCTACTGAATATTGAAGCTACAATAATCCTGGTGAAAGGGCACCACCCACACTAGCCAATCTAAATTGGTAATAATCAGATCCTTTTGACTGTAAACTGAGCGCATGGACAATTCAGAGGTGAAATGTCAAAATCCCAAGCAAGTCGTTATGGTTGCTTGGTAGGTTGTTGGAGGTTTACGTCCTGGCAACAAGGTCATATCAGGATGGGTACAACTTGTGAAAGTGCGCACTCCTGGCGACTTTATAGTACTGCCCCACTGGCAAATCAGGCCGTTGGCACCATGACCCGATATCCCCCTCAGTCACATTATCCTGACACTGAGTTAGCCAGTACTTGCCTTATTCTATTAATGTCGAGCACCAGGCTAGGAAGCAACACATATCACTTTTAAAGCCATTGATTTGACTCGACCTGGAACCGAATTCCCGACCTTCCGAATGTGAGGCTCGCGCTCCACCGATTGGGCCACCCCGTCCGGTAAGTCATTATGGCAGCAGGCAGGAGAATGGGGCGAGGATAACGTGGAGTCCATCTGCTGCATCTGTCTGTGCAGATATGCCATTGCTGGCTAGCTTTTTTTCCCACGAGACTACCCGATCACTCAAGTCCACCGCCCATCTGCTATCTCCTTCTCCCCCCACCTCCCCCCATTCTCCTTCTCTCCCTGCCCCCTAGCGGGATTCAGGGGCCGTGAACTTGGTCATATCTCTCACAAATTGCGTGTATGTCATATCACGCCAATGCCAGTCCCATAACAACCAAATACAAAAGAAAACACCAACAAAAACTACCAGCCGATATTTGCGGTGCTTCAATTAACCGACTTCGTTTCGGCGGTTTGGGATTTCGTTCTTACTCGGATAAATAAGATGCCATCCGAACTGAAGCAATTGCGTTTATCCGCGCCATTAAGACGGCTCGGCCTTCAGTTCAGTCGTCTCGCCATCAGTGGTGCGGGCTGTAAATGGCTGCTAGTCTCTGTGCGGACACCTCTCATCACAAGGCTTAGCCCCCCGCATGACCAATGAGCACCTGCCCTGAAGACTTCGAAGGAGGGAGGGGGGTGTGTGTGGAGGATATAGGGGGGTCGGATAGCTGGACGTGGGATGCGGGTGGGTGTGGATGTAGATGCGGCTGCGCGTGTGGGTGTGGGTGTGGGTGTGGGTGTGGGTGTGGGTGTGGGTGTGGGTGTGGGTGTGGGTGTGGGTGTGGGTGTGGGTGTGGGGTGTGGGTGTGGGTGTGGATGGGGTGTGGGGTGACGGATGTGGGTGGGGTGACGGGTGTGGGTGGGGTGACGGGTGTGGGGTGACGGGTGTGGGGTGACAGGTGTGGGTGTGGGTGTCAGTGTGCATGACGGGTGTGTGTGTGGGTGTGGTGTGCGCGCATGGGTGTGGGGTGTGAGTGTGGGTGTGGGTGTGGGTGTGGGTGTGGGTGTGGGTGTGGGTGTGGGTGTGGTGAGTGTCTGGGTGGGTGAGTGTCTGGGTGTGGGTGAGTGTCTGGGTGTGCGTGATGGGTGTGTCTGTGGGTTTGGGTGTGGGCATGGGTGTGGGTTGTGATTGTGGGTGTGGTGTGTGGGTGTGTGTGTGTGGGTGTGTGGGCGTGTGGGTGTGTGGGTGTGTGGGTGTGTGGGTGTGTGGGTGTGTGGGTGTGTGTGTGTGGGTGTGTGGGTGTGTGGGTGTGTGGGTGTGTGGGTATGTGGGTGTGTGGGTGTGGGTGTGCGTGGGTGTAGGTTTGGGTGTGGGTGTGAGTGACGAGGTGTGAGTGTGTGGGAGTGTGTGTGGGGGTATTGGGTGTGGATGTAGGTTCGGGGTGGGTGTGGGTGATGAGGTGTGGGTGTGGGTGCGGGTGTGGGTGTGGTTGTGGGTGTGGGTGTGGGTCTGGTGACGGGTGTGGGTGTGGGTGTGGGTGACACGTGTGGGTATGGTTGTGGGTGTTGGTGTGCGTGATGGGTGTGTCTGTGGGTGTGGGGTGTGTCTGTGCGTGTGGGTTGTGAGTGTGGGTGTGGGGTGTGGGTGTGGGGTGTGAGTGTGGGTGTGGGTGTGGGGTATCGGTGTGTGTGGGTGTGTGCGTGTGGGTGTGTGTGGGTGTAGGTTTGGGTGTGGGTGTGGGTGACGAGGTGTGGGAGGGTGAGTGTGCGTGTGTGTGTAGGTTTGGGTGTGGGTGTGGGTGACGAGGTGTGAGTGTGTGTGTGGGTATGGGGTGTGGGTGTAGGTGTGTGGATGTGGGTGACGAGTTTTTGTGACGGGTGTGGGAGTGGGTTTGTCGTGTGGGTGTGGGTGTATGGGTATGGGTGTGGATGTGGCTGACGGGTGTAGTTGTGTGCGCGCTTGTAGTGGTAACGGGAGGAGGCAGGGCTAGAAAAGAAGGCAGTGTATAGGGGTGTGGAGGTGGAGCTGGAGGTGGAGGTGGAGGTTATATGAGGGTGAACAACACACTGAGAAATCACCCAACACTTCAAACCAAGTTTCTCCAAAATGTGAACTCTCATCAAAAGCACAATGATGTATGAGAAGAATGTGTGTATTATGTATGCTGGAAAGAGGGGTGGGGATGAGGCTATTATGTTAATATAGTTACCTATAGGGCCTCACACCGACAGTGGCTTAAATTAATGCTCCAAGTGCTCGATGATACAGTGACGTAACCCGCCCGGCTTGTCTCACGCGGACTATTTATCCATCCTCTTTGCCCCCAGTCGAGAACCAGCTATTGACGGATGGGGCTGGCTTATTAAAAAATGGACTCCTGTGGACTTAGCATATCTGTTTCCTCATCATAACAGGAATGTTGCATAGCTGTACTTATGTGTGTACACATATATGCACACATATATATATATATATATATATATACATACAAACGTAGGAGCCTTGTTTGACAATAGAAGTGAACATAACTGAAGTACAAACGATGTACAAACAAAACACCGACCTCACCTAATTGCATTGGTGGTCACGTGAGGGGGCAGCTCGAGCAAAGCTGAAACCCCTTTGCTGATTAGTTCTCTCCAGGTCCGCTAGGGGCCGAGTCGGGCGCATGCCCTCTCGTGTCAACAGCATATTAGTCTTCCCTTCCCAATGCAAGCTGAGTGTTCGGCAGAGAAGTATCGATTGGGCTCGGGCGGGGTGATTTCTGCGCCGGCCCGTTTGGCTTTGCCAGGGAGAATCGGTGCCGGGAGAGGCGGTGTCGGCGCAGGGTAGGTCTACGGGTCGCGCTCCAGACTTGGGCTGTTGAGTTTGCCGAATCGGTAGAGCGCTGGCCTCGCGTGCTGGAAATCCAGAGTTTGGTTCCCGGTCGAGTCAATCCAATGGCTTATGAAATTGATATTTGTCACTTCCTAGCCTGGCGTTTGGCATTAACAGGATAGGTCAGGGACTGGTTAGATCAGTTTCAGGATAATGTGGGATACTGGTTCAGTGCGCTGGCGGCCTGGTCGGGAATACACTGATATCGCTGCGAACTCCGCTGAAAGCTAGAACCGTATCCTGACAGCATCCGGAGCTCTTTTTCACCACACGCCGAGTAAAGAACAACACAAAGGTTGGTCGATAAAGAAATGTCTACGATGGATGTTGCGTCTCTAAGTAAATGGATATCGGATCGAAATTCAAAGTGACATAATACGATTCGAAGATATATACTATATATAGCACCGGGAATTCACTTGCGCAAAAATACCCAATGGCACCCTTACCCCTTACCCCCCCCCCCCTTCCCTGACCCACCCGCCCCACCAAAAGTGCACCACAAAGCAACCAAGAAATATACAAGGTCGCGCAAAACACAAACTACAAACTCCAGCAGAGTGACCGGTCAAAGCTCCCAAGTCCTGCCGCCGCCCACACACCAACCTCCGCCTACCGCACCCCCCGCCCGCCGAGCTTGCTCCGGCCGGGATTGGCCTGCTTCCGCCGCCCATCGCCCGGTACATGATTGCCACATTTTCTTATGGGACGGTGCCTCATTAGTACCCCTGGTTCAACCTACTTTTTCGGCTTCAAAATGTGATTGCCAGCACTTGGCCAGAACACCCACCCTCGTCCTGCCTCTCCCCTCCCCCTCCCCCAAGCCCCTCCCCACCCTCGCGTAATCCTCCTCTTCCCTCAGGCAACCCCCCCTCCACTCTCCCCTTAATCCCCCTGTCCGTCATATCTCCACTGCCCCCCCCCCCCCGCGCATTCCCTTCCACTCTACATCTCTTCCTTTCTCCCTTTCTCCCTCTCTCCCTCTCTCCCTCTCTCCCTCTCTCCCTCTCTCCCACTCTCCCTGTCTCCCTGTCTCCCTCTCTCCCCCTGTCTCCCTTTCTCCCCTCTCCCTCTCTCCCTCTCTCCCTCTCTCCCTCTCTACCTCCCTTCCTCTCTCCCTCTCCCTTCCTCTCTCCCTCTCTCCCTCTCTCCTTCTCTCCCTCTCTCCCTTTCTCCCTCCCTCCCTCTCTCCCTCTCTCTCTCCCTCCCTCCCCCTCGCCCCGAGACCAAACCCTACTCGCACACCCTCACCTTCTACCCCGTCCCACATCCCCCCTCCCACATCCCCCCACCCTCTATTTCCCCGGGCTTGCCGCCTCCCCCCAATCGCAGCATCCCGTACCCACTCACTGTGATCGGGCACCCGCAGAATGTATCGGCCGAATCGATTATCTGGGACGCTGGTGGGGTTGTTTCACTAAGTTCAGAACCCTAGATCACACCAAAATGACTGACAGGGAGCATTTTGATTTAGAAACGATTTGAAAGGTCAACATTTCACAGTTACTTCTTTAGATAATTAACCGAAAGCAACATGCGGTATAGTATATATGAAGAGCTCTTTTCCAAAACACAATAAGCGCCAATCCCAAAACATTAGTTTATAACGCCAATGCCAAGTTCTTTGATCGTGTTTTGGAAAGGAGCTCTTCATATATATATGAAGAGCTCTTTATATATATGAAGAACTCTTTTCCAAAACACGATCTGCTAATTTGGCACTGGGATTGCAAACTCATTTTTTGTATTGACGTTTATTGTGCTTTGGAAAAGAGTGGAGAGAGGAGCGTGGGCGAGAGGTAGAGAGGAGAGAGGGAGAGAGGGAGAGAGGGAGAAAGGAGAAAGGGAGAGTGTAGAGTGAAGGGAATGCGCGGGGGGGGGCAGTGGAGATATGACGGACAGGGATTAAGGGGAGTGGAGGGGGGTTGCCTGGGGAAGAGGAGGATACGCGAGGTGGGGAGGGCTTGGGGAGGGGGAGGGAGAGCAGACGAGGTGGTGTTCTGGCCAATATATAATATATATGTATATGTGATGTATAATGCATTATGCGAGTATACATGCAAGGGTACCATGTACATCCTATATTTCCTTGTGCGCATTGGTGGAGCCGCCCCCCCTCCCAGATGTCGGGTAATTACCGGGTGGGCGCCCCCTCGCATCACACTCTGGAGGAAAAATTGATATATATATGCACATATATATTAGGTCGCAAACACAACTTAGGAGGGACTTTGGGTTGAGGTATATATTATAGTATAGGCATGATGCATATAATAAAGATAACAATAAAGCCTCAGTGGTTCTGTTATATATAATGCATTATAGTTCACGCATGTGTCTTTGCCTGTGGGACACATAACATGAGTTACTACGCTTCTATTGTACCACTTCGAAATTTGTCGGTAAATTGCTAGTCACATTGGGCGCTGTGGGGGCTTTTGGGCAGATTCGGGCCAGAGTAGACTGACTAACAAGGCTGGGCAGAGACTGCGCTGGTCCTGGCCGCCGCCGGCCAGGTCAGTGATTGGTATCGTGAACCGGCCTGATAGAACATGAGCTGGACGTGGTAAGGGATGCTACCTCTCACCCCGAGCAGCTCGCAGCAGTTCAGAGCAGGTCGGATCAGCTCGGATCAGCTTGGAGCACCTCGGAGCACCTCGCAGCACCTCGGGGCACCTCGGAGCAACGCCGCACAGCTCGGAACAGCCCGGAGCAACTCCGCACATCTCCGACTAGCTCAGAGCTCCTCATAGCTGCTCATGACAGCTCAGAGCAGCTGGAAGAAGATGTGGGGCGCGAGTACGCCTGCTAACCCGGCCTGATTGGTTTCATGAAAAGGAAACCATTACACGACTTTGTCTGTTTCTTGACCTTCTAACTCCTAGCACCATTGACGATTATAACATCGGGTACCGACTTGTGGCATGGCCGCAATCGTGTTGACTTTACAGTACTGTCCCCTGAGGATACTGGAACCATGACCCAATATTTCACTCACTCACAGTACCCTGTCAGTGAGCCAATACGTCCTTTGCTCCTGGTAGTTATGAGCACCAGGCCTGGTAGAGACAAGTTTCAATTGTCAAAGGCTTTGGTATGTTTGGCTCGGCTGGGAATTGATCGCCTAATAAATACAAGGTTCAATACTAATATGGTCCATTATATCCAATGGACTAGGCCGTATTATGTACATGTATCTATTCATACTTTAGTAGAACTCCTATCACCAACTGGCTTTTAGCATCTCCACCACCCGCTATATATATCCCACAATCTGACCAATGCACCACCATTAACACAGACTCAGGTGCATTCCAGACACCTCCACCAATACCAACCAATATGTTCCAAGAATAATATTTGGATGAGATATCTTATACCAAACAAAATATCTGAAAACAATCTTCAGTGAAAGACATAATGTAACACATTATTCCAAATTAAAAGACATACTGTATAAAATCTCGCTTTTGTCCATCTACTGCTACAAAGCACAATAATAAACACTACCAGCATTATTACAACTCCCCGTCCTGATATGACCTTAGATGTTGCCAGAATGTAAAACCTCAACCCAGAATGACGAGTGGCTCTAACCTGGTTAGATGCCTAACACCGCCTCCAGTAATGGGATGAAAATCAGTCTTCGCTGGGCTGCTCTGATGTTCTGTAGCCGTGGGAAAATGGTGTTCCTCTGCACAGGCAGCTGTCTACCATCACCATCTGCTGTGCCCCGTCCTGATATGACCTTAGATGTTGCTAGGACGTAAAACAACAACAAACAAACAACAAACCATCTGCTGTCTTCACGGATGACATCCCACCACGCGCAGACTGCAGCAGGGTCTTCTTACTAATTTCCAATAATGCCGTCCCCAAGCCTCGTCAGGAATGTTTTCTCAGGACAAGAAGGTTTCTCTATGTGGGAGTAACTGTTCTTATGTTTCAGAAATAATGTTCCTTCAACACGCTCGTCCTCCACCAGCATCATAATTACAGCTAGGGCTTATAAAATAAATACCCAAAACGATCCCCCACAAATCCTTTGAACGCATAATTAAAATATAAAACCTTCGCGTGAAAGAGCAGATGGTTTATATTACGTAATAGGCTAATCTTTGTACTGTAAAGGATATTGATTTTGACAATGAGTTTGACATAGGTTTGAACAATGATTGTATTTACTCGGTCGGCCCATCACAGGGTATGAGAGCGGCAATATAACAATATATAATGTAAACTAGATGGTCTAGCAAGCCGTGTTGGACTGGTGATGGTGGTGGGAAAGAGCGGATGCAGGGAGGGTTTCAATGGCTGATGATAACATACTGAGTTTGCATGGATTGTCTATGGCAATGGAGTAACATAATGGGATAGGGCTGTCGGGGTGGTGTCAGTACCTATAAGGAGGATATATATATATATACATATTTACATGTTCATTGGTTTTTGGAGTTTTACGTCCTGGCACCATATAAGGTCATGTGGAGAGTTCAGGCGCAAATCCGCGTAAACGCCAATGCAAACATGTAGTTTAAATACCTGAAAATAATTGTAATTCTCTCTAATTCCACTTTGCCAATGATCGCATGGTTATGGAGCAATGGACAAAATAGTACGAATATTAACAAATTTACCTCGTTGAAGGTTTGATTCCAATGTTTATCGCAATTTTTGGAATGGCGTTTACATGGTTTTGTGCCTCAACTCTTCATATATAATATATGCATATATCTACATATTATGGATAGCATATGTAAGTAGTGCAAATATATATATATATATATATATATATATATATATATATATAGATGTAGTGGGTATGGTTATCGAATGTGGATATGTACATATCTATTTATGATATGGTGATATGGATGGACATAGACACATATTTTGGGGATATATATATATATATATGTAGTGGACATATGGAGATAGATATGTACTGAGAAAATAATAAATGTAGTGAACACATACTATATGGTGAGATTAAATAGAATCACACGGGGTGATGATAAACACAGATGAATTCAGATATGCGATATTTACATTATAGTGGAACTATATATCTACATTTATGTAGTGGATATATGCACATATGTAATGGGTAAATAGATAAAACCTCTCGCTATATATATATGTAACCTATTATATATGTGTGTAGTATGTCTAAAACATATATATCGTCAGCATTATATATATATATGTAGTGATAACATTAGTTGTAGTGATAGGATATATATATAGAGAGAGAGATGGGGAAGATAAATAGATGGGGTGTATATATATATATATATATATATATATATATAAGTATAGTGAGGATAGCTATATGTAGGGACGATATATGTATATATATGTGTAATGGAAATATGTACACGTGTAATGAGGAAACAATTTCCAGTGCGCGACTAACAGTGTTGCGCGCTGTTAATTACGGTTTGGACCGGTAGTGGCGCCACGTCATGGGGCCGGAGGTACTTATTATGTAAGATGTACAAATGCACAATAATAATTACAACAATATTCCCCTTCCACGCCGTTATACTCGTATACTGCATATACATCACACACATCCTGATTGCGCATGGCTGAATAGCGCACATGGGGGGGGGGGGGCAGTTAAAACATATTCTAGAGAGGAGGGGGAATACTCCACAAATGCGGCAGGGATATGATTGTAATTCCTATCAAGCATTTATACTCGTATAATACGCTTTACATCATATATATGTGTGTGTAGTGAGGTTATAGCCAGACTACATATATATATATATATATATATATATATATAATATATGTATATGGTGAGGTTATAATTAGATCAGGTGATCTAAAATATGTCGGGGCCGGAGCGACGGCAAACCCGCCGGTGGCCACGGCGCTGTGGAATTTAATTAAAGCCCAACTCGCTCAGGCGGTTTCCTCAATCAAATCTGATTACTGCCGATGGTTAATGTTCCAATATCAAGGGGAGGGTGTGTGTGTGAGGGAGGGGGGGGGTGAAAGGGGAGGGGAGAAGGCGAGGGGAGAAGGGTGAGGGAGAGGCCGGATTTGATGCACACTACTCACACATTTCCGGTGTGAAATTATGAGAAGCCATGGCATTGCCGCCACGCGCAAAAGAAAAGAGTAAAAATGAAAAATAAATGTTAAAAAGCAAAAATAAACCCAAAAGCATCTCACTTTTCAACTTCGTGTGTCGTCTAGTAACTGGTGTCGGCTTCTTGTTGCGGCTGGTGTGGAGTATGTGGGTGCGGGGTACATGTAATGTGTGATTTGTTTAGAGGGGATGGGTGTGCGGGTGTGTGTGTGGTGTGCGTGTGGGGGATTTAATGAACAGACATGCATTGACAGAGGAGAACGGAGAGGTGCATTTCATGGCCTTGTAATTCAGCGTCTGCAGTTATTGACGCCGGCCGGCCAGGTACAATAAGGCATTGGCGTGAGCTTCCCATGTAAACATAAGGGACTGGCTGCGGCGGAGAGAGGAGCCCAGGCGGATTAGGGCTCCTCTAGGGGGCGCCAGAACCCTCCCTACCACCACATACACACACCGCTCCTACACACCCACACCACCTTCAACCCTATTGTGTCTGTTCAATACATTGATTACACCCCTCCAAAACAACGGAGGCCAGACGGGATGGCCGAATGAGTTAGAGCGTCCGTCTCGCGTGTTGGTAGATCGTGGGGTCTTGGGTTCGAAACCTGGTCGAGTCAAACCAATGACTTAAAAATTGATATTTGTTGCTTCCTAGCCTAGCCCTAGGCATTATTAAGATAGGGCAAGGACTGGTTGGCTCAGTGTCAGGATAATATGACTGAGTGGGATATCAGGTCATGGTGCTGGAGGCCTGGTCTTCCAGTATATCCATTTGGTGTGGAGTAACCCCTCCCACGTGACCAGTGTCGCCCCCACCGCCACCTTTCCTAACTACGGACGCTCAACACTGTGATTCGCGCCCGAGAATATAGACACACTTGTTGGAGCCGCGAGTAAAGTCATACTTGTATAAGCACACACCCACCCACCCCCGCCCACAATTGCCACACCCCCAACCCCACCACCAGTGGTAAGGTGCAGGTGAAGCCCGGTGGATGCGCCAGTACCAGTGTCAAGTAATGAGGGAGTGGGCATAACAGGTTTCTAATTACTTCTGTAGATTCACATTGTGGTAATTCGTATACATCACACATCTTCCAGTAGAGCTACATCCCAGTTCTACCTCGTGCATGACTCGCTAGTCCCAGCACCGACGATTCTCTGCTGGCGTCACCCTGTGGCACCTCCTCGCTGATCTATAAATCATCACCCTCCCTCCCCATCTTCGCTCTGAGGTTCAGCCTTTTGGGGGATTACTCATTGAAAGCTGCCTCCATGCAGGCCTAGCTAGGCCTCGCATGGACTTGTTCCTGAATCACCCCCTTGAGGACGGCTAGCTAACCAGACCTAATTTGTAAAAGACAAATAACAAATTAAAAAAAGACCCTAGTCCCAAAGAAATTACAAAAAATAAATAAAACCAGCGTGTTTTGACCACTCTGGAGTATCGGCCTGATTAGTTGACGGCTCATAATGGCATGCAGTCACGCACTGAGGTGATGACAACCAATTCAAAATACCATGACAGAGGAAGGGAACAACACATAGAGAGACTGCGAGATAGATAGAGAGAAGGGGAACAAGTCGATTATCTTAGGCCTGAATATTCCCTGCGACACCGTCACCAACATAGATTTCGGAGACTTGGTTTCTGAGTAGGGTCGTTTACTAGATATGTCTGAACAAGACGCGGGCGAGGCTCAATAAGGTATGGTGGGCTAGCTAGGGGTAATTTGGGGGTATGCCCGCGGTACTTATTAATGCATAGCGCGGGCGGACCAGCGGCCCGTGGTACCAACCCTCAGCCAATCAGAATCTCCGGTTGTGAGGACACTATATATATATATATATATATATATATATATATAAACCTAGCTTCAGTAGAAAGGAGGGCGAACAAACAGGTAGTGGCTTGAGTAGTTTTAATCTATGACAATCATCCGGTTTTGTTTGTTTGTTTGTTGTTTTATGTCCTAGCAACATCTAAGGCTCATATCAGGACTGGTGCCAACTTGTGACAGTGCACACTCATATCGTCTTCATAGTGCTGCCCCACTGGGAGACCAGGCCACCAGCACCATGACCTGATATCCCACTCAGTCACATTATCCTGACACTGAGCCAACTAATCGCAATCCTCCGGTGTGACTGACACTGGTCTACATCCAGTGGACGTCGAGGAGGACACATGTGGTGCCACCGGTACAGTGTTAGTTCTTACGGAGTATAACAATAATAATAATAATAATTCCCGTATGTATCTCTATACTTGCATAATGCATTATATCATCAGATATATATAGAGAGAGACACGTCTTGAAAGACGCCTTGTATCCAACCACTCGCCCTGCAATGTGAGTCCCGTTAGGGACAAATAAAACTGTATAATCCAATGAAACCGTCACCTTTCCGGAGCCCAAACATTTAACTAGATTTGAGCCGACATATCCAATCCAGACACTGGTGCTGTCTTGAGAGATTTATTGCAGTTTTCTGTTCCTGTCGCATTACAAAATGGGCAAATACAGCCCATGTCCTGCGTATCTGGGTGTGTGGACAGGAACATTAACTTCCAATGGTTACACGTCAAATATATGTAAAATCAACCCTTTAAAATAAAATCGAATATTTACTTCAAACTAGTATAACATAGGTTATGCTGATGAGGTTGATACAATGACAAACACTAGAATATGCTGGATTATGCAAATTTAATAACCGAAGCTTCATAGGTATTGCGATGTCGCAGTAATACATAAGAACAAACCAGGAATAGCGGCTGTGTTCTTTTAAAAATAAGACAGTAATCTTCAAGGCGATGACTTGTATCAAGCAGCGATCGCACTTCCTCACAAGCTGCTGCTGCTGTGCACGGCTTTGGTGAGAAGAGAAAGTCGCTTAAAGCGCTTACAGCAATCGCCCGCCATAAACCATGGCCATGACCCACCACACGCATCACACCCTGCCGTACCCACCCACATCCACGGCGCATCACCCACACTCACCGACCCCCAGTCATACCCAGCCGGACGCATCCACCCACATACTCCCACCCACATCCACACGCACTACCCACACTGAACCACACACACACCCACCCATACTCCACACACACCCCGCATAGACCAACCCCTACCCATTCATTCCCACCCGCATGCATCCACCCACATACTCCCACCCACATCCATGCGCACTACCCACATTGAACCACACGCAAACCCGCCCATACCCGCCCACATACACCAACCCATACCCATTCATTCTCACCCGCATGCATCCACCCACATACTCCCACCAACATCCACACACACTACCCACACTGAACCACACGCAAACCCGCTCACACCCACCCAGCATACACCAACCCTCACCCATTCATTCCCACTTGCACGCATCTACCCACATACTCCCACCCACATCCACGCGCACTACCCACACTCAACCACACACCCACCCGCTCACACCCACCCCACATACACCAACCCATCCCCATTCATTCCAACCCACACGCACCCACCCACATACTCCCACTAACTTCCACGCACACTACCCAGACTGAACCACACACACACCCGCCCACACCCACACCGCATACACCAACCCGCACCCATTCATTCACACCCACATGCATCCACCCACATACTCCCACCAACATCCACGTGCACTACCCACACTGCACCACACGCACACCCGCCCACACCCACCCGCATACACCAACCCACACCCATTCATTCTCACTCACACGCACCCGCCCACATACTCCCACCCACATCCACGCACACTACCCACACTGAACCACACACACACCCGCTCACACCCACCCGCATACACCAACCCACACCCATGCATTCCCACCCACACGCATCCACCCACATACTCCCACCCACATCCACATGCACTACCCACACTGAACCCCACACGCACCCAGCATACACCAACCCGCACCCATTCATTCCCACCCGCATGCATCCACCCACACACTCCCACCAACATCCACGCACACTACCCACACTGAACCACACGCACACCCGCCCACACCCACCCCACATACACCAACCCATACCTATTCATTCCCACCAGCACACATCCACCCACATACTCCCACCCAGGTCCACGCACACTACCCACACTGAACCACACACACACCCGCCCACACCCACACCGCATACACCAACCCGCACCCATTCATTCCCACCCGCATGCATCCACACACATACTCCCACCAACATCCACATGCACTACCCACACTGAACCACACGCACATCCGCCCACACCCACCCCACATACACCAACCCATACCTATTCATTCCCACCAGCACACATCCACCCACATACTCCCACCCAGGTCCACGCACACTACCCACACTGAACCACACACACACCCGCCCACACCCACACCGCATACACCAACCCGCACCCATTCATTCCCACCCGCATGCATCCACACACATACTCCCACCAACATCCACATGCACTACCCACACTGAACCACACGCACACCCGCCCACACCCACCCCACATACACCAACCCATACCTATTCATTCCCACCCGCACACATCCACCCACACACTCCCACCCACATCCACGCACACTACCCACACTGAACCACACACACACCCGCCCACACCCACACCGCATACACCAACCCGCACCCATTCATTCCCACCGGCATGCATCCACACACATACTCCCACCAACATCCACATGCACTACCCACACTGAACCACACGCACACCCGCCCACACCCACCCCACATACACCAACCCATACCTATTCATTCCCACCCGCACACATCCACCCACACACTCCCACCCACATCCACGCACACTACCCACACTGAACCACACACACACCCGCCCACACCCACCCGCATACACCAACCCCTACCCATGCATTCCCACCCGCACATATCCACGCACATACTCCCACCAACATCCCCATGCACTACCCACACTGAACCACACACACACCCGCCCACACCCACACCGCATACACCAACCCGCACCCATTCATTCTCACCCGCACGCATCCACCCACATACTCCCACCAACATCCACCTGCACTACCCACACTCAACCACAAGCACACCCGCCCACACCCACACCGCATACACCAACCCACACCCATTCATTCTCACCCGCACGCATCCACCCACATACTCCCACCAACATCCACGCACACTACCCACACTGAACCACACACACACCCACCCACACCCACACCGCATACACCAACCCACACCCATTCATTCCCACCCACAAGCATCCACCGACATACTCCCACCAACATCCACCTGCACTACCCACACTCAACCACAAGCACACCCGCCCACACCCACACCCTGCATACACCAACCCATACCCATTCATTCCCACCCGCACACATACTCCCACCAACATCCACGCGCACTACCCACACTTAACCCCACACCCACCCCGCATACAACAACCCATACCTATTCATTCCCACCCGCATGCATCCACCCACACACTCCCACCCACGTCTACTCTCACCCACACATCCATACACACCACCCACACCCAACCACACATACCCACACCCACATCAGTAAACACTCACCCACACCCATTCATGTCCAACCACACCCATCCAGCCACATCTACACCCACATCCACCTACACCCACACCCGTACACACCCACATACATCAATCCTCACCCCACACATCCATACACACCACCCCACAACCACACCCATCCACCCTCACCGACCAACACCCATCAGTCACCGACACTCACCCACATCCTCCCACACTCTCCCATTCCCACCCACTGACACACCCCACACAAACCCACACAACGCGCACACACGCACCCCCCCCCATTCCACCATTCCCACATTCACCCGCAACCCACACACACACACAACCACCCACAGCCATATTCACACAGGCTCCCCATTTCGGCACCGCGTCGACGCTCAGATAAGTCAAATGGAGTGTGTGAGCAGGATGGCGCCGCAGGGGGGCGCTTCGGTGATATCTCCTGAGTTTTGCGCCAGTGTGTGTGCGGGTGTGTGTGCGCGTGTGTCTGTGTGTGTGGGAGGTGATCGTGAGGGCACTGTAATGTGAAAAGCTATTACATATAATCCTTGATGTGAATATAAATAACAAAGATGGCCCAACCAGACAGACTGGCGATATTTATAGCGCGGGATGAGCTTTGAAATCAAAATATATGTGTGGATATGTCTTCTAACTTTATATGTGAATATCAATGAGAAATATACTGAAAACAGACGTAGTTGTGAGTTTTGGCAGTACACTGGGGGTTCTTAAAGGTGAAAAGATTATGTGTACATGTGTTATGTACTCTATTATGTGAATATAAATTACAAATGTGATAAAACCAGGCAGATTGGCGAGGTTGTTGTGGTTGTGGAGGGCATCTTCAGCGTTATTCAATTGCCCGAAAGGTTGCACTCAACTAAATAATTCAGGTTATGATTGGTAAAATATGGTACTTACCTAAAGATATGGACAGGCTTTAAAGCCAATGCATCCTGCAACTTTAAGTCAAAGCAGCCAGCATTGCTCCCGGTACATATTCTTCCGTCACATAGTTTTTTTTTACACGGGCCGGCAATTGCTTCCACTAGTTGACAGCTGGTTGAAGTGTCTGAGTCAGGGGCGTGTGCATGGGGCGACACCATTGGTTAGGGCAGTTCGATTCCCAGTCGAGTCAAACCAATGACGTATCAAATTGATACTTGTTACTTCCTAGCCTAGCCCTTAGCATTATTAGGATAGGGGAATGACAGGTTAGCTCAGTGTCAGGATAATGTGATTGAGTGGGATATTGGGTCATGGTGGCGGTGGCCTAATTTTCCAGTGGGCCAACACTATAACATCACCATGAGTGCGCACTGTCACAAGTCGGTACCCATCCTGATACCACCTTACATGTTGCCAGGACGTAAACAACTAGCTTCCACTAGTTGAAGTGTGTGAGTCCGGGGTGGGTGGTTGGGTGGGGCATCACCATTGTTTAGGTGAGAGGAGATGCCTCTGCTGTGGACGCGCCAATGATGAATCGGCTTCGCTCGCGCCTTGGGTGCCGATGTAGCAGCAACCCCCGAGCAGGCTGATCGGTGGCCCGAGGACCACACCCTAAAAGGATTACTACGTCACCTGCAATCCCCGGTCGCCATCATTTCTTTCTTCCCACTCTCGCGGGAACATCGGCCGGTGAGATCTGGCCGGTGTGGATATTATCACAATGGTGGATCCTGATATGTGGTATTCTAAATCTATTGTTATTGCATACTATATTGTTATTCTATGTTATATTGTGATCGATAATACATCGTTATTCTATGTTATTATCTATTGTATTGATATTATATATTATATTGCTGATAGCAATATAATATATCATAGAGATGCTATTGCATATTATATTGTCATTTTATTGTATAATGTTATTGAATATTATATTGTTATTGTATATTATATTGTTATGCTGTGCTACATTGGTATTCTAAATTATTATATTATATTGTATCGGTATTATATATTACATTGTTATTGCATATTATATTGTTATTCTATATTATATTGACATTGAATATTATATTGCTATTCTATACTACAGTGTTATACTATGTTATGTTGCTATTCTATATTATTATATACTGTATCGGTGTTAAAGAATATATTGTTATTGCATATTTTATTGTTGTTCTATATTATATTGATATTGAATATTATATTGCTATTCTATACTATATTGTTATACTATATTAATTTGTTATTCTATATGTCATTGCTATTCTATTGTATATGACTATTACGCACTGTAATGCTATTAATATTATATTAGTATACTTGACTAGTTTTTAAATATACATTTTTCTGAAAATATGTATTAAAATATTAGCTTTTGAGATCAAATGAAATATCCAAACGCACTTTTAAGCATCTATTCGGTTAATATCGTCTAGACCAATTAGGTACCATGCTAGACCCCATTGATAATAGGAACAGATAAGGAATAGTTCACCCCATCACACACCTCATCCATGATAACACCACACTTTGACAAACAACCCTGAGCACCTACCTTACCCTGGATGGCTATCCCATTAATGCAGTAATATACTTTCTTAGGTTTACTCATCTATCCTAACTAGGTCATCACCATCACTAATCTCTTGAAGTTGTATAGTCCGATGAAAACATCAACTTTTCTAAACAAAAACACTTATCTAGATTTGATTCTACATATTCAACTTAGATACTGATGCACTTATTAAGCATTTGTTGCTGCATAGAAGGGCATAATAAGTCAATTAATAGAAACCGTTACTGTTAAAGTCTGGTGTCAGAGGTTTGGCGTGCTTGCCAATATTATTTTGGTATGTGTTGACATCAAATATCTCCAAACTTAGCCATTTAAAATTGAAGTTACTTCAGACTGAAGTAAAGTAGATTATAACGATTAGTATAATATATGTATCCCAGAAAATTGCATAAACTCAAAAGCATCGGACTAGCCGACTTTAACTGTGAGGGCTTTGGGTGACTATGCATCCAGTTTCTCCAGGTTTCCCAGTTCTTCACTTTGTTTTTCTCTCCCTTTTGCTGTCTCTTTCAATATGCTTTTGACCAGACCTGATTAAAGGGGAGTCTGGTCATACCACTGCACATTGTGTCCCTGTACAATCGGCAGCAGAACTTTGTATGGTTCACAGTGGTTCACTGGCCTGCTGGATCTTGTCATGGACTTCCTCATTAGTAACATGGTCTTTGTATGAGATGTGTAGTATCTCGCAGTAGCACCTCCTTTCCATTGTTTGAAGTCTGCTTTGAAGCTGTGCTGTGAGGGTAAAGTAGATATCCACATGGATACCTATGCTTGCATGGAGATGCTTATTCAGCTTGCTGAATCGTTTATATATATATATATATATATATATTGTCATTCAATATGCAATTATTAATCTATGCATCTGCCATCTAATGAATGGATGGCTGAATGAATTAGAGCGTCCATCTCCAGTGTTGGTAGATCGTGGGATCGTGGGTTCAAACCCTGGTCGAGTCAAACTAATGACTTAACAAATTGATACTTATCGCTTCCTAGCCTGGCACTCAGCATTATTAGGATAGGGCAAGGACTGGTTGGCTCAGTGTCACGATAATGTGACTGAGTGGGATATCAGGTCATGGTGCTGATGGCCTGGTCTTCCAGAGGGGCAGCACTATCAAGTCACCATGAGTGCGCGCTATCAAGTCGGTACCCGTCCTGATATAACATCAGATGTTGCTAGGACGTAAAACAACAACAAACAAACATGATAGGAACATGTAGTAAATTAGTATGCACTACTATTAGCTTGCTTAGATACAATAATACTAACATTCTGATATGTATCAACTGTCCCCATTATCTGTAACACTTCTTCCATGTAGGCCTACCGAACGCGGTGGCCGAATCGACAGAGTGCAGACCCCCATTGCGGGAAATCAGGAGTCCAATTCCCAGTCAAGTCAAACTAATTACTTACAAAACTGGTATTTGCCCGGCGATATTCATTATTAGAATAGGGCAGGGACTGGTGCGCTCAGTGTCACGATAATGTGATTGAGTGGATTATGGTGCGGGCGGCCTGGTCTCCCAGGTGGGCTGCACTATAAAGTCACCATGAGTGTGCACTGTCACAAGTCAGTAGCCGTCCTGATAGGACCTTAGATGTTGCCAGGACTCAACACTCCCAAAACCCAACCATCCTCTTCCATATGACCGTCATACGCATAATGAGGGCGTGTATTACAAGCTTCTGGGTGTCTGCTTCGACGCCTTGTCCTAAATAAAGCCTTGCCCGTCGGAATGGGACGCCGCTATTGACCCCGGTGCCCCCTGGGATAGCCCGGACCGGCATAAGTCAGGTTGTCTCCAATCTGAGCAAAATACGGCAATAGGGGACTGCATGTATGGCCCTGAGTTCTGATTGCTTGTCTGCTTTTATCGGGTGGGTGTAGGAAAGTAAGCTGGTTGTGGAATAAGGTTGGCAAAGTGCAGAAGCAGTAGTACAGTACAACCCCGTTAAACCAAGCTCGGTTAAACCAAACGATCGGTTAATCCACACTTTTTTCGGCGGCCCGGCACACTACTACCATTTATCATATAAAAAAGTTGGTTAAACCAAAGTCGGTTAATCCAAAGTATTTGTTAATCCAAACAAATTTGACGGCCCCAGGTCACTTGCATTACAGTTAAACCAATCTTTCATGTGGTTTTAAGGTCATCTGAGACTTTTTTATATGATAAATGGTAGTATTTTGCCAGGTCGCCGACAAAAGTTTGGATTAACCGATCGTTTGATTTAACCGATGTTGGTTTAATGGGGTTAAACTGTATATACATAAACACACAATAATCATTGTGTCCACATAGATTATACATTCATACTGCACCCTAGATAAAAGATTCACCCCTGCACCCCCGTTTTTGCCAAAGCCAAGTCAAAGTCAAAGTTCGGTTAATCCAAACAAATTTCTAGGGTCCCTTCAAGTTTGGTTTAACGGGGTTATACTGTACTTGTATTCTGTGTCTGTATAGGGTGGGTGTGTGGGTGGGGGAAGGGAGGATGGGTTGAGGACTGTTCTGTTTTATGTGAGTAAGGGGACACTGTTGCTGAGTGTGTAGGAGGACAATGGTGGGGTGGGATTATTGAGTGACTGTGAGAACACAACGGAGGTCACTGAGTGCACTAGGTGAATCCGACTGTGGGAACTGAGTATGTTTGTATATGGGTGGAGTGGTAGGACTCGGAGAAAGTAGACAGAGTATGACAGACAGAAAGTATGACATCAGGATTATATTTGACTGGGGATAAACTGTAATCAATTTACCCCCAGTGTTGGGGGGAATGGGTATGGTGAGAGGGTGGGGTGAAGTAGCTAGGTTTATTTACATAGGGCGAAGTGTGGATGACATAAGAGGCGTAATCGATTAATCGACTCTGGTCACCCGAGCCACTTGTTTGCGCATGCGCACATCCTGCAGACTCGGGTTGAATAATCGAAGACGCTTGGGTTGTTTTGCACACGGCACATGTATTTGTCGACTCCACTCGCGGTGTTCTATTTGAAATTCTGACGACTCGGGTGACCCGAGTCGCCCGGGTCGTGTTAATCGATTACGGCCAAGGTGAGGGGTGGGGTGGAGTGGGTAGGTGTGTGTACATAGGATAATTGGTTGGGCAAGCAGTAAGTAAAAGAGCAGTATATTTTGTGTGGACAAATCAATTGCAGGGATCATATCAGGATGGATAAGTTGTACAACGTCCAATTATGGACATTTGATTATATTGCCCCAATGGGACACCATGCAGCCTGCACTGTGTGCATATATCTTGTGACAGTGCACACTCATGGCGTCTTCATAGTGCTGCCCCACTGGTAGACCAGGCTGCCAGCACCATGACCTGATATCCCACTCAGTCACATTATCCTGACACTGAGCCAACCAATCGCAATCCTCCGGTGTGACTGACACTGGTCTACATCCAGTGGAGGTCGAGGAGGACTCATGTGGCACCACCGGTGCAGTGTTAGGCCTTACGGAGTATAACAATAATAATAATAATATCTTATATATTATATTGCTGATAGCATCCCTACACATGTCTACGCTGTGTAGGGATGCATCTACCGTCGACACAACCCGTTCGTGCCTTCTTTTAGGCATTTTGAGAACTAGGCAAGGGAGTGACACACATTAATTTTGTAAGTCTCTGGTCTGACCCAGTTGTGTACGGGGATCGATACCGCCATCTGGATGCCGGTGCTTCGAATGGCGGAACCGGAAGTGGACGCGCCACCATTAGTACCAGAGTTGAAGCAGTAGGGGTGGGGTGTATAAGGCAGAAGGCACTAGCGTACATTATATATAGGGAGTTGGTTGGTTGTTGGAGTTTTACATAGTTGCAACAGGTAAGGTCATATCAGGATGCATACTGACTTGTGACAGTGCACAGTCATGGCAGCTGTATAGCACTGCCCCACTGGGAGATCAGGCTGCCGGCACCATGACCCCATTTCCATGTCAGTCATATTAAGATCATCATCATGCTGTCGGTCGCGATGCGACAAAGACTGCTTTCATTACTTGACTGCCGCTCTCCATTTAGCTCTCTGCTGTGAGAGTTGCATCCATGAGTCGGTCTTAATGTCTCTCAGCTTCAGGTTTCTCTTGATGGTATCTTTGAACCGGAGACGGGGGCGCCCTCTCTTTCTGTAGCCAAAAGACAGTTGAGAATAGAGGATCTGCTTTGGTAGCCTGTCTGATGACATCCTCATGAGGTGTCCAGTCCACCGGAGATTCTTTTTGATCAGAAGATCTTCCATAGAGGGCAGCCCCATCCGTTCGAGTATTTCCTTATTCGTCACTTTGTCCTTCCAGGTTAGCCTCATGATTGAACGCAGATGTCGCATCATGAAGGCATGCAGCTTTTTCACCTGCTGTCTGTACGCTGTCCAGGCCTCGGCTCCGTATAGTAGGGTGGATAGCACGATTGCGCGGTAGATCTTACCTTTGACCCGAATGGACACATGGTGGTTGTTCCAGAGTCTCTGGCGTAGTCGGCCGAAAGATGCGCTAGCCTTGGCCATCCTCCTCTGTATCTCAGCATCAATGCGTCCATCACTTGATATTGTGCATCCAAGATAGGTGAATTCCGGAACAGAGTTCAGCTTGTTTCCGTCAACCATGATCTCCTCCTCTCGGGTTCTTGTAGAGTTGGGTTGGTACAGCACCTCCGTCTTCTTGATGTTAATTTTCAGGCCAAACTTCTTTGATGCATCGGAGGAAGCGTCCACTATTTTCTGGGTCTCTTCAGCAGAGTGGGCAACCAGTGCACTGTCATCTGCGAATAGTAGCTCTCTCACCAGTATCTGAGTAGTCTTGGTCTTCGCTCTGAAGTGTGCGACATTGAATAGGTCAGCGCTCTGTCTGGACTGTATATAGATGCCATCCCCCATGTCTCGGAAAGCCTCGTCTAGCATTGCTGATAGGAAGATGGAGAAGAGCGTGGGGGCCAGTACACAACCTTGCTTGACCCCATTGGTAACCCCAAACGATTCCGAGACTTCCCCTCCAGCACTAACATTCGCCATCATTCCTGTATGTAGAGCCTCGATCATAGTTGTGAACTTCTCTGGGCATCCGTACTTCCTCAGTAGCTGCCATAGCCCGGTCCTCCCGACTGTATCAAATGCCTTAGTGAAATCGACAAATACCATGTACAGTGGTCGGTCCTGCTCAATGCACTTTTCTTGTAGCTGTCGGAGACAAAATATCATATCCACAGTGCTCCGGTTACCTCTGAAGCCACACTGTGACTCTGGAACTACACCAGGTGTTATGTGAATAGATAGTCTGTTGAGTAGGATCCTGGCGAAGATCTTCCCTGCTATGGAAAGAAGAGAGATTCCTCTATAGTTCCCACAGTCTGATGACACTGAGCTAATCAGTCCATGTCCTAGCCTACTAATTCTGAGTGCCAAGCTAAGAATCGACAAGTATCATTGGTTTGACTCGACCGGGAACCAAACTCCAGATCTCCCGCACGCGAGGCCGCGCTCTATGCACTCGGCCACCGCGCCCGGTGTGTAGAAGAGGCGTGACAACTGCAGGGTTGCGGGGTGGGTTGCGGAGTGGGTTGCGGGGTGGGTTGCGGAGTGGGGCGGGTGGCAGGGCCGCAGGGTGGGGTTTGGTTAATGGGGCTCGGTGCGCCTGACACTGACAATGCACGGTGACTATTTACGTCGCCGCTAGAGGCGCGCGGGACGGCTGCCTGACGTAATAACGACCGTTGCTCGGCGCGCTGACGATCCGAACTCGCAGGAAACCCGGTGCCCGCTATAAACACGCCCGGGGATGACGGGGGTGAAAAAGGGGGCGCCACTGGCGCTGTCATCCTAATTGAAATTACCACGCCGTTGTCAACAGAGCGCATGGTTACCAAACTGACACATAACCCGAGTTTACTGACAACGCTACTCCGTGGCGTCATATAGCAGTAGTTGCTTCTGTTTTTCTGGGCCTGTTTTTTTTGGTAAATTAATTGTATTCATATCGAATTTTTTTTAAGCGCCGTAGTAATGGTCTTCAGATAAATATGTAATTGTTGTCATGGTTAATATACTAAATTGTTTCCATGGTTAATATAGTAAATTGAAGTGTGATGTAAATTCTGAAATTAAAGTGTACACAATGCAATAAGTAATGAGTAGGACGTACATTCAATCATTTTACCGGGCGCGGTGGCCGAATCGGTAGAGCGCGGGCCTCGGGTGTGCGAGATCGGAAGTTCGGTTCCCAGTCCAGTCAAACCAATTACTAAATAAAATTGATACTTGTCGCTTGCTAGCCTGGTGCTTCTCAGTACTAGGATAGGGCAAGGACTGGTTAGCTCAGTGTCAGGATAATATGACCGAGTTGGATATTGGGTCATGGTGCCAGTGGCCTGATTTCCAAGTGGGGCAGCACTAAAAAGTCATCATGAGTGGGAACTGGCAGAAGTTGGTACCCGTCCTGATATGACCTTAGATCTTGGCAGGGCATAAAACTCAAACAACCAACCAATCATATAAAGCATTTAAAATGTACATGCACAGGTTTAGTTGTTGGCTAAGGATTTCCAATTCAATATATTCGAATAGTAATACCTTTAAATCTGCACAGTCCGATGAAAATATCTAGTTTATTGGTTTGCTCGGGGAATTGTATGTCCTGGCACCATGTCTGGTCACATCCGGCCCGGTGATTCGATGGTTCGCACTCCTGGTGACATAAACGTGCTGGGACATTGTATCGTTGATACCACGCCACTGCTAGCATGACATACATGACACATCGCGTGTTGCTGACATGATATCCCCTTCATTCACATTGCACTGAAACTGAGCCAAGTGGTCCTTGGTCTACCCCTGTAATGCCGACAGCCAGGCAATCCAGAGACGAGTATCAGCTTTCTACGTCTCTGATTTGACTCGGACAGGAATAGAACGCACGACCTCCCGCATAATAAATGATTGTCCTAACGATTAGTCATTCTATTCAATTTAGTAGCAAGAGTCATTTAACAGGGGGGGGGTGGTACTTCAAGCCTATGCGCTGTACCTTTGTTTGCACTATATTTGTTGATTGATTGGAGTTTGCTGTGCTAAGCGCATCTCAGTTCATACCATAATGCTTCTTTGCAGTGATATTTCACAGTGATGCCACACTAGGATGCTATTCATATTTTAAAGCGGAATTGAGAGGTCCAATGATTTGCGATGATGGTTTATTTTGTATTCTCTTTCAATTTCCCAAGTCTACGTCAGAATAGATAAATGATGTGCACAGGAAACAGCAGATCCATATCCTGTTAATAGTAACTGTTCTTTTGTTCAGACCAAGCAGTATTTGCTCAGATTTAGAGATCGTCATCATTCACCTCTACGCTGTGTAGGGATGCATCTACCATTTTCTGTCTGATATACTCATTCTTCGCATCCTCTTTGTTATGTATGTACCAAGGCACGGCAGGCCGGGAACCAGCCCGTCGGGACCAGCGTCACAGGCGACCAGCATAGACTGGCAGACACTGTAATAAAGTATTGAGTAACTAGACGTCAACATGTGCAGTCGTTCCTGAGTTCTAACTTTACATGGTGTTAGATGTGGGGTACTCTTCTGTCAGCATATATTTGCCAATTATCGCCAACTTTTAAGCGTTTTTTTTCGTGGCTCACTCTCTTCCATTTATTCCCCACTGGTTTGATTTTAAACTAGTTGAACGTAGGAGAGATTACCGTGGGTCAAATGTGGTGTAAGTACGTTAAACTAGGGTGAAGCACGTTAAGGTTATGGCAGGTTTTGGTACGGATAAATATGTTATGGTATGGATGCCGGTACGTTCAACTACGTTCAACTATGTTGAACTACATTGAACTACGTTCTACATTTGTTATCCTCCACTATGGTCAACTACATCCAACAGTCCAAGTATGTCCAACTATGCTAGAGTATGCTAGAGTATGCTAGAGTATGCTAGAGTATGCTAGAGTATGCTAGATTATGCTAGAGTATGCTAGAGTATGTTAGAGTATGCTACAGTATGTTAGAGTATGCTACAGTATGCTCCAGTATGCTACAGTATGCTACAGTATCCTAGAGTATCCTAGAGTATGTTAGCATTACGGATGCAAATTCAGCCTCTAATATAGTGCTCTTTTGAACATGTGCAAAAAGTAAATCGGACATCATGGCTCACCCATGTTATTACCAAGTTAACATCATGGACAAGTATGGCTGACAGTACGTTATACTACGTTCAACTACGTTCAACTACGGTCAACTACGTTCAACTATGGTAGCCTCCACTACGTTCAACTATGTCCACTAACGAGTATGTGACCGGGGCATATAATATAACTCACTACCACTCTCCTCCTCCTCTTCCAAACACCGTCTGACGGGATGGCCGAATGAGTTGAGCGTCCGCCTGCCATGTTGGTAGATCATGGGATTCAAACCTGCAGATTCAAATCCTGGTCGAGTCAAAGCATGACTTAAACAATGATACGTGTCGCTTCCTAGTCAGGCATCAGGCATTATTAGGATAGGCTAAGGACTGGTTGGCTCAGTGTCAGGATAAACTGACTGAGTGGGATATCTGGTCATGGTGCTGGTGACCTGGTCTCCCAGTGGGGAAGCACTGTAAAGTCACCATGAGTGCGCACTGTCAGAAGTCAGTATCCATCCTGATATGACCATAGTCGTTGCCAGGACGTAAAACCCCGACAACCAACCAACCTAGTCCTCTTCTTCCCTCATGCTAACTCTCAGGCTCTCTCTAACTTCTCACACTTCTTCTCTTGCTCTTGACAGGCCCCCTCACTCATTGTGACACCTTTTACCGGGCTCGTTGCCTTGATTACATGTTTTAATGACGGACTTGGGGTTAACAGATGTCAACATGATGCGGGTACTAACCAGATTACTTCAGTGTCCTGAAGGCTACAGGAACAAAATCACCCCCATTACCGTCATCATACACTTACCGCAGTACACCATAGGGACACGTGTAAGCGGGATTGGCTAATTCTATGTCTCCTGCTAGACGATCTACACCCGCCCCCTCACCCCCGTCACTAAATATTCACCGCCGCCCTCCTTCACAGGGATTAGCAAACCATATTTTCACCCCGAGAACATTGGCTTCTATTGTTGATTGATCGGGTTTCCTGTGCGAAGTGCACCTCAGCTCATACCATAATGCTTCTTAGCAGTGATATTTCACAGTGATGCCACACTAGGATGCTATTCATATTTTAAACTGGAATTGAGAGGTCCAATGATCGCCACAATGGTTTATTTTGTATTCTCTTTCAATTTCCCAAGTCTACGCCAGCTCCTAATCGGGTCCGGGTGAACTAAATGTACAGTTGGTTGGCTGTTGTAGTTTTACATCCTGGCAACATCTAAGGCCTTATCAGGACGGGTAGCGACTTGTGGCAGTGCACACTCCTGGTGACTTTATAGTGCTGCCCCACTGGGAAATCAGGCCGCTGGCACCATGGCTCAATATCCCACTTACTCATATTATCCTGACACTGAGCCAGCCAGTCCTTGCCCTATCATATTAGTGCCGAGCGCCTATTCAATCCGAGTCAGCCACCGCGCCCGGTGCTAAATGTGCATGGGCATATAATAATAAGTTGAAACCTTCCTTTATAACACACCAGCAGCAAGTAATATATTTTCGGTGGTACAGTGAATGGTGCTACCATCGGAGCTGAGGTTGACTCAGCTGGACCACAAGATGAATAATCCAGACTCAATGAATGAGGGGAGTGCTGGGGAGCATGAGGGATATTCCAGGCTATTATACTCGTATAATTCTCATACAGCATAATATATATATATATAGATATATATATATATATCTGTACATATACATTTAAGATCGGGCTAGACAAACAAAGGAGCAGTTCGCTTAAAGTTGGAGTAATCAGATGGCTTTTGAATTGTTGCCAGGTTTTTGAGATAAATATATCAGGTTGACCATAATAGTCTACTTAGCATTTTAATCTGAGCTAACTTGAATGACGATTGAGTAACTTTAGAGATATTTGAAGTGAAAATATTACAAATAAATTTAGTGAACACACTAAAACTCCAATAGTGGAAGCCAAGTTGTGAATGCTTTCTCAATTGACCATGACCACATGGCACAGTAACCTAATTAATGAGGTCACAACTTCTCAACTATATTCCACGCAACACAAAGCCCCACACTACGTCTGGGGTTTGACGTCATGGTAACATCTACGATCATATCAGGACGGGTCCCGATTTGTGAAAGTGCACTCATGGCGACTTTCTTGTCCCTCCCCACTGGGAAACCAGGCTGCCAGCATTATGACCCAATTTCTGACATTCGCTGATAGTGATACTGAGCTAAGCAGTCCATTCCCTTATCATAGTAATGTCGAGTGCCACCCTAGTTAGTTACACATATCAATTTTGTAAGTCAGTAGTTTGACTCTCAGGGATTCGAACTACCGACCTTCAACACAGGAAACCTGCGCTCTTACCGATTCGACCACCGCATCCTGTGTTGCATAGTACGTAATATATTCACATGTTCTATAAACACTCTACACGTTATGCAAATGTTGTTGCATCCTTTCTTTCCTTGACAAAAGTCAGTAAGGCTAGCAAACATTAGAAGTAGAACCCGATGCCTGATAGAATCGTATTTGTAAGCACTTAAATTGCACATCTGTCTATCGGATATTCACTGCACACTGTTTGGCCGCATTTTGTGTTGGTTGAATACATTCAATTACACAAAGATATCAGAAAGCTATAATGAGATCACATCACCGAATAATCCCCAAATGCTTTATATAATAATCATGACTATTGGAATCAACAAACACTCATTTTAAAGCTAAAATAAGAACAGTTATCGAATGGCATCTCATTACTTGCATGGTAAAACGAGAGTGATTAAAATAGTACACCGATCCTCCTATTTACATGTTCTATAAACCCTTCCATCAAAAGCTGCACCACTGGTATGAATGGGAGGGGATTACAGACATATTGGACACATCAATTGTGATCCTGGCAGAGAAGTGTGCGCGCATGGCTGCTCGACAGTTGGGTTGGGTGTGTGTGTGTCTGGGGGGGGGGGGGTGCGGGGAGTAGGCTAAGTAGATTACGCGTACGCTTCCCATACCTAACTGGGGCGGGTCACCCCGAGCCGGTCATTGGAAACGTGGTTCTCGGAGCAGGGCGCCCGCACGCCGACCGCCCTATTGCCGGTAGCCCCGCCGTGATCAATAGGACGATTGGATTAAAACAAGTGATAAATGAGGCGCCAGTCCCGAGGATCCATAGCGGCGCGGGTGGGCCGGCGGAGAGGGTGGGTGTAGGGGGTGGGAGATGGCGCGGGGGAGCCAGGGGAGCGGGTGGGGGGGTGTTGGGAGTGGTGGGGGGGATGGGGGAGTTGGTGTTGGACGAAGGGGGTCGGGGTGGATGGAATTAGGCGGGTGAACTGGGAAAAGGGAACATGGCTGCGTGAGAGATGGGGGCAGAGGAAATAGGGATGCAGTGAGGATGGGCGGAGATGGGGGCGCGGGAGATAAGGGGAGGAGATGAGATGGGAAGAAATGGAGGCAGGGGGAGGAGGGAAGGAGGGGAGGAAGGGAGGAAGGGAGGAGGGCAGGAGGGGAGGATAGCAGATGGGGAGGAGGAGAGGACGGGAAGAAGGAAGGAGGTGTGGAGGCGGGGTGCGGGGAAGGAACGGGAAGGTGGAGCAAGAGAGGAGGGGGAGGGGAGAAAGGGAGGAGGGGAGAGGGGAGGAGGGGATTAAGGGAAGCTGCGAGGAGGGAAGAGGGGATGAGGGGGAGGGGAGGAGGGGAGGTGGGGTGCGGGGAAGGAACGGAGGGGCGAGGAGCGGAGGAAGGTTAGAAGTGGAGAAAGGGAGGAGGGGAAGAGGGGAAGAGAGGATGAGGGGATTAGGGGCGGAGTTGAGTAGGGTCAGCAGGAAAGGAGCGGAGCAGCGCAGGAGGGCGAGGACAGCAGGGGAAGGAGAGGAGAAGGGGATGGGAGGAGGGGTTGAGGACAGGTGACTGGTAGCAGTATTGGAAATGGGGAATTCTGAGAGGTAAAAACAAGTGAGTATTGCAGTGAGATTTTAAACAGAAGGGAGGGGTAGGAAGGGACTATTTGGTGACAATGGCGCAGATATCAGACATCAGAGCGATGGGCGATGAATCAGGATAGCCCCGATGTCGAGGCGTATGTGGATGGTGACGATGTTGGAGAGATACAGATGGGTGCGAAGATGGACAATATCATGAGGATGAACATGGGTATGAGGATGAATATGGAAATACGGATGGATATATGGATGGATATGGATATGAGGATGAATATGGGTATGAGCATGATTATGGATGTGAAGGTGAATATGGGTATACCGATGACTATGGGTAATTAGGATGAACATGGGCATGACAATGAATATGGGTATTAATGTGGAAATGAATTTTGAAGAGTAGGGTAGTTGTGAGGATGAATATCGGTATGGATATGATGATGGATATGGAGATATGAGGATGATAATATGTATGGAAATAGATACAGGGAGCAGAACAAGCATGTGTATGTAGATTGGTATGGGTATCAGGAATAAAATGGGCATGAGGATGAATGTCGATGGTAATCATGGCAACAAAGGTATATATCCTATATAGATTTATATGGCTGTGGGGATAAACAGGAGTCTAATGATTAAAATCTATGAGGGCAAATATTATTTGAGGATGCATATATGTATGACGATGAATATGATATCAAGAGGAATATCCTATGAAGATGAGTAGGTCATGAACATGAATTATGAATATGCTATGAATATGAATATGCTATGAAGATGAATATATCATGAAGATGAATATGCTATGAAGTTGAATATGTAATGGCGATGTATATGACATGAGGATTATATGGTAGGAAGGTGAATATAGGTATAGTAATAAATATGGTATACGGATAGATAGATAGCTGTGGTATATTGCATGGTATATGGTAGAAAGATGAACATGGGTATGTTTCTAACCTAGGATGGGTTGCTGCTGCTACTAGCTAGCAGTGCTAGCTAGGCTGGAGGGGTGGTTGATGGTATGGCTGGAGAGATGACTGAGCGCGATATTAGAAGGATACATGATGGCGAAATGGATGATTGCCTTCTGTAGCCGTGGGTGATGACGATGTCTGATAGTAGCCATGCTGGTGTGATATGTGAGGGGGGGGGGGCAGGTGGGGGACTGGAAGTAGTGCACTTTATTTGGTGGCGGTTTGATGGAATGCAGCAATAGGAGTGACAGTGACAGCAATCGGTGAATGCACTGCCTGAACGTACTGTCAACAGCGATGGGTCAAAATAATGGGTGTAGCGATGCTGAGGGGGTTCAGAATGTAGATTTCAAATAGAACGGAGCAGAGAAGGGTGAGGATGGGGATTTGTTTTGTTGTTGATGGGATGTTTACGCTGTCCGTAGCATATAAGCCTGGATGATCAAGCTTGTTTTCAATGCTCGGCAGTTATCAGTCTGTGTTTCTTAAGGTCATGGTTTGTGGTTAGTGATCTATGTTAGTTCTTTTGAATTTTCTTGGTAAGAGTCTTCCTCTTTTTATTTTGGGATACTAATAACACCATACCCTACCTGGCTGTCCACCAGACCCTCAGCCTCAGTTTTCCCATTCCTTTTATTTCTTGCGCTTCCTCCGTTATTTCCAGTTAACCACATACTTTGACAGAGACAGTCCAAATACAAATATAATATTTAAAATCAAGTGTACTGGGGATGGTCTCACTGCTTCAGTGACCACAACTGGTCCAATATATTACAAACTACCTCACCCCAACAGCGCGACTGATATTTCTGTCAGGTGATTATCACAACTAATACAACGAACTGGAAGTAACTAACTCACATATCTAACCATGGTAGGGTAACACTAGAATATTCCTAGTTAACTGACATAACATTTATAGACCGCTTCTCTAACTCCAACTGACCAAAACCTTCATTAACACATACTACCACTTTACGAAATGAATACAGAAGATAACTTCTGCTTGAGTTATAAACACCACGTAAATTACTCACATCGATCTGTCTAATATTGATGTAGTCACTACTGTTGCCATATTGCTGTGGACCATGACTGTTACAGAATGCCATTGTGTTAGATGCTGACAATTGTGTATTCAACACTTATTTGATACCTTACTCTATATATCATTTTTGTGTAAATAATTCTGAATTGAAAAATGGCGGGAAGACCAATGCTTTGCCTGTAAGGACGAAGGTCAGCTTACAAAAAGAAATATGCCAAGTCCAATCTGTGCGCAAGACAACCAATCAGAAGAAGGTATGTGTGGCATGCTGGCAACCAGCAGATAACAATTGCTGATAAAAGATAGCGCCATCTAAGGAATTGATATACACGCACCGGTGTTAAAGGGAGGGACTGATGAACCGGGAAATGGAGGTCAGGGGGTGGTCGGTGAGAATTGTGAGATAGAGCGGGCGATAAGTGGATAGGGAGGATATATATGGGGATACAACATGGGTAATGAGCTGGGGAGGAGGTGCAGGAGGTATGGTGATGATAGGTGAACTGTGAGAGGTGCGAAGTGCTGCTTTCACTAGCCTTCGCTTCAGATGGCAGGTGTGACTGACAGGACCAGGTGTGCAGGCTAAGGATGAATGCTAAGTTGCGGTTTGGCGGTGTGGATGATGGGTGTGATGCATGGGGAGTGAGTGGGTGGGTATGCAGGGTGGTGGATGTGGTATAGAAACTGTGGCCAGGAGCTTTCACACCACCTGGAACACCCCGACACAACCAGACCCATATACGCGCGTTCACACACACACACGCACACAGAACCGGCCGGGTCCATTCTTTAGAGCAGTGATGGATGGCCTGTTGAGGTGGCCGGCGCCCCGTTCAATAGAAAGCGCGCCCACCGTGGCTTCATGCGGAGTAGTGTCGTAGTGTCGTGTGGGCCCGGGACCAGTGTAGCGGCCGGAAAACTGGAGGAGGGATAGTGTGAGATGCAACGCTGAATATGGGTTTGGTGGCGGCCGGCCTTGTCGCTGTGCCGGGGCTGGTGTGTGTAGGGAAGGCGGGGGTTGGGGCTGGAGCTGGGCCGGGGAACAGGCGGGGGCGGTGTCGGGGGCGGTGTCGGGGGCGGTGTCGGGGGCGGTGTCGGGGGCGGTGCGGGTCAGGGGAGATCAGTATCCACAGCCCCACCCGGCACGCCCCTCTCTCCCACTCACTACCCCTTGCCCACTGCACTTACCCGTCGAGCTGGTGATTTATTCAAACTCTATTACCCGCATCTACCCAGGTCCCACCCCCACACGCGTATGTGGACTGGACCCCAATACAGCCGGGCCAATCTGTGTGTTTACATCTCAGGCGTGCGTTGAAGTTACTACTACCTAGTGTGGTACTCCCCACCCCCACCACCGCCACCTTCCCCCTCCCCACAACACCCACCATCCTTCCCCTCCACCTTCCACACCCCTCACAATAGACCCCCAGTGGACTCGGCCGGCTCCTGGTGGACTCCCAGCATGCACTCCGATGGACGACACCCCGGGGTGTCTTATCAAATCGGCGTGATGCAATATCCCCCGGCAGGTCGCCTCCCGGGTCGGCCACCAGGGGGCGTAGCGGTCTGGTCAGTCGGCTGGACTGGGGACTATTCGCAACTGGATGAACACGACAGTCAATGGCGCTGTAGTACAGAGGGCTACCTCAGCAGCAAAAATAAAATAGAAAGCAAATGAAATAAGGCGATTCACAATAGAGAAGGAAGCCATCACCACCACCATCTAATATCGCTCCGTTGCGCCATAGGCATGGTTTCATAATTGTAGGTGACACCCTGATCAGGGTAAATCTGTCAATCGCTAGCGAAACACAATCGTCCCATGTTAGCTCTGTGGAAACTAGGCATACACTAGGCGAGATTCGCGACGATTCTCATAAGTTTGTGTAGGGATTTCATTTTTGTATTTGATTTTTCAATAAGTATACAGTGTTTGACTTGCCAAAACTGCGACTATCATGATTATAATAACTCCACAGTTGCATGTATATCATTTCTATACCAGGGCAAGGAATGACCAGTTCCGTGCAGAATAATACTTAAGATGACTGAATGAGATATCATGGTGGTACCGGAAAAATGGTAATTAAGTGAGTCAGTTGGAGCGTGTATTTTTTTAAGTTAGTATCCGTCCTATTGTTATCTCATATATGATTAGAGCATAAAACCCCAGTTGGCCAACATAGCATTGGACAGTAAGTACTCTGAAAAAAACCCCATCATATTTTAGTTTGCAGCGGAAATAACTGATGAAAGGGACCCGGCTTTACAGTCGCCAAATTGCATACTAAATGGGCAATGGTCGCAATATGCATTGCTTCATCTACATAGCAAACACATAACTCTGCCAGAATAAGCCTACTCTAATAACTCTATAAATAGACGCACAAAGCTCCGGTCTCCTCTGCCATATTTCACCTTCAGATGAAGGCATATGGCTGCACAAAGCGTGGCACATCCGGCTTGTTGCGAGCATGCCCAGTGGCCGGGAGCACCTTGCCCCCTCTTCATTCGCAGCTGCAGTCTATTCGGCCATTAATTAAACGCTTGGGTGGAGAGTGGGCGCAGCGCTATGACGTCATAGTCTAGGTCAGACAATCAACATACCAACAAACAGTGGTGGCAGTAGAAAGAACTGATCTATACTCATGGCGACTTCTCGTGTTTTTCTATACACCAAGAAACAGCCATCACATCCCTGTCTAAATATCCACCTAAACTAAATTTCAAAAAGATTTCCTAAATCAGCAATGGCATTTTTCATCCAAAATTGGTTGAGAATCAGTGTACCGCTGACATTATTTCGGGACTGATTATTTTCATTCGGAAGACAGACCCATTGAATATCCCACCCCTGCCGCCACCACCCTCATCATACCTCGACCTTACTCTATGCTGAAAGTTGCCCGAATTTAAAGTTGCATCATTACATGGTTTTGACTTTCTGTAATTTTCTGTGATTAATATATTAAATTTGATTGTTATAATCGATCTAACTTTAGTTTGAAGTAACTTTTATTGTAAATTACTAACTTGTGATATATTTGAAGTGCAAGCATGGGAACTTAATTTTGAGAAACACGCCAACACTCTGAAACCATAGGCTTCTGCAGTAACATGTCTATTAAATTGCCTCGGTATTCCCTTCTATGTGGTGATACATGTTTAATAAGCACATCAATATCTAAGTTAGATATGTAGAATCAAATATATGGAAGAATTTTGGTTTGAAAAGTTTATGCTTTAGTTAGATTTGTACCTTTTTTGTAGAATCAAATCTAGGTCAGAATTTTAGTTTTGAAAAGTTTTAGGCTATAGGCAATCTAAGCAGCTGCTGCCATACCGTCACAATGGAGAAACTGTAAAAGACTTTGATGGTGTAGTAACGGTTAAGAGCTCCAAAATAGAATCAGTAATTTGTCAATTCAAATGGCATTGTCTGATAAGATTAAGTCACGCCTTAATCTCAAAGGCAAAATGCGCCTTGGCCTTCCATGTTAATTAACAAAGCCAACCCTTTTGTCAAATTGGTTCTCTATTCACTCGTTTTGAAAGCAACACACCTAATGACGTCAATGGAAGCAGCTGGGGGTGGCGGAAGAAGCGCCCTCTAGTGGGCGTCTTCGGTGTTTCACCACCGAAGGGAGCGTTGCATTCTGGGTAGCTCGGATTCACACATCTAGGAGACAGTCGATGCTTCATGGTTAGCAATACTCCTCAGGTCATTTTGGATGAGTGATTGTGGTTGATTGTGGCTGATTGTGGCAAGCGTCTGCAATGTCCGTCGTGCTGTTCCAGTGAGCAGCAATGTGTGAGGATAGCATGATATTTTTATTTGTTTATTTATTTTTTATTGACGAGGTATTTACTCTGCCCATAACGTATAAGCTCCTGTCAGGGTGCTTGTTTTCAACGCTGGACAGCTGTGGTGCTGTCTTGATCTGTTCCTTTGCCCAGGAGTCTTTACCTGTGTCTGCTTGGGTCAGCCTTCTGCAATTTTGGTTGTTAGTAATAAATAGCCTATGTTAGTCTTTTTGTAATTTTCAAGTTTTTATTGTCTAGTCTGAGTAATGATACCTTAGCCTACTATGTACATCTACTTGGGTGACATGTAGGCTTGCGGGAGAGGATCCCATTCCATTCAGATTTTTGTTATTTGATTCAGCATCCTTTCACCTAAACCCTGTCCTTAGATAGTGCATATGATAATCCCACTCACATACACTATCCCACTCACATACACTATCCTGACACTGCTCTATCCTACTGATGCCTAGTAACAGGCGAGGTGATTCCAATTCAATATTTAATGCAGCTCGGCCGGAAAGAATAGACCAGGGACTAGACAGATTAGATTATAGACAATCTAGTGGCAATTTAAAAGAAACCATCTTCAATGCGGCTTGGCCGGGACCAATAGACAATGAACAACAGAAATTAAACTACAGGCAAGGTGGTGGCAATTAAAACGAATCGTTGATGTGGCTCGGCTGGGAACTATTGTCCATAGACTATTTCTCACAAATAGCGTAAATTATGCGCGTCCGGACTACTAAGCTTTCGCAGTAATAATAATTTTGACGATATTAGTTTAAGTGATACCATCTTTGTTGGAGCTCGTCCAAGAGTATTATACAAAATACCGAGGGTTTGTGAAGGAGTCTACGCACACAAAGTGCATTCTGGGTAAGAGCTATATCGGGCGTCTAGAAAGCTTTTATATTTAAAGACACCGCCATTGGCATCAATTAACTTTCCATGGGAGTACTGGCAACTGCTGATGAGCCTGTGTATATGAACGTGTCTCACAAGAAAAAGAGGCACATCGCGTTCCTCCAATCTCATTTATTTCAGCTCTCTTCGTAATTCGCGGCTAGGTAGTTTTCGGCATCACATCTTAACAACTCAGGCGTACCGTCCTTTTTCAAAGTGTGTACTACCAGTGAGGACTGTAACCAGGCAACAGGTCAGAACCCTCTCTACTTGCCAGTTCAGAGGAGTTCCAAACCTGGTATTTTAAACGCAAGTTCAGCAAGTGCATCGTCTTAGCCCAAAAGGAATGTCAGAAACACTGCGCATTATAATAGTGTAAAGGCTAACTAACATACCTGACATAACTGTACTTATCAACAATTATCAATACCTAATAAAGACTGTTCTTGTTTGGAACTATCTATTTTCTGTAGTGATTCAAGGTTTAATCAAGACTGAACATATCTGCCATGAAGCTATGAGTATCTGACATTCTGATATAATGATCGTTTCCATCTGGTACCATGACATAGGCCAGGGAAGACACAACTTATGGATTTGTTTTCACTATTCAGTAGAACTGAAACCGGCTCATCACTAATCATAGGGGAGGGTTGCAAAGAAGCAGGTGACTGCAATGACATTTAACAAGGTAATAATTGCTGCAGCATAGTGATATCGACTTTTCCTGTTTAGTAATATTGATTTTGAAGTAATTTATATCTGCCTTATATGCTATATCAATTTATAATAGGTGCATATCAAGTCCCTGTATGACGTCACAGTAATAGAGCAAAATAATTAGTACGTTGTCATGGCATTAATGAGCAGCTTAATGCTAGTATTGGGGCACAAATTGGCGAATCAAGATTACGTTTGAGAAAGGAAGAACCTCCGCGGTGCGCTGCCTCCATCGGGACGGTTCACCACCTCCCCGCCTCTCTCTGTAGGGGTCACCTGCGCGATCCCGCTGTCGCACTCTCACCTCGCCCGAGCTTCGACTCCTGTGGCGTCCTTCCCCTATAAGGCGGCGGCTTTAGTCATTGCTCTCTTAATTATACCTGTCTTGTCTTACAGCCTTCTATTTTGCCTTCCATTGCTGTTGTATACCGATGTCCTGAGCGTCATTAAAGGCCCTTTCAACCCGCCTTTGCCTTCCTTCTGGCACAATGCTCCTATGATTTGAATATTTTGTTAACAGATAGGTAATATTAATGATAAGAATACAGGGTTACATTATGTGATCAGATCTGTAAAGCTGCATATTCTGGTAAAAACATCAGGATTACCTAGATTTTAGACTATATATCTTGCTGAGGCACTCAGTACATGTTAACTGCAGTTTGGTCCTTCTGTGGTATCCTTCTACATTCGACAATGGGAAAAGAAAGCCTGTGTCCAGAATTTCGTTGTGCACACTACACTTACTTGTGCGTGTTCTTATTTCAAACAAATTAAACCCTTTAAAATAAAAGTTCCTTCAAACTAACGTTAGATATATTATAATGATGTACATATTATATGTATCCAAAACGACCCCAGAAACTCAAAAACATCGAGAGTGTACTGTCATTGCACTGATTTGACCTTAGCAATCACTCATAATTAAGAAAAATAAGACGAAGTTTAGTTTGATAATTATAATCAACCTATTATATGTATCTAAAAACGAATCCAGAAACTCAAACTCATCGATTTATCTATGAATGTACACTGGCACTGCACTGATTTAACCTGAGCAATCACTCACACATGCAGTTGTTAGCTTATGCGCAATTTTAATTGGGTATTAACACTATTAGAATAAACACCATGCTCAATTAGTAGCAGATGTTGGTGACATAGCTTGACAGTGAGAACCATTGGAACAACGCAAACACAGTAAATATAATTAGGGCTTTTTATTTCAGTGTCTTCTCTCTTACATTGAGTGTAGATTGAGGCTACAGATGCTTATGACCCTTATTATGTATCATTATTGTGGGGTGGGTGGGATGGCAATTTTAATAGCTGAGATGTCATCTTCAGTCGTTCGGGTTGAAGTGATCTAGTCTACAGTGCGCAGTCATTTTTATAGAGAATTTTGTCTTAGCCGAAAGGCGGCGCATAGGTTTAGTTTGATAAGGCTATGACAGGTGGAGGAATGTTGGCACCCTTGTTTACGGGGCGGCTGCCGGCGTAGTTCCAGAAAACGCTCTAGTGGGTGTTAGGCGTGCATATTTAAATTAGTGTGATCAGGGTCCGCTAGTCAGCAGCAACAATTTAAAATAAAAGTTACTTCAACTATAATATGTTAACAAACCATAAACAAGAAGCAAGAAAACCAACATTATTACTAAAAACAAAATTCAAAAGATTTTTTATTTTTTTTTGGTAAAGTATTTATTCATCTGAATATGACATTTGTCAGCGCCGGAGCACTGGTCTTCCGGCCATCTTACTATCGGAATTGACATTTTAAATAATCTAAGTTTGATCAGTGCTGTATTAGTCACAGCACCGATCGTGTAGAATTAAGGGAGTGGCTCCTGCTGTATAATGTACAGCACCAGTCACTGCAGTTCATACAAAAATGGGGAGCAGCACCGAGTAGAAGGTGTATACTCGGGGCGACTCAAACAATCGTTGTGGGTTACATTTTTCTCTTATAAAACAAGCTAAGTTTATAGTTGTCAAGGCATTTTGTCTGTCTTATGTAATGTTCAATGTGTTTAAACAGATTGATAGTTGTGTAGGATGTTCGGTGTGTTGTTGGTTTGTTCATGATGGTTAAGGGTGGTGGCAGGGAAGGGGGGCCCATTGGGGTGGGTGGCAGGGGGGAAAAACCCACAGGAGAGCAAGCGAGGACGTGGGGGGGGGGGATTGAGATCAAATTGGATTAGTGCTGCCCAATGGAGAAAACAAGTGTTAACACACTTATCCCTTATGAACAGGGTAATACAGTCATTACACACAACACAAAGTTGATGGCCTGGAACGAGTAGCATGCACTTATTTGCGGGTCACTCGCCTACTTGGGCCTGCGATTTCCAGAAGTGCTGAGAAAGAACTAGTTCTTCCTTCGCTCACTAGGTGTCCATTCTATCATACGGTCAAGCCCGTCGGACGTGCCCCAGCCATCCTCCCGACGTTGAATTATATTTATTTATATATAGATTTGGTTCTGTACTAAATTTAATATGCAACTGTATCTAATATTGGCTATTATATCTAGCAGCCAGATATGTGGATCATTTCAGAGAATAAATAGGCAATTATATTGTATCCCAATGGTCCCTTGACTCCGAATGGCACGCAAACCATCTCTATTATAATAATTAGATTATTTACCGTCGTGCAAATCGCTAAACATATATATATATTAAATTAAGTCTAACACTGTTTGTGACATACATATTGAAATGAAAGCAGCGGTGCCCGGAAAGGACCTCTTCATAAAAGGCTTAGGTGCTGGTATTCGCTATATCAGATACGTCGTCGCCATATCCGTTGGCTTCGCCATTCGCCTCAAGGGAAGCCATACATTCGTCGGTATAGCGATAGCCATTAGGCACGGCTATGGCTGCCCTTTTATGTTGTGATGGAGAGAGTGGTATGCCTGTTTGCGGAGTGTCAGGGAGTAGATGCAGAGAACTGAGGGAGATGCACTACGCATACAGTCGGCCCATTCCTAGGATCCAGCTACCAGCCACACGTTGTTGCTCCGCTGCAACTCGGTACAGTGGATGCTGCTCAAAGTGTCACCTGTCATTCTGGCAGAGTAAAGCTAAGGTTCTATATATGCGGTATGCAACATGCAAATGCAAGTCCATATGTTGCATGTGACGTGATATACCCATGCGAGTATCAGTCTTTCTTGCTTAAATTTGTGAATGAAAGTAAAGGTTCTTGCTTTCCTATGGCCAATGGAGTAGCATTCACGTTCGCATTCACACCGATCGGTCCATAGAGCAATCCACTGGCCACATTCGCATTCACATTCACATTCGCATCAGGACATATGGAAACACCACTGTGCATTTCTATTTCTTGTCACATTCGCATCTGCATTCGCATTTGCTTATTGCATACATCATATATGGAATTGTAGCTTAAAACTAAGATACCCATGCCATTTTATGGGTTTTTTTTGCTCCAAATCTGTGAAGGAAAGTCAAAGTTCTTGTTGTTTCCTAGGACAAACATAACATCATTCACATTCACATTCACACCGATCGGTCCTCATAGCGATCCACTTGCTGCATTCGCATTCACGTTCGCAGTCACATGAAAGCACCCCTGTGCCGCATTCGCATTTGCATTCGCCTGACACATAGCAGGTATATGGAATCTTAGCTTAAGCTGGCATTCTGTCTTCTCTGGTAAGAAGGAATAGTTAGAGTGATTATTACCACGTGCCTTGCTCCCATTAACTAATGTCCTAACTTGCTACTGCAGTAACCAGTATTCAATTCTTCATTTCGGTTCAGAAGTTTGATATTGGAGAACCTACCTCATCACACTACAGTGGAGCAAGGAACATGAAGAAGATACACGAAATGATTAAAATTCACCTTTCTTATAGTTGCATTTCCGACGTTTTTGAATTTCTGACATTTTCGGACTTTAGATTGATCGCTACACTCAGCTTTCCTTTAGCGTGATGTAACTTTTAATTTAAATGGCTAACTTAGCAGATATTTATAGTGACAACATGACATATTAATTTTGGCAAGCATTCCAAAACCTCGACACCATAGACTTATGCAATACCATGTATTAAAATGACTTAGTATTCCCTTACATGTGGCAACCAATGTTTAATAATTGTACCTATATCTAAGTTAAGGGGCTGTCACATTACGACGCATCACGCCAACGAACACCGACATATGTGATTTTTGCTGCTATGTTGGGATACATCATTGTTCATGATGGGCAACCAACATGGATAATTTACGCGCGCACAAGGAGCCCTACCCTCCTCCCCCTGCCCACACATCCTCCCTCCACCCTTCCGACCCGATGGTGGCGCCATCTGAACTCAAACCCACCATCTAGAAACCCTGCCGGAGACAAGCAGAACTACCACACGGGACCATGACGTCACGATCTCGCCTCGCGAGACCCACACCCTGCTCCACCCATCCGACCCGACGGTGGCGCCATCTGAACTCAAACCCACGAACTAAAAACCCTACCGGAGACAGGCAGAACTACCACACGGGACGCTGACGTCACGATCTCGCCTCGCGAGACTCACGCCCTGCCTGACCTACATACCACCTATATAACCTGAGCAGCTCACTGCTCCAGCCACTACCAACCGGGCAGTCAGACGACCAAGACCACGCCTCCAGCTCAGCTCCAGCCCAGCCAACCGGCTCGCTCTCCAATCAGCCAACCGGCTTGCTCTCCATCCAGCCAACCGGCTCACCACTCCACTGCCTCCCCGCAGTCGGACCTACAAGCTCCACCCTTGCCGCAACACTTCATACCGTAACACATCACACCGCAACACATCACACCGCAACACATCACACCTCTGCATCACAACACGACGGCACGACCGACCAACACGACGGCACCACCGGCGCTCAGCTCCAGTATAGCCAACCAGCTCACTCTCCAAACAGCCAACCGGCTCACTCTCCAAACAGCCAACCGGCTTGCTCTCCATCCAGCCAACCGGCTCGGCACTCCACTGCCTCCCCGCAGCCGGACGTACAAGCTCCACCCTTGCCGCTGCAACCACCAAGCAACACATCACACCGCAACACATCACACTGCAACACATCACACCTCTGCACCACAACACGACGGCACGACCGACCAACACGACGGCACGACCGGCGCTCAGCTCCAGTATAGCCAACCAGCTCACTCTCCAAACAGCCAACCGGCTCACCAGCTCACTCTCCAAACAGCCAACCGGCTCACTCTCCAAACAGCCAACCGGCTTGCTCTCCATCCAGCCAACCGGCTCCACCCATCATGACGACATGCGGCTGCCAGCCGTCGCCGCGCATCCTTACATCTCACCGCACCCACTTAGACCGAGCCCACAAGCAGCTCATATCCCCTACAAGAACGGCAAAGGAGGTGGCCGCCTCGGAACTTCACGCCGACCCTACATACTAATGCTGGGCGGGGCCCCCCCCCCCCCTCACATCGACTCAACCACCAGACCACACGGCACAAGACACACCTTCCCCGGACAGAGGAGGCGCCAAGCAGGCCTCCCACCACACAAGCAGCCATCTCACCTACACAGGCCCTCTCCTTTATTTGGTTGAGGGCCTGAGTCAAACAATCACGCTCGTCACTGGCCGAAAAGACGACCCCGGCCACACCATCCAAGACGCGGACGTCCATGATACGGGTACCCACCTTGTCCTCCACGTCCGATCCACCAAAACCACCAGACTGGCTCGTGATGAATTCTCCATCGTGGCCCGACCCGACACGAGCAACTCACCATCTGCCCCGTCCGAGCGTGGCGGGCCTACAGGAGGTCCGCTCGGCCCGCCCCGCAGGACCCGGCGTTCCGGCTCCCCAACGGGGCCCCGCTCACCGCTCCCACGCTCCTGGCCGCTCTCAGAGCTGCGCTCCGAGCCGCTCGCCACCCGTGCCCGGAGGACTACACCCTCCACGGCCTCCGGAGAGGAGGAGCACAGGCCTGTGCAAGGGCCGGCGCATCCATCGACGAAGTCCGGCGGCTGGGGAACTGGCGGTCCTCGGCAGTTCACGCATACGTCCCGAAGGTGGCCTTCCCCGCAGCGACACAGGCCCTCCCCACATTTGGTTGAGGGCCTGAATCGAACTTACCTTAAAACACATTGATCTGACATTACTCATTGCCTTTTACATGACTTTTGATTCAATAAAATTCCATAACATGGGCTCCTTGTTCGCGTGTTTAATTGTTCATGATGGGCAACCAACATGGATAATTTACGCGCGCACAAGGAGCCCTACCCTCCTCCCCCTGCCCACACATCCTCCCTCCACCCTTCCGACCCGATGGTGGCGCCATCTGAACTCAAACCCACCATCTAGAAACCCTGCCGGAGACAAGCAGAACTACCACACGGGACCATGACGTCACGATCTCGCCTCGCGAGACCCACACCCTGCTCCACCCATCCGACCCGACGGTGGCGCCATCTGAACTCAAACCCACGAACTAAAAACCCTACCGGAGACAGGCAGAACTACCACACGGGACGCTGACGTCACGATCTCGCCTCGCGAGACTCACGCCCTGCCTGACCTACATACCACCTATATAACCTGAGCAGCTCACTGCTCCAGCCACTACCAACCGGGCAGTCAGACGACCAAGACCACGCCTCCAGCTCAGCCGCCCACCCAACCCATCAAAACGAACAATCAAACGCAAGGGTTGAGGGCCTGAATCGAACTTACCTTAAAACACATTGATCTGACATTACTCATTGCCTTTTACATGACTTTTGATTCAATAAAATTCCATAACATGGGCTCCTTGTTCGCGTGTTTAATTATGCATTACGTGTGCGTTAGGTGCTCGTTTGCATACACCATTGTGGATTTTACGCCAGCCATATGTTATGTATAAGTTAGGCATATGTAGATGTACGTTAGATGCATGTCAGACAAATGTTGTTCACTAGGTTGACCTACGTTAAAGGCAGTGGGAATGTGCATTCCGCATACTGACAATGTATGGATAACATGCATCTAATGTATGTCCAACGTATGTTTAGTGTGTCTTCAGCATGTCTTGATATATGTAATGTATGAGGCATAGTTCTGGCGATCAAATAATGTATATACTGTTCAGCGGCATTCTGTGAAGTACCGTGAGTGTAATTCAAGCGTATTTCACCGGAAGCATGTTAGGTACACGTTGGTCATATGCTGGCCATACGCTATGATTATGGTATGGATACATCCATCTTTGCCCACCACTCTGAAAAGGTTGATGCTTCTCAATATAAAAAAGTCATTTTACATGTTGGCCATGTGTTCCAAGATGCGTCGTAATGTGACAGGGCCTTTAGTTATGTAGAATCAAATCTAGGTGAATGTCTTGGTTTTGGAAATTTGATGCTTCATCAAAATATGCAGCCTTAATAAACGAATGTAACGGCGCACACACACACATAAACACAAAGAGAACAGTCCTTGGACAGGACCCGCTGGTGTTTGAGAGTTGCATACCGATAGCTGAGAGGACAGATCAATGTGGCAGATGTGTAGGGAGAATTCTGTTGCATGCTGGGTCAAGGGCACGTCATCACCTGCCCTGGCGTGGCTTCCAATTGGCTTCCCCGTGAGAGAGAGGTGTGGCAGGCGGTGGGGGGGGGGGGGGCGAATGGGAAGAGGCAGCCGGCACAGCCTCGCGGAACAGCCCGTCAAGACGCCATCTCCCCGTGACGACCCGGCGCCATTGTGTTGACAGCGCCCCCTGTCCACGCCCCCCCCCCCCCCCCCCCACGAAGCAGCCGCCATTACACTGCTGTCAATGAGCCGTAAATTAGGGCCACTGTCAGCACGCTCCACCACCCAGGAACCCCGCTATTAACGGAGGGCTCCACCAGGTGGCGGGGTGTGTGGGTGTGGGATGGAGGAGGGAAGGGAGGCAGGGGAGAGGGGATGGTTGGTTTTTGGAGCTTTACGTCCTGGCAACATCTAAGGTCATATCAGGACGGATGCTGACTTGTGACAGTGCACACTCATGGCAACATTAGAGTTCTGCCCAACTGGGAACTCAGGCTGCTGGCACCATGACCGGATATCTCACTCAGTAACATTATCTGAGCTAACCAGTCGTTAACCTACCCTATTAATGCTGAATGCCAGGCTAGGAAGCAACAAGTATAAATGCTATAAGTCATTGGTTTGACTCGACTGAGAGGCGTACTCCCGATCTCCCGCACGCGAGGCCCACGCTCTACCAATTCTGCCACCGCACTCGGTAGGACGACAGGGGATAAGGGCAGACATCCTAACCCATGGCGTGTCTATCATCCCATCATCCCGTCATCCCATTAACCTTCACCCCTCCACCCCAACCCACCCACACCAAATCACCGGTTAAATGACAAGAAAATGGCCTTCACCATCTCGGACGGATACCATGGAATGCTTGCTTTCGGCTTTTACTTATGCACTACTGATTTTGTAGGCGTTAACTATAAGCATGTATCAATGAAGTCCACTGCACCTCACATTCAGGCCGTCAGCCATCCATGTACGATGGACCACACCTGGACATTGATTGCTGAACTTGGGTGATCAGATGAGAGCAGGTGTTTCTATTGTTTCATTGGCCGCATTGCTAAGGTAGCTTTCACTTCAGCTGCATGTGCAAATAAATCTCAGTGTTCACAATGACTGTTCGCTTTGTTCTCCTTTCTTGGTGGTTCTCTTCCCGTTTCAGATATTTTTCTTTGCGCCGGCGTAATGAAGGGTAAACCTCTGCAGCATCAGTAGTCTTCTTTTCGCTTCCTTCAGTCCGCATGTTATTATGGCGCTCTGCCACGCCTTGTGCATAACAGCCAGATAAGGATGGCGCAGCGGGTCTTTTTGGTAATATCAAATATCTACCAGCCTCCTGCGTCTTTATTAGCAGACCGCGGTTGCCATGCCAACCTGCCATTTCTTTCCAATAATAGGTGTGTATTAGGATTGCTGTGCTTAGTGGAGTGTTACTAATTGAATGACATAATGATCCTGTGTATTACTAAATCGGTTATACAAAGCCATGTGGACATTAACGTCTTCGCTTCATGGCAGAGAAGGGCAAACTGAAGCGATGTATTAGCTGATATATGCACATAATTGAGAAACACACAGTACATAATGTATATAATTCGCATTTATTTTTGGATTTGTCATTATCGTACAGTTTCAATGTTCTTATATGTATATACAATTACAGTGTTTCGCACAACTGGTAGGGTTGGGAGTGGCGGCGCCACCTGGCCCAACTATGAAAAGGGGTCACCCATAAAGTAGTACACAACATATCGGTGTTCATATAGGGACATTCCCTTTCACGCCTTTATACTAGCATAATTCTTACACATGATATATATGTATAATTAGTATTGATGTGAGGCTAGAGACACATGTTATTATGATATTGTCTGTAGGGTTGGTGGGACAGCAATTATTGGCTGTTTGTTTAATGTGGTCCTTGTCACGCTCCTGTCAAATGTAACAACCTGGGGCTGTGCAGCATGTACATAGTGACAAAGGTCTATGACGCCAGCTGGCGTAAGACAAGTAGGTACCGGAATAGAAGATAGGTGGCGTGGTAGAGCACCCTTAGTTACTGATATTACTGATTGCAATATAATTCAAACTAAAATGGGGTAGATGATAATGATAAACCTAATCCACATTTGCATACACATCACCCATAAAAACAACACATTTTATCAGGCAACCCTCCATCTTAGCCCATAATACTGAACTTACTATTGCGAGCCCACTATCACACGAACCTCTTTCATAATCTACTAATATGCTCTACCTAGGTCCCTACTGAGCTGGATATATACAAGGTAATCTCAATGGCCAAAACACTAGTATACCATTGTATCAGGCCTGAACAAATGTATTTTCTGATGAATAAACTTGTTTCCGTAAAAATAAATACATCTATCTTTATCCTTAAAATATGTGAATTAGGAACTATTGAGCTAAGCAACTTGAACGGAATACATACATTCCATAAACGTTAGCTGAATTAGATCCCTTGTTGAATGCCTGTTGGTGCTTTTTCTCTGGCAAATAGACGAGGAACTCCCTCCACCTGCGTCCATTTGTCACTATTCTATGACGTCAGCATAACTCTGACTACGGAAGACTCGTACAGGGAATAAGTGTATAAAAAAGATCAAAATCAAACAGAGCAAGATGAATAACGATAATATGTGCGCTCGTTTCCTATCACAAAAAAGGATACTTCATCACGTTTTCTGATTATCCATGCCGGATGATTGGAAATGTGTCAATGATTGTGGAACCAGTGAGAATGTATAAGTACGGGTATGTCCCACCTTCCCGCCTTGGTTATAGCAACCAAATGGTGAGAATGTATAAGTAAACATATACCCACCTCCCCGCCTTGGTTATAGCAACCACATGATGAGAATATATAAATAAATGTATATCCAACCTCCAGACCTTGGTCATAGCACCCACATGGTGAGAATGTATAAGTAAATGTATATCCCGCCTCCACGCCTTGGTTAGAGCAACCACATGGTGAGAATGTATAAGTAAATGTATATCCACCTCCACGCCTTGGCTATAGCAACCACATGGTGAGAATGTATAAGTAAATGTATATCCACCGTCACGCCTTAGTTTTAGCAACCGTAGTGTGAGAATGTATAAGTACATCTATATCCAACCTCCAGCACCACTGTCATCGTAACCACCACCACTGTCATCAACAACATCATCACCACTATCATCATCACCACCACCATTATTCTCATCACCATCATCACCACTAACACTGTCATCACCACTATCATCACCACTGGCATCCACACTATCATCACCACTATCATCTCCACTATCATACCCATTAACATCACAACTATCATAACTACTATCATCCCCACTATCATCTCCACTATAATCACGACTATCATCGCCACTATCATCGCCACTATCATCACCACTATCTCACCACCACTACCACCACAACTATCATCACCCCATCATCACCACCATCATCATCATCGTCATCGGAATACTCATAAATGTTAAATTGAGGCAACAATTGTCTCGGTTGAAAAAGCATAAATCGAAAAAAGGCAGCTTATAATGAAATGTTCTTTGGTTCAAATAGATAGATGTAGTTCTGATTGGATTATAAAGCCACCAATGCGGCTGGCATGGTAAATAACAGTAGTTATTTGGAGTGCGGAAATGCTTGTCAGATTCGTCAGGAACAGCGCTGCCGAATACAATAAATGTTTACAAATAACGTAAAACGAATCAGCGATGGTTTTGTTCTCCTTCGAGGTGGCAATTATGAGCTCGTTGATTGCCTCACTGGATATGCATGATACGGAGCGAGGTGTTATTTGTGCTATAACGGAGACTGGTAATTGGGTGCCTCCATTCCCATTTCCGCAAATCTATTCACGTTCCCCCCCCCCCCCCCCCCCCCCCCTTCCCTATCCCTCCCTCCTCCCCCTCCCCCTGACACACCCCAATCGGTCAACTTGGCGGCAACTTGGCGTGGCTTCTTTTGCAAATGGCTGCTGTCAGGGAGAAGTGTGACACCGCAAGACTCGATCATGGCCTACTTAGCGTTGGTTATCTCCCGCCTCTCGTGAGATCACGCGCCATGCACGAGGGAATGGTCGCCATGATCGAGGAGCTTCGGGAGCTGGTGGGAAATAGATTAGGACCGATGAAAATAGACACAAAAAAGAAGGTGTTTAGCAATTAAGAGACGAACAATGAGCACACATGTGGTTGTATATGTATGTTTGTGTGTACTTCTGTGTGATCGTGTGTATGTGTGTGTTTGTGTGTGTTTGTGTGTTTGTCTGTGTGGCTGGTGTATTTTGGTGTATATATATATATATATGTCTGAATGTGTCTGTGTGTGTCTGTCTATGTCTGTCTGCGTCTGTGTGTTTAGTGGGTGTGTCTGTGCCTACAAGTGGGTATGTTTGGGTGTGTCTGTGTGCGTATGTTTGTGCCTGTTTGGTGCCGTGCACATATCATCGATAATGCATAACAATAATTGAAAGTACAGACGGTAGCAGAACGGATATTCAGTATTGAACATTGGATCAGTAGGATGATTTATTCTTACATACAAATGGAGTGAATGACCTTTGATATATATGAAATATTAGCATTACGCGGTTATACAGCTGCAGAAGGGATTATTCTGTATATTATTATATTATATTATTGATATACTATATTAATAGCCAATGGGCTCTCTTTAAATATATATATATATATATATGATGCATAAGGATTATACCTGTATAAGTATTGGAACTTCTGTGTCCTAGCTCTGTGACTATCAGACTTGACTAGTGGCACCACCTATTCTCACCTAACCAAAGACCCTATAACACTGAGACGGCTCACTCAGCCTGTACTGTGTAATCAAGAGAACAGCCAGAACACCCCCTGTGGTGGGGGGTTGATCATTTTGATAGCGTTGGAGTGTCAGACAAAAAAACTGCTGTCATTTGGTAGGTGTGTGGTTGCGGTTTAGGGATGTGGTGGGGGTGTGCTGGGGGTTTAGGGATGAGGTGGAGGTGTAGATATGTGTGTGTTAGTGGTGTAGGTATGTGGTGGGTGGGTGCTGGGGGTGTAAGTGTATGTGTGTTGTGGGGGTGTATTTGTGTGTGGTTGAGGTGTAGGTGTGTGCGGTGGGGGTGTAGGTGTCTGGCAGTGGTGTAGGTGTGGTGTCTGTGTGGTGGGAGTGTATGTGTGTCATGGGGGTGGGGTGGGGGTTTAGGGATGTGGTAGGGGTATAGGGCTGTGGTGGGGGGTTTAAGTGTGTGATGGAGGTTTAGGGCTGTGGTGAGGGTGTAGGTGTGTGGTGGCGGTTTAGGGATTCTAAAGATTGTGAGGTGCCGCTCTGCAAGACCCCTACAACTCCACCACACACACCTACACCTACACCCCCACCATACACACCTACACCCCAACCACACACACTGTGAACCCCCACAACATAGAATGTGTGTATGGTAGCAGGGTGGGTGGGGTGGAGAGGTGGAGGGGCAGGATGGGGGTAGCGGTAGTGGTGGAGTTCTATAGGAGTGGCACCACACAACCAGTGCGGAACTCCCTCCCCCCCACCCGTTTATATCAGGGAGGTGGGCCGTGAGGTGTGGTCTGAGAGCGCTGACTGAGATGGGTTTGATTGATTGGTGGTTGCTTTACACCGTGTCGGCAGCATAGGCCATATCCACGGTGAGAAATGTTTGTTTTTGTTCAAACCATCGCTTTGACAGGTAAAAGCATACATAATTTTGTGCCTATAAATAGGTATCCCAAGTGATTTTCAAAAATAGTTTGGAGTTTGATTTAATGGATTTCACCTGTTAGTATATTTAATTTGAAATAAAATGACACTTCATTCGTGAAAATCGCTCTAATATTAAAGAAGATATGGACTTTTTTAGGTTGTTACTTAATTGGGTCACCCAAAACTAAAAAGATAGCATTTTTTATGGCCCCAAGAATTAAAAGTAACCACCCTATCAGACTTTCTGTATTTTTTCCTTCAAATCCATGGCCTATACAATGAGAATACAAAGATCCAGGGGTCTGATGTGGTTACATTTCAAGATATACATCTTCAAAAATGCGTGAACTCACAATTTCCTCAATTTCACCAATTTCCAAATTTTGCTTTGGACCACTTTTGGGTGCTTGGTTGTGGAAAAAATTGGCACCCATATTAAATTATTCTGATTTATCCCCAACCTACTGATGAGTCTTGTCATTGCTATTTTTTTTCCGGACTACATATGCTTGGGAAAAGCTTAAAAAAATTGGTTTAAAATGGTCCAGAGCTCAATTTGACAAGTGATAAAATCCGGTAAAAGGAAATGCCCAACTTTGAACAGGCTTATTTGGTACAGAAAAGCACCCGTACAAGATAATTGCATGAAATTGTCACACTGTACTACCTTCAACATGCTCTTTCTGTTTACGTTACATACAATACAATTTGATAGATATGAATGGGTTTTTTAAAAAAGTTTTCAAACCCTGTGTGTGTGTGGGCAGTGTGTTTATGGCACATTGCATAACAACTGGCACATTGCATAACAACTTTAGCATTCAATTCTTAAGTAGAGCCAACATTTATTTTGTCTCAAATTTACACCTTCACACCGTGCATTGCTAAGAATCATGAGTAACTTCTTTATTTTAAGAAAAAAAGGATCTTTATTCTCATGTAAAACCCGAAGTTATCCATTATTCGGTTCCGAAATGGTGGTTAATTGAACATTTTAAATTAAAATTTAAAATAGATGGAAAAGAATTTATTCAAGGACAAAATATGACTATATGGCCTGTAGTATTGGCAACAAAATGATATCATTGGCATGATGATGCTAGCTCTGGTGAATGGGCATCAGAGGTTTGAAGAAGCAGTGTAAAATTTCATGCATAAGTTAGTTGAAACAAAAGCTGATTTTCTACATAAATGGACTTGACAAAGCATTGATTTTCTCTAGCTGATCAAAGGCATATGCTAATGTAGATGGTACTAGTAGAAAGAAGAAATATGAAGCTTTATTTTGCTTTAGGTTTTATTTCAATTGGTGAAAAACTTAGAATACACCAACAGATTGAAAATGATGAATTTTAAGCCTCCACACACAGATTATTGGTGGATTGGCAAGGCACTTGGGATACCTACTATAAACACTCATGAATTTTGAAAACTCACAATCATATACTTTCTGGTCAAGCTAAATAAAATTCTAGATGATAGTATTATTCACTGATGAAATTTGTTTAAAAAGCTATAAGAGGTGGTACAAACCAGCTGCCCTCAAAAAGGCTAAAATGTTTTCTTGTTTTACTTCAGGAAATAGGTCATGCATGCTGTTTGCAGAGAAACATTCTTGTTGCATGGGCCATGAAATCCACACAGCTTTAATGTCGTCAGTGGGGACTGACATCCAATACATTCAGGTGGAGGTTCCCTCTTGAGCAGAAAAACGTGTGTTAGCCTCCAGTAGGCAATATGGCATCATGTTAAAACAACCTGGTAGTGTCATCCTTCCAGGCGAATCTGCAGCAGTCCGTTCACATAGGGGGTAATTATATGGAGTTTGTTGTTTGGGTGTTCATCCCATTCGATCTTCCATAGGTTCCAGATGTATTTTTGAATGGTAGGTTTCAGATCAGAGTGGGGAATATGACAGTGTTCCAAAGGAGCAGTCAGGGCTCGAGTGGCCGCTTGATCTGCTCTCTCATTTCATGAGATAACCACATGACTGGGCACCCAACATAGGTGAATTTCAAATGATGCTTTTGAAAGAGAGTTCAGTTTAATGAGTACTTTACATAGTATTAGGTGGTGAAGGGGACGGGGAGGGGGAGAGGGAGTGTGGGGGAGGAAGAGGGAGTGTGGGGGGAAGGGGGAGGGAGGAGGAGGCGGACAGAGAAGGGGAATGGGAAGGGGTGATGTGAGGGAGTTGTGGTGTGAGAGCGCTGGGTAAGGTGGATGAGGAGGGAGATAGAGAGAGGGGAGGGTAGGGATGGGAGGGGGAAGGGTGGTGAGGCCGGGGAGGGTGGGACAGAGGGGGGAGGGGAGGGGGATGGAAGGGGAGTGAGGGAAGGGGATGGTGGGGGAAGGGGGTGAAACTGGAAGGAGGGAGGGTCGCAGGGAGCAGAGGGCGGGAGGGGGGGTGGAGGGGGAGAGAGCGGGGGAGGGCGGGGTAATGAGGGAGGGCGGCCAGGCAGTAGGTGCAACATTGACCAAATCCAAATGAATCTATCTCTCTTTTTTTATTTTAAACTCACCATCTCGCCTTGTAGGCCTATGTGTTTACATGTGAAACACCAGCCAGCAGCTAGGTTGATCAAACCCCCACAAGATGGCACTGCAAAATGTACATTACCAGAGATTGGGAGTGAGCTGTCTTAGTATCGTAGGGTCTTTGACCTATTGACCTAACTCACTAACTGCCCACCGCTGCATATACCGGTCTCAGAGCAAGACAGATCTATATACAGATATATGAGCGTATATATATGTACTTCCTACCTATATAATTCATAATTTCATAAAGAGGTGCTCGGGCCGACTTACTCTGCATGTGTTTGTTATTGTTGTTTGACCTAAGGCGGTCTGGCGACCATTTGCGCATTGAAAACCTACTTTTATAGCAGCTGTCACTGCACATGACGTTGGGCATTCTGCTTGCAAAATGGGCAAAGTGGTTTCAGAGCGGATCAGCAGCCTACTTGAAAGGAGGTGCCCGCGGGTACCTGTCCTGACCAGGGATAAAACACGCATCATATTTTAATAACCACGATGCGAGCATCCCTGCGTGAACGCTGGATATCTGCTGCAACGTTTGTAATGTTGTCAGTGTTTGCAATGTCTGAAGTGTTTCCAGTGTCTGCATTGTCTACAGTGTCTGCAGTTTTTGCAGTATCTACAGTGAATGTAATCTCTGCAGTGTCTGCCACGATTTCAGCATCTTTAGTGTCTACTGTTTCTGCAGTGTTTGCAGTATCTACATTGTTTGCATTGAGTGCAGTGTATGTGGTGTCTGCAGCTTCTGTAGTATTTGCAGTGTTTGCAGTGTCGGTAATGTATGCACTGTTTGCAGTGTTTGCAGTGTCTGCATTATCTACAGTGTATGTAATCTTTGCAGTGTCTGCCGCGACGTCAGCACCTTTAGTGTCTACTGTTTCTGCAGTGTTTGCAGTGTCTACATTGTTTGCGTTGAGTGCAGTGTATGTGGTGTCTGCAGCTTCGGTAGTATTTGCAGTGTTTGCAGTGTCTGTAATGTATGCAGTGTTTGCAGTGTTTGCTCTGGCTTCAGTGTGTCTAGTTTTAGCATTGTCTGCACTGCCTTCAGTGTGTGCAGTGTCTTAAGTGTCTTCAGTGTTTGCAGTACTTGTAGTGGTTGCAGTGTTTGCCATATATTCCGTGTTTGCCATGTATGTAGTGCTTGCAATGTTTACAGTATTTGCAGCAACTGCCGTGCCAGCCGTGTTTCACACGTTTGCCGTCTTTGCAGTATTTGCATTATTAGGATGTTTTGCAACATCTGGCTACATTATGTGCCTTGTTTGCAGTGTTTTCCTTGCTTGCAGTGTTTGCATTGTTTGCAGCGGTTTCAATCTCTGCATTGTCTGCATTGTCTGCATTGTCTGCATTGTCTGCATTGTCTGCATTGCTTGCAGTGTCTGCAGTGTCTGCAGTGTCTGCAGTGTCCGCAGTGTCTGCAGTGTTTGCAGTGTCCGCAGTGTCCGCAGTGTCCGCAGTGTCCGCAGTGTCCGCAGTGTCCGCAGTATCCACAGTGTCTGCAGTGTCCGCAGTGTCTGCGGTGTCTGCGGTGACTGCGGTGTCCGCAGTGTCCACGATGTCCGTGGTGTCCGCGGCCCGCAGTGTCCGCAGTGTCCGCGGTGTCCACGGTGTCCATGGTGTCCGCAGTGTCTGAAGTGTCTGCATTGTCTGCAGTGTCTGCAGTGTCTGCAGTGTCCGCAGTCTCTGCAATGTCCTTAGTGTCCGCAGTGTCTGCAGTGTCCACAGTGTCCGCAATGTCCGCAGTGTCTGCATCCTTTACAATGCATGCGTTGTCTGTATTGTTTGCGGTTTATACAATAGGCATATCTGGGCTCCAATGTCTATACTATCACCGGATAGGACCCACATCCCATTAGCACACTCTGACAGGTTCTCTTGCCTTAGGCCGCCTCAGGAATGGCCTGCATTCACTATCTGCACCCAACCCGTATTTACATTTCTCAGTGTTTGTCTAGACAGGAAGGCCGGGCTTCCGCCCACATCCGCATGCAACCTGCCATTAGCCAGGCACAAATAATAGTTCACCTTCATCTCACGTGGCGTTTGGTTACACGGGTATTAGAAACCGTGAAATAGTCGCGATGGTTATGAAGCAATCGCCGGGGCCACTATACTAACACGTCAGCTGGACAATAATAAACGGAACCGATTTGTGGGCGCACAGATTCAAGCGTATATGGACGAGGAGTAGAGTGGATGGTTTGGGGATAGTCGGAGTGTGGTGGTGGAGTTAGGGTGGAGGTGGGTGGGAGTGTGTTGGGTTGGGGTATTTTGGGTTGGGGTATATTGGAGTCGAGGTGTGTGTGGGCGTTGGGGTGGGGGTGTAGGGCAGGAGTGTGTTGGAGTTGGAATATATTGGGGTGGGAGTGTGTTAAGGGCGGGTGTGTGTTGGGGTGGGAGTGTGTTGGGGTGGGAGCGCATGTGGTTTGAGGTGTTGGGGTGGGGAGTGTTGGGGTAGGGTGTGTTGGGTTGGGTTTGTTGGGGTGGGGGTGTGTTGGGTGGGAATGTGATGGGGTTGGGGTGTTAAGTTGGGGTGTGTTCGGGTGGGGGTTTGTGGGATGTGGGGGGTGGGAGTGTGATGGGGTGGGGGCTGTTCGGTTGGGGGTGTTGGGTTGTGGTGTGTTGGGGGCTGTGTGTGTCGGGGTAAGCTGTGTTGTAGTGGGGGTGTATTGGGGTGGAGTACGTTGGGGTGGGGGGCTGTTGGGTTGGGGGTGTTGGGTTGTGGTGTGTTGGGGTGAGTGTGTCAGGGTGAGGTGTATCAGGGTGGGGGTGTGTTGGGGTGAAGTGCGATGGGGTGGGTGTATAGGGTCGGGGGGTCTTGGTGTGGGAATGTGTGGGGGTGGGACAATGTTCAGTTGGGGGGGTGTTGGGGGGTGTGTGTGCGTGTTGGGCTGTAGCGGGTGTTTGGCTGGGGTGTGTTGGGATGGGTTTGTGACAGGACATGCTCGCGGCTTCCATGCTGCGTGACCCACAAGTACACCAGCACTCAGCCAGCTCAGTGTTTACATAATAAGCAGGGCATCCGAGGTGAAACCTCCCATTGAGCATCCATTGGGAGGAAAAGAGGCGACATGGCCCAATATTTGGGGAGGGACTGGTGGCCTCGCCATTCCACAAAATCTGAATAGATGGGGTCCGGGATAGATTATTCATACAAAGGCCAGTCAATAGCTCACTCTAATACAGTCGTCGGAGGTACTACAAACACTTCTAACACCAGGCCAATTCAAGAACCCGTGTCTCTGCCATTCCGAACCGAGCGTTCTACCAATTTCACCATCTAGGCTCCTTGATGCAATCAGTCTGGCCAGGCATCCCTCTGCATGTGGGATTTCATCTGGAGAAAGTTACCATGCAACAATTACAATTATTGGGTAAATTAAGAAGCACGCGTCACAATGCTTGTAAGAAAACTACTTTCAACATGCAATGCTTTATTCCAGAGAAGTTGAATTTGATTACAGTGAGGATTTCCGTTCGACGATTCATATATTATTTATATTCTTCGGTCAAGGACAAAAACAATTAATATGGTTTGGATGGAGAACTCCTCTAGCTGGACCCACGAAAAGGCACCAGCAATTATTTATTAAGTGAAACTTTCGAATGAAAAGAGGTGGTTACATCAGTCTGAAACCACATGCGATCAGTCCCAGACAAGAGTAGGTCTGAAAGTGTACACTTGGGCAGGTGTCCCGGTTACCCAGCAGTGCCTAAGCCAACACATAAACAACAGAAGAGAACTACCAACATAGGTACAACATGGAGCACACAAGCCGTGCCACGGTATGTTGCGCTGCAGCCTAACTAATATTAGCATAAACTGTACATCACATATCATTTGCGAGCCGTATCTTATTAGTGCAAGTGTTGTTGCTGAGGGTGGGGCATATAGAGAGAGCTTGGTATGTGATCTGTGATTGGTAGAGCGAGAGGAGGATGCTGGGTGATGTGTGCTGAGGTGTGTGCGTGTAGCTTTGAATTAGGGCGAGCAGTAGGCAGATAGGAGCATAAAATAAACGATAACATTATTGCATTTGCTGCGTCCAGGGTACTACCCGACAGCAGCGTCAGCTGTGGGTAGGTTGGGTGGTGGTTGTAGAGTGTTGTTGTGGGAAAGGTGGGGTAAAGGTGGGGGTTGGGGGTTGGGGGTTGGGCTGGGAGTGGGGGTGATGAGGGAGGATGAAGGAGTAGAGGAGGGCGAGTTCAGGTGTGGGAGTGGGGCGCGCATGGGAGTTTACTGGGTTGCGGTAAGGTGGAGGAGTGGCAGAGGGCGAGTTTGGGTGTGGGAGTGGAGTGAGGATGGGAGTTGACTGGGGAGCGGTACGGTGGAGGAGTGGTGGAGGCCGAGTTCGAGAGTGTGATTGGAGTGTGGATGGTAGTTGGCTGGGGTGCGGTAGGGTGGAGGAGTGGCAGAGGCCAAGTTTGGGTGTGGGAGTGGAGTGGAGATGGGAGTTGATTGGGTGCGGTATGGTGGAGGAGTGGTGGAGGCCAAGTTGGAGAGTGTGATTGGAGTGTGGATGGGAGTTGACTGGGGTGCGGTATGGTGGAGGAGTGGCAGAGGCAGAGGTTGGGTGTGGGAGTGGAGTGTGGATGGGAGTTGACTGGGGTGCGGTATGGTGGAGGGAGTGGTGGAGGCCGAGTTGGAGAGTGTGATTGGAGTGTGGATGGGAGTTGACTGGGGTGCGGTATGGTGGAGGAGTGGCAGAGGCAGAGGTTGGGTGTGGGAGTGGAGTGCGGATGGGAGTTGACTGGGGTGCGGTATGGTGGAGGGAGTGGTGGAGGCCGAGTTGGAGAGTGTGATTGGAGTGTGGATGGGAGTTGGCTGGGGTGCGGTATGGTGGAGGAGTGGCAGAGGCAGAGGTTTGGTGTGGGAGTGCAGTGCGGATGGGAGTTGACTGGGGTGCGGTATGGTGGAGGGAGTGGTGGAGGCCGAGTTGGAGAGTGTGATTGGAGTGTGGATGGGAGTTGGCTGGGGTGCGGTATGGTGGAGGAGTGGCAGAGGCAGAGGTTTGGTGTGGGAGTGGAGTGCGGATGGGAGTTGACTGGGGTGCGATATGGTGGAGGGAGTGGTGGAGGCCGAGTTGGAGAGTGTGATTGGAGTGTGGATGGGAGTTGGCTAGGGTGCGGTATGGTGGAGGAGTGGCAGAGGCTGAGTTGGGGTGTGGGAGTGGAGTGTGGATGGGAGTTGACTGGGGTGCGGTATGGTGGAGGGAGTGGTGGAGGCCGAGTTGGAGAGTGTGATTGGAGTGTGGATGGGAGTTGGCTAGGGTGCGGTATGGTGGAGGAGTGGCAGAGGCTGAGTTGGGGTGTGGGAGTGGAGTGTGGATGGGAGTTGACTGGGGTGGGGTATGGTGGAGGGAGTGGTGGAGGCCGAGTTGGAGAGTGTGATTGGAGTGTGGATGGGAGTTGGCTGGTTTGCAGTAGGGTGGAGGAGTGGCAGAGGCGGAGCTTAGTGGAGTGTGGTTGGGAAGTGGCGAGGGTTTGGGTGTGTGTGCGGGAGGGAGGGAGCAAGCCTATGCAACAACAGCACTGTTCCACTTAGTGGAAGCATAATGACCCCCATCCACCTCCCACCGCCACCCCCCTCCCAAGATAGGAGCATCGGGGGTGCCCTGGGTAATAACAGCCTGACGGAGCCCTTCCAACTGTCGCCAACCGGAAGTGGAACAATTAAAAGAAAGGTCACATCCGGTGTTCCCTGCCTATTTAGGCGAGCCTATCAGAACCGGAACCATGACTACAAGGAGCGTGTCTGCGTGTCCACGGTGATGGAGTCATGTGGACTATCTGGTGCAGTTCCTAGCCCAGCTTCATAACCATGCAATCCCTCAGAACAATGAGCGCTTACATCGGCGCCTCCTTCAGATCCTGTGATATCGCTCATAATTACAAAACAGCGGCCACAGACACAGCTCACCCACTCTCACTCCCGCATCCCCCTTCTTCTCCCTGCACATGGATATGGAGGATTTCACCGTCCCCCCCCCCCCCCCCCCCCCCAGACACACACAGGTCAGCGCTTACTACTACATCGCCGTCGGTGAAATTGGGGAATTGCAACAGCAGAGGACTAAACGGGTGTGTTCGATTTGATCTGTCAATAAATAACACAAATAATACCGACAACAAAAAAAGAACAGAACACAAACTTTTACCAAGAAAAGCCCACAGCAAACCGGGTTTAGAGTGTGGCTCCTGTAAATAATGACGCCCGGCCGAGCCTGGGTATTTGGCCCAGGCCCGCGATGTGTCGACTTAAATAGGCCTCCTAGGTGCCGCGGTGACGCCGAAAAACGCCCGAGTTGGCCGCACTGATTGATGGGCCCGGCCGGGGGGGGGGGGGTGTTTGTGTGCGGAGTGTGGGGATGGGGATGGGGAGTGGGGTCCTCAATTACCGGATGTGTTCTAGGTTAGGGAACCACATCTCTAACTTTAGACAGGGTATCCCGGTGGTCCCGTAACCTGGTTGGCATAATATGCACTCCGCCCCCCACGCATACTCCCCCCCCCCCCCCCCCCCCCCCCCCCCCCCCCCCCCCCCCCACCCCCACCCCCCCCCCCCCTTCCACAGCCACAGGTACCCACAACCCGCTTACCCGCTACCCGCCACCAGCCACCCGCAACCCGCCACCCGCCACCCGCCACCCGCTACCCGCTACCCGCTACCCGCTACTCGATACCCGTCACCTGCTACCCGCCACCCGCCACCCGCCACCCGCCACCCACAACCCGCAACCCGCTACCCGCTACCCACTACCCGCTTCATGCTACTCGATACCCATCACCTGCTACCCACCACCCGCCACCCGCCAGCTGCTACCCGCTATCCGCTACCCGCTACCCGCTACCCGTTCCCTGCACCTCCCAACACAGTGCGCCCATCCATTGGAGAACCCCCACCGGAACCAGTACGACCCATTTTTACCCACCCACCCAGTGCCATTGCACGCAAGCCTGGCCCGCCATTCCACCACCCTTACACATATATATATATATATATATATATGTATATATGTATATGTATATATATAAATATATATATAGCTTATTCTCCAAAACTAGGCACCCCATATTTGGTCTCCTCGTTACAATGCTGATAATTAAGTCTTTCTTTTAGTAATAGCAAGTCAAATATGTATGATAGCCCCACACTATTAGCAGTTCTACATGTATTGCATCTATCCCACAACATACATTCAAATTCTACTTGTATGATTTTCTGCTAGAGTGAAAATGTGAAAATGTACATATTGACACTGTGCATTTAACCGATTGTTTTTTCAATTTTATTCTTGTAAGACTTACCAGTGGTTGCATGATGCGCGGCAAGGAAGGACGAGGAGGCGTGAGTGGATAAAAGGGCACTTTATTCAGAAGTGCCGGAATATTCATGGATAGTACATTAATCAAGCATGAATAATTAGATATGTCAAGGAAGATATGCGGCATCAATGTAATGAGGAGTAATCAATCATGAGTAAGAGGTAAGTAAAGTATAATGTATGAGGCATCGTCATGATACACAGTGTCAAATGTCAGTTGGATAATGAGTAATCAATCAGGAGTAAGAGAGATATAAAGTATAATATATGAGGCATCGTCATGATATATAAAGTGTCAAATGTCAGGATAATGTTAGTAGCTGGGCCCGGGAGGTGGACCCGAGGAGCCCTCAACCAAGACAGAGGAGAGGGCTCGAGGGGCCGCCAAGGAGGCGAGGCGGGGCACGTATGCGTGCACCGCCTCAGAGGTCCAAGTCCCCTGGGCCATGATGTCGGAGATGTCGACTCCGGCGGCATGGCAGGCCTGGGCGGAGCCCCGACGTAGGCTGTGGAGGGTAAAGGCCTCGGCCCCCGGGACGCCTCGGGCGCGAAGGGTGCCTCGCAGGAGGGCAGTTAGGGAGCGCGGATCGAGGGGGCGACCCGAGGGCATGATGAAGGCTGGGGCGTCGGGAGGCGCGGGGTGCTGCCGGGTGGCGGCATTCCAGGCAGCCAGATGAATAGGGTGACGGCGCCCGCGGGGCCGAATATGGTCTTGGAGGTCCTGACCATGACCCAGAGGTCCCCGGGGGCGATGGTGTGGGGGCCGCCCCAGCCCTCGGGACTCGGCGACAGCAGGTTCGACTGCCGCAGCATGCCGAAGTACCCGAGGAGGAGGGCGGCCCGAGGGACGAGCGAGGCCGGCCCCGCGAGGGCGAGGTGAGAGATGACGAGGGCGAGGTGGCGAGGCGTCAGAGGGGGCGCCTGGCGAGGAGCGTGGGTGGAGGCGCGCTCGCCACCTCGGCAGACGTCCTTGGTGAGGGCAGAGTCGAAGGCGGCGGTTGACCCTCCGGAGGCCCCGGCCCAGGTGCGCGCTCTGGAGAGGGCGTTTTTGATGGAGGCCGGAGCAAGGCCGCGGGCGTAGAGGGAGGCCGTGTAGGCAGCGATCTGGAAGTCGGAGGGGTTGAGGGGGGGGAGCCCTCGGGCAACACAGTAGGCTACGTACTCCCGGGCCTGGCGTCGACGGTTCTTCTATGTCGAGGGGGCCAGGGAGGCGAGGTGCAGGCGGGCGACCTCGTCCACCTCGGCCGAGGTAAAACCTGAATCAAAGGCCGGGGTTAAATGGGAAGGCGTCATGTGAGGGGGATATGCGGTGGAGCACCTCGGCCCAAGGCCCGTCGAGGTGGGCGCGGCTGAGGGCGTCGGCGAAGACAAGCTCTGCCCCGGGCTTGTGGAGTATGGTGAGGGTGAAGCAGCCCGTCGCCGCGAGGAGCCAGAGCTCCCCAGCGCAGGTCCCGAGGGTGGCATTCCGGGCGCGGCCCGAGGTGAGGAAGGCCGCGGAGGCCATGTTATCGGTATTGATAACGCGGCGTCATCAGGCATGAGGGCGCGGAGGGCGACGACGAGGTTGACCGCCTCCAACTCATGGATGTCGGGGAACCGCGCCCGGAAGTCCGAGGTGTACCCTCGGGCGTAGCAGTGCGTGGCAGAGAAGGCGCCCCCCCCGTGAGGCAGGAGTCGCACTCTATGACGTAGGTGCGCCCCGCTGGGGAGCGGAGGAGGTAGAGCCCGTTGGAGGCGCGGCCGTAGAGGGCGAACCACCTCAGGTCCCGGAGGGCGTCGTCGTCGAGGGTGAGCGAGGCGCAGCAGAAGCAGCCGCGGAGCGCCCCAAGGAGGCGACTCATGAACCTCTGGGCGGGGAGGACGCAACTGCCGACGTGGTTCAAGCGCCCAAGGAGGCTCTGGAGCTCACGTCGAGTTATGGCGGGGCAGGTGAGGCGGGCCTCGCAGGAGAGGACGAGGTCGTCGACCTTGTCGGGGGCGATGCGGACTGTCATCGCCTCGCTGTCGAGGGCGAACCCCTGTCAGGTGAGGCGGACAGTGGGGGGGTGACATTTCCCGAGCGCCACGTCGAGCCCGAGGGCGGCGGCGAGGGCGAGGAAAGTCTCGGATATAGGGAATCCAAGTGTCGTCTGGGGGCGTGCCTGGGGTCTGGGGGCGGGGTGGGCGGGGTCGGAGGAGCGGGCGGGCGTGGGCAGGGCAGCGGTGGGCTTGGTGAGGGCCTCCATGCGGACCATATTGATGGCCGCGGGGTCGTGCCAGCCGTGTGGGAGCCTTCCATCCGCGATCCACGTAAATACCATCTCCGAATAACAGCGGACGGTAGCCCAGGGGTGAGCTAGGTTGTCCCGGTGAATGGTGAGGGCGTGGTGGCTGAGTCCGGGAAGGGAGTGGGCGGGGTAGGCGGGGTGCGCCTCCAGCATGCGGAGGGCGAGGGTATATTCATCCTTGGTCGGCTCCTCTCGCTTCACCGCCTTCCTCTCCGCTCCCCGTTCTATTAAGTCACAGGGGAAGATGTAGTGGGGGGAAATACCTTTGCGTCGGCCGGCGTTGTGAGTGTCGGCCAAGTCGAGGATCTCCCATACTGTGTCGGCTGCGGAGGTGGATGAGTAGGCGTGGGCATCGCGGTAGTGTAGGGGAGGCGGCGCCTCCGATGGTTGAGTGGAGGAGGCCCCCCCCCCTGGTGAAGCGCTGGTAGTCGGGGTGGATGGCCCCCCGGAGCCGCCGGCAGGGGCGGTGGAGGCGGGTGGGCCCCCCCCACGATGTGGCGGGGGGCCCGGGCGGGGTAGATATGTGTGGCGGCGTCGGAGGCGGTGCAGCGGTCGGGGGGGCAGGGGTCTGCTGAGGCGTGGCTCCGCGTTGGTCCCGAGCGTTGATTATGTCGAGTCTCGCCGACATCCGCTCCAGGGCCGACACCGTGTCGAGTAGGGTGGCCTGCATGGTACGCCCCCACTCTGAGGGGGGGTCGCCGGGGGCGGCCCTCGGGAGCGTGGCGGCCTGGGGGGGCGAGGAGGGCACGGACGAGTGTGTCGAGCTCGCCTCAGATATGCGCAGCGCCTCCCTGCGGGCAGTGCGCCTCCCCCGGCCTCGTCCATTAGGCATGATGTGGCGTGGTGAGTAGTGCCAAAGAAAAAGGTGTATGGACGAGCGGAGTGTCTGGAGGCAGGAGGGCGAGTGGCCTGAGGCGGTGTGGGGGCGGCTATAAGGGGATGGAGCCGCGGGTGATTATGTAATAGCCAATGGCTGGAGGGAAGAGAGAAGGGGGGGGGTCCTCCCTCGCCTCGCATCAACCGCAATGCGAGCATTACGACCAACTGTACTCAATAACATCATGTTTGACTTTGGTGTATGCTAAAATGATGTTCTGGATGTGTCTTTGATTTCCATGTTTCAAGAGTGGCATTAATATATTGCTCAATTTGACTAATCTAAATCAAAAAGTGAATTATATTTTCTTCAACTCTGACATATGCACAACATATCAACCGCTGTGCAAAAATGGCTTCTGCAATTATTTGGAATGTTTATTTGCTATTATTTGGAAGATTTTACTTTTGGATTCCAGGTCACACCTTAGTCCTCAGCTTTAGGGTATGACCCATTTATGTATATGTCATGGGGGTGATGAAAATGGGAAATATTGCGCCTAGGTCAGTGCAGACCACTACATATATATATAAACATATAATAGTTGACCTTTAGTTGACCTTTAGTGACCGTTAGTTGACCTTGATCAATTTTCGAGGTAAGTGAGTGGGATTCTGAGCAGGCGAGCGCTGGTGCCACCGTTATAACTGAGGCGAGTATTCCTGAGCAGTAGATGAGTAGTCTGAGGCCCAACCACCCGATTACTGGTGGATGTTAGGGGCGAGTATATAATTCCGGGTTATAATTCTTATACAGCATATATATATGTATATATATATGTATATATATGTATATAAATGTATTACTCAGCCCGTCCAATGCGAGTGTCATTCCAACATGTATATATATATATATATATATTATATATATTACTGACCCCATCAATACAGATCTCATTCCAACATGTATATATAATATATGTATTACTCTGCTCATGCAGTGCAAATATCATTCCAAGAAGCATCTGTATATATTAATCTGAGTAATATATTTATTATTCCCACACGCATATATATACAGATGAATACACTTTTATACATATATAATATTAAAAATAAGTAAATAAAAATAAATAAAACATATAAAATTGTTGAGCGAAGGAACGGCTATAGCGACTAGCTGAGAGGAACTAAGATGCCCACTTATCGCTCACGGCGTATAGAGCCACAGGGCGCGCCCGACGGTAAGGCGGCGAATTAACCAGCGAGTTCCAGCCATAGCCGCCGGGGGAAGCGCTGTGCGTATTCGCTTACATCAATATATACGTTGCATATACGTAGGTATATATATATATATATATATATATATATATATACATATATCAGTATATACGTTGTATGTACGTAGGTATATATATATATATATATATATATATATATATATAATATACATACATATATTACTCAGCCCACCAAAAGCAGATCTCATTGCAACTCCACACCGCCATACCCCCCCCCCCCCCCATTAACTCTATCCGACTGCACCCAACCCTGCTCCACATCTCGCCTGCACACTCAACGGGGGCAAATCAACGCGCACTCTGCTCCAAGTATACAACTCACATCTAAGGCAAAACATGTACTGGCTGCCCCATAAGTTTGCAAGTGATCACTAGAAAGCGAGACCAAATGGGATGGCCGAATGAGTTACAGGGTCCGTCTCCCGTGTTGGTGGATTGTGGGGTCGTGTGTTCGAACCCTGGTCGAGTCAAACCAATGACTTTAAAATTGATACTTGTCGCTTCCTAGCCTGGTGCTCATCATTATTAGGATAGGGCAAGGACTGGTTGGCTCAGTGTCAGGATAATGTGACTGAGTGGGATATCAGGTCATGGTGCTGGTGGCCTGGTATTTCAGTGGGGCAGCACTCATGGCGCTTTTATCAGTCTCCATGAGTGCGCACTGCCACAAATCGGTACCCGTCCTGATATAACCTTAGATGTTGCTAGGACGTAAAATAACAAGAAACAAACAAACACCTAGAAAGCGACCTGTGCCTAATATGCATATCCATACATACATATGCAATATATATATATATATGTATACACAAGCTTCACATTACTTTGTTAAACTGCAAATATTCAAATAGAATATTCCATTTATATTACATCTTCCTGTTCCATCTTTTCACAGTTATATAATAATGTTTACCTAGTATTAATACTGCACTTAAATACATCATGTATTCATACATTACATCAAATGCTCGTGTATTGACGGATGTAGTGGATGCAAAAGGGTCAAGTTTTATGCATTTTGGCATGGTTGCGTATATCTATGTGGACATCCGCTCTTCCAAGTTATTAGCGAGGGTGGTAATGGCTGGACCGACCCCCGCCTGGCCGTGTATTGTAAACCTAGTCCCATGGGTGAGCCAACAGGAAGTGTGTATGATTTGTAGTGCAATCGACGTGTGATTTGGAGTGCGGTTGGACATTATGTGTGGGCTATTTACATGTGGATGACGAGTTGGTTTGAGTGCAGTGTGGGGCGGTTGATTGTGGGACGTGATTGTTAGTGTGGTGGTTGGTTGGTTATTGGGGTTTTAGGTCCTCAGACAATCTAAGGTTATATCGGTATCGACTTTTGACAGTGAACACTCATTGCCACACTGGGAGACCAGACCACCAGCACCATGACCTGATATCCGACTCAGTCACATTATCCTGACACCAAGCCAACCAGTCCTTGCCATGTCCTAATAATGCCGAGCACCTGGCTAGGAAGTGACACATATCAATTTTGTAAGTCATTGGTTTGACTCGACCGGGAATTGAACTCCCGACCTTCCGCCTGGGAGCTCTACCGATTCGGCCACCGCGTGCGGTGATTGTTGGTTGGTGGGAGTTGGCTGCATGACTGTCGATGGGTTTTGGGTCCGGGGGGTTAGATGAGTACTATGCGGATTGGAGGCAGTTCTGTGTTCTAAGGGTAGCAGTGCAATGTGAGTAGGGTGGGAGTGAGTTTGAGTTTTTCACATGGGAAGCAGCTAGCGAAATGGATGCTGCCCTTGTACAAAGGTAGTATCATGTCACTACGATGTTAGATGGTTGTGTGCAGTGATACTTTGAGCTTATGGGAAGTAGTAGTGCACGTGAGACAAGGTTCTGGGTAACACCGATCATGTAACTGGGCAAGTACTAATAACATCAAGATAGTTTTTGTCAGTTTTGGACAGTATATTAATGTTATTTCTCAACTCCTATTTCAATATACATGAACTAGTATCTGTCTGACTAGATATATATGTATATATATGTGATGTATAACGCATTATGCGAGTATAAAGGCGTGGAAGGGAATTAACTCCTTGGTATTATTATTATGTGCTAATTATTGTTAATATTACACGATACACTGTACTGCCTCCTCCATGTCGTGACTGGTGGCACCACCCCCGGCTGTGCCCGGTACCTGCCTACCCTGAATACATCACTCACGTCGGGGAATTTGTCCCTTTATATATATATGTATATCTATTCTAAATAACTGCTGGTGCTGGGGTCGAAAACACTGTGTGCATGGAGTATGGTTTAGTGAATGAGGCAGTGTGTGAGTGAGATATGGCCGCTGTAGGAGACAGTGTGTGAGTAAGTTATGTGATGATATAGTAGACAGTATGTGAGTGAAGTGTGAGCTTTTGTAGTAGGCAGTGTGTGCCTGAAGTGTGTGCTGATGTAGTATACAGTGTGTGAGTGACGTGTGTACCACTGTTGTAAGCAGTCTGCAAGTGAAGTGTGTGAGTAAGTTATGCGCTTATGGTGTGTGCCTGAATTATTGACTGCTGTGGTAAGGAGTGTGTGAGTGAAGTGTGAGCTTCTGTAGGAGGAATTGTGTGAGTGAAGTGTCTGCTGTTGTAGGAGGTAGCGTCTGAGTGAAGTATGTGCTTCAGTAGTAGGCACTCTGTGAGTGAAGTGTGTGCTGCTGTAGTAGGCGGTGTGTCAGAGAGTATGTGCTGCTGTAGTATGAAGCGTGTGAGTCAAGTGTGTGCTGCTATCAAGAGCAATGTGTGAGTGAAGTGTGTGCTGCTGTAGTAGGCCGTGTGTGAGTGAGTTATGTGCTGCTGTAGTATGAAGCGTGTGCGTCAAGTGTGTGCTGCTATCGAGGACAATGTGTGAGTGAAGTGTGCCTGAGTGGTCGGTGGTGGGGTGGAGCGCTGCCAATGGTGGCAGTGGGGTTTCGGGCCAGGGCATGTATTTACACACATCGCACCATGTAACGGCCCATACCCTGTCACGCTACTCCGCTCTGTACAAGCTACCTACATTAACCCCCGCTTCTAAAGGCCGTGTCACATTACGGTGTATGGCAGGAACGTATTGAAAACCTATGTCGAAAATGGGAAAAAGCTGCGCGTGCCGGCCTATCGTGACCTTTGGTCACCTATCGGGTGTTTTTGAGCGTATGCCTAACCTATGAGTAGCGTACGAGGAGCGTACGAGGAGCGTATGAGAGCGTACTGTGACATTTGTTGATGGTTTTGATTGGCATATGGAACCTATGCGTAGCATATGCATAGCATATGCGTAGCGTCTGCGTAGCGTATGCATAGCGTATGCATAGCGTATGAGCGTATGAGTAGCATATGAGTCAAGATCGATGTCCAAACCTATGGCATATGCTTGAAATACACTGTGCATATGCTGTGCATACACTGTGCATACGCTAGGAGTATGCTCCCATATGTAACTTGTAGGTTATGCGTACGCTACATATGCTAGAGATACCCCAATGACGCAAGTTGAGCATATGTGTAACCTCACCACTAGCGTACGAGGAGCGTACACCGACGTATGAGGAGCATACACTGGCGTATGAGTAGCGTATGAACCATACGCTCCCATAGGTCGAGATTTTTTTAGCATGCACACACAAATTTGGATGGACGGACGGGAGAAAGCGTATGGCGGCATACAATGGCATAGGCCGGCATAGGCTGGCACATGACGGCCTATGCGTAGCGTATGGCGGCGTATGGCGGTGTATGCCGACGTATATGATGTAACGTGCCTACGCCGCCGTACGCTCCCACAAAAAAACCTAATGTGAAAGCCCCTTAAGCATAATTCTGTCCCCACCGGCCTTCCTCAGAAATATAGAGGGGGACTGTACTGATCGATATCCGGGTCATGAGATCAGTGCAACCCTTTCCTGCTTCACCTTACCCACTAATATGTATCATTGTAGCTATTTCCAACTAAAGGCAAGGCATGTAGGGCACATTGTTTGTTTGTTGGGGTTTTATTGATAACATTCTAGAAGGGCACATGCTTGTGATACTGTTCAATCATGCCGACTTCATAGTGCTGCCCCACTCGGAGACCGTGCTGCCGAAAATATATCCCGATATCACACCTAGACACGTTATACTGTGCACGGATAGGATGGCTGAATCGCTGAGAACAATGTGTGATATTGTAGTGTCTGTGTGATAGACACTACAATAGTCTATATCTACACATGATATAACCTTAGACCAACCGATGACGTAGCATATTAATATTTCTCACTACCTAGCCTGGTACCCGGCATCAATAGAATAGCGCAAGGGCTGGTTTGGGCGGTATCAGGAATATATGACTGAAAGTAGGATCGGTTCATGGTGCCAGCGAGCCGATGTTCGAGCGAACCGACCTGCAGTCAGAGAATACCTGTAGCAAGATTGCAATGTAGTACCACATACTTAGGCAACTATCTTTGCTGCAGAACCTTTCTTTTCTTATATATAGGGAATGAAACACTCCTCTGCCCTTACCATTCTGGTCAATTTACCATACTGTTGGGGCATGCATAATCAATCGGTCAGTGTGTGGTTCCACTCAAGAAACTGCAACAGCTACCTCAGCTGCAAAGTGGGTGGGTCGCTGAGAAAAAGGATGTCCCACAATAATATATTGAAGAGTTCATGGGCAAAAATCGCCATCTTGTCCGAAATGAAACCATGACATATTTCAGCGGACGCTACCATCACATACAGCTGCCATGATATAATCAATACTCTCTTGTATCTGAATTGTCAATTATACCATATCTAATTATTAAACTGATTAATATTGTTATTTCAGCTGATCTGAGCTAGCCGTTGATGACAATATCAGACTACCCTAATACATATATTGTAAATAACTGTATTGTCTGTATGGCTCGAAGACCAGTGCTATAGCGCTGACTAAGGACTTTATTTAATGAATAAACTATATTTACAAAAACAAAGATGAATAACAACAACAAAAACATTCAGATAATCTAATCTGTTGGTTTTGTCCGCAGAAGCTGCCATGTCCCATATATAATTCCCCACTTAATATGAAATTGATAGACGTTCAGTGGAAAGCACAACAATAAATTAGATTTGACAGAAAATAATTCACATTGATGTATCAGTTTTTATGCCTGTACCATTCATACTAAATTATGTACACATGGTCAGTTTGCCCTCCGCCCCTCCCTGTATTTGTGGTGCGAGTACTGACTTCCTTCTGTGTACACCGGCTCTTGCTTTATGTCTAGGGGGTCAATTTGTGTGAGTGCTAGCAGGTATTGCCCATGGGTCAGGTCGATTTCTGTGTGGTGCGCAGTCGCGCCTTGGCCCTGTGGCTTGTGTATGTATAGTAGGGTTTATTTTCTGCATTGGCTTCTGTCTCTGGTTGGGCGTCAGACTGTCTGTGTATATGTAGTGTAGGGTTTTGTTTGAGTGTTCCCTTCGGTGTCGTATCCAATGGCGGGGCTTGTTCTCTACTGTATTGTATGCTGGGTATGGAGGTCATTGGTCATGATTTCTTGGCTTTCATGGAGGCGGTGTGCGTGTTCGGATGTGGAGGTGGAACCGGAAGTGCACTAGTAAATGTGTCGGTGTGGGTGGATAGTGGGTGGGTATGGTGTGGGTGGGTGATGTGTGGGTGTGCGTGAGGTTGGGCGTTGGTGTGAAGGGGTGTGGGTGTGGGTGTGGGTGTCGGTATGGGTGTGGGTGTGGGTGTTGGTGGGTAGGTATGGGTGGGTGTGGGCGTGGGTGGTTGTGCGTTGGTGGGGTGGGTGTGGGTGGGTGGGGGTGCACCAGAAAGGGAGGCAATGCGGTTGGAGCAAGTATTTCCTTTAAAACATAACTGCGATGCCAGTGAGTTCCATCAAAGGACAATGGCTGCGCCTGCCTGCTTGGCGGGTGTGGGTGAGGGCTTGGGGGTGTACAATGAAGGCAGGCAAATCGGTTGTTGTCAGCCTTTCCTTTAACCATAACTGGGATGCCATCAAGGGTTCAAGTCAGAACAAGCGCAGCGCCTGGCTATATCCATGAACAGCTCTCTGGCTAGAGTTTGTGTCGGTGAGTAACTGTCGGGCTGGCAAAGAAAAGTGGAACACGGTTGAGGTTCAAGTGAAGGGAAACTTGTTGTCGTTGAGTCAACCCTCGGGGGAGGTTGGGGCTTAATGGGCTGAAGGGCAGGGTACTGGTCAGTCACCCAGTGGGGTGGCACCTGAATGGTGAGTGGATCTTGATTGAGGGACTAACGTGGGTGATTGAGAGGCGCCTTGGGAACAATTAAGGAGACTGCTCCGGGTTGGTGATAAGTAATGGCCCTGTCACATTACGACGTTTCGGGCCAACGCGGGTCGACGTGCGCCGACGTGTTGGGTTTTTCGATGAAACGTCGGTACACATCCGGTACGTTAACGGTACGTTACCGGGGCGTTTCCGGCGCGTCGGTACATAGCAACGTGTGTACCGGCACGTCGGCGGCCGTCGGCGCGCGTCGGTCCGCGGAGAAAGTTTTGTGCTTGCACAAAACTTTCGACGGGCCGCAACGCGCAGTAGCGTGTTGGCGGGCGCGTTACGGACGCGTTAGCAACACGTCGAACCCGTTATCGGCGCGCCTGCAGAACGCTGGCAGGACGTTGATCAATGTCGGTTAACGTTGGCATTTGTTTCGCCATATTGCGAGCGTTCCGTCGGCGCGTCTGCAATGTCCCGCCGGCGGGTTCCCAGTGTGCCGTCAGCGTGTTATCGGCGCGTTGTCGGTGCTCCGCCAGCGTTTCTCAGCGCGTTGGACGTGTTCCCGGCGTGCCTGGACGCGTTGGTGGCGGGTCTGGACGTGCTGCCGGCGTGGAGGCAGCGAGTTGGTATTGTACCAACTCGCTCCCTCCACGCCATCAACGCGCCGACGGCGCGCTGACGGCATGCTGGCGGCACGCTGGGAACCCGCTGGTGGCACATTGACACTTTCGTCCGTCGCGCGTCGAACCTCGTTGGCTGCGCGCTAATACTATGCTACTAACCCGTCCAGTTTTCTGCCAAAACGCCGAAAAGTTGGACGTCTCTTGACGGGTTGCAAATATTTTGTACGTTGCCGGCACGCCGGCAGAAACGTTGTAATGTGACAGGGGTATAAGGAAGGGTGGTAGACGGCGCTGAAGGCGGGAGCAGATTACCGTGCAGATTACAGTGAGTGAGTGGTGAGTAAGTGGTGGCTAAGATTAGGATGACATGAGGAGGCTATCAATCTACTCACACACAATAACATACTTACTTGCGCTGACTGGGTCACTGGGTCGCTCCATGCTTCACACCCATCCTGATAGTGGTGGCGGTGTGACAGAGCCGGTTTCGGAACGCTGGGCAGGCCTTCCTACGTTCCCAGGGTAGGGAGCCCTGTGTTCAGCTAAGGGTGGGTGGGGGTGGGGGGAAGGGCCGAGGAGAGCATGGGGGTTGGAACCGGGATGGAGAGGGGTATGGGGTAAGGGTGTGTGTTCGGATGGAAGGGTGTGAAAGGGTGGCGCTTCGCGGTGGGAGGAGGGGGAGGAGGCGAAAGGGTGGAGATTCGATAACGGGAGGGGGGGGGGAGGGGAGGGTGCGTAATGGTGGAGGTTCGCGGTGGGAGGAAGGGGAGGGGGTTCGGTGAGGGGAGGGGCGGTGTACTGGGGGCTGACGGGCTAGGGTTTGGAGCGGTATCCCGGTAGGGGGCTGGGGTGGAATGGTGTGTATTCGGAGGGGGGTGGGGTGGCGGGGGCCTGGGGGTGGAAGGGTAAGGCTTTGGAGGGGGTACCCAGTTGGGGGATGGGGGTGGATGGTGGGTGTTCGGATGGGGGACGGACGGGGGCCTGGGGGCGGAATTGTTGGGGTTTGGAGGGGTACCCGTTAGAGGGCTGGGGGCGGAACGGTGTTGTTCGGAGCGAAAGGGGCAGCGGGTTAGGGGCTGACAGCTTATGGGTTGGAGGGGGTACCCGGTAGGGGGCTGGGGGCAGAAGTGTATGTGTTCGGAGGGGAAGGGGGGGGGGCTAGGGGTCTGGGGGTGGAAGGGTGACGGTTTCGAGGGGTAGGCGGTAAGGGGATGGGGGAGGACGGATGGGGCTGGAAAGGGGAGGGGGTAGCGGTAGGGGGCGGAAGGGTGGGGGTTCGGAGGGAGGGGGAGTGGGGTTCACATAGCAGGGAGGGTGGGCGGGGGGTGTAGCTCATGCTTTGTAAGACACATTATGGACGCCAATTACCCCCAACGACGGGCAGGCTTCAATAAAAGGAGCTGATCCGAGGCTCATAAGGCGTGTCCCGAGCTACATCAGCGCCCATCACTAAGCACAGCGCGCGGGGCAATGGCGACACTGCCATTGTCTGAACTCATTAGGAAGCGCGGCAACCTGGCTTCTATGGATGCAATTACCACACTCTACACGCTTGGGCCGGAGCCGCAGTAACAAGGGCCGACTGTAGGCGTGACACGACACGAAAGGTTTCGTAGATATAGGCTAGGCTACTGCAATGTACTACTCATGGACGTGGATGATTTACAATTCAACAACGACAGCAGATAAATGGACCCCATCCCCCACATCACTGCCTGTTCTGTCCCTTTTGATCGCACACAGCAACATGTGCTGTTTTCAAGTCAACAACCGCAGCAGATAAAGTGGCCCCCCTCCCCTCCTCCACCCTCCCACTAGTATTTAACCGCTGACGGCACACCCAGACACAGCCACAGGAGATACATTTAACCCTACTCCTGTCACACTACGACGTATCTCGTCGGCGCGCCGCCAATGGTGTCCCGTCCTGATATGGCCTTAGATGTAGCTAGGACGTAAAACAACAATGAACAAACAAAGCAAGAGTTTGGCGCAACGTATGGGAATGACCCTCACATGCACGCGGCGTGTGCCTAGGATTCGCATAACGTTATTCCAGCGCCTCCGACGTGCTCCTAACATCCCCATAACGTTGGCCCTCATGCGTTGTTGCGCATTGAAAGTTTTGTGCATGCTCCGCTGACCCTCGGCGACCATCGCCATCCATCAATGAATACCAACACATGCATAACGTGCAGGTAATGCTTCCAGATGTCTCCCGACGTTTTGCCAAAAAATTATACATGTCGACGCGCATTGGCGAGAAACATCGTAATGTGACAGCACCATAAGCAAGAGGGGTCAAAGTATCAACAGCCACATGGTGTCTGGAAGCCAGGTGCAAGAGGATATTGAGATCTACTTATGGTTTTATGTTTTTATTTTGATCTGTGTCTGTGTCTGTGTGGGAGGCATTGTAGTGTTGCAGGTTTTCTTATTATTGTACACACACAAAGTACATGGGTGAATACCACACCTATATAAAAGCTGTCGAAAAAGCGAGGAAATGAAATGAGAGCCTAAATCCACAATCTAAAAAGCAATATTTATTCTTTATATATGTCTTAATATTGCCCCACTACCTTTGAGTTGAAAAATATAATAAAACATATAGTTTAATAGAATTTAAAGTTGAAATCAATGGCGTTCTATGGCCGCCATCTTGTCTTTTTGCATTCTCTCGCATTTCACCAAGTATGTGCCGATATAAGTACCCATATGATACTGGAGGCAGGCATTCTACTTCCTGTTCGATACTAAAGCTATTTTCGCCCGTATTTAGACTACCTTGTCGTTCACCCTTGTACTGCGAGTACAGGGTGAATCTGTTATCTAACCTCAACCCTGCCCAGACTTCTCCGCCTGCAGAGAACCGTTGCCAATGCTTGCTGAGGACTGCCAATATATATGCAACACCTGTGTATGATGGAGTAGGACATAAAATGTAAACAGTAAATCAGCGTAACCAGGGGCAGCTTGGCTCAGCTCAATCACGCCCAGACTTCTCTGCCTGCAGAGAATCGTTGACAAGGCTTGCTGAGGACTGCCAATATATACAACAAGTATATGTGATGGAGTAGTACAGACAAACTATCCAGCATATAACTGAGTCATATTCCGAGATAAGACATATCTTGGTGACGGAGTAGGACATAAAATGTAAACAGTAAATCAGCCTAACCGGGGGCAGCTTGGCTGAGCTCAACCCCGCCCGGACTTGTCCGCCTGTGAAGAACCATTGCCAAGGTTTGCTGAGGACTGCCGACATATATATATATAACACGTGTATGTGACGAGGTAGGACATAACATGTAAACAGTAAATCAGCGTAACGGGGGGCAGCTCGTCTGAGCTCAACCCCGCCCCGCCCACACGTGTCCGCAGGTGGAGAGCCATTGCCAAGACTTGCTGAGGACCTTCGATATATACGACACATGTGTGAGGGTGTGTGTGAGTGGGTGGGTGAAGGTGAGCTGTGTAGGGGTAGGGTGACAGGAACACAGGCCGCTACTGGCTTAACAACTGCTTTACATGCTAGACTAGACGCCATTTCCTGGAACTACTGTGGGCCGCCCACCCTCTGGCGGTTGATATATTGGGGGCTTATTTAATTTAAAGGCCTACATTCCAATCTATATACAGATTCAACGGGTGATGTATTATGTTTCAAACATCAGCCAGTTTGGATTTGATATGTGTATACATAGACACACATATATGCATTCGTAGTGCTACGAGACTATTTCTACACCAGCCTCTCTTTCGATTCTTCATCATTCTTCAATGTATATATTGTCTGTTACGTCAAACGTGGTGAACTATATTTATCGACTTTTCTCCATTATGTGGTAGGACATAAATGACAGTTCTCCATGATGTTTTTTAAATTTTGTATCCACAGCAGCTCACACATATGCCCGGTTGGAACAACACCACGCTGTTTTCAATCCCGATCGCCTAGAATGCTTGGAAATATTGACCGTTGACTTAATAAAACCATAATTATCAATCAAATCTGCATAATTATCAATCTAACATTTCGCAAAGCACTAAGAACAAGGCCATATATTTAGCCAATGTGTCCCAACAATTGTTCAGTGTTTTGCGATGATTTATAATTTTTTATTTTTTTTGGTAAAGTATTTATTCATCTGAACATGACATTTGTCAGCGCCAAAGCACTGGTCTTCCAGCCATCTTACTATTGGAATTGACATTCTAAACAATCTAAGTTTGGTCAGTGCTGTATTAGTCACAGCACCGATCCTGAAGAATTAAGGGAGTGGCTCCTGCTGTATAATGTACAGCACCAGTCACTGTGGTTCATTCAAAAATTGGGAGCAGCACCGAGTAGAAGATGTATACCCAGGGTAGCTCAAACAGTCATTGTGGGTTACATTTGTTCTCTTATAAAACAAGCAAAGTTTATGGTTAACAAGATATTTTGTCTGTCTTATATAATGTTCGATGTGTTTAAACAGATTGATAGTTGTGTAGGATGTTCGGTGTGTTGATGGTTTGTTCATGATGGTTAAGGGTGGTGGCAGGGGAGGGGGGCCCATTGAACAAGAGACACTGCTTGTAAGTCTAATGCCAGGTACACACATAGCGTATAGGATTCGCGCACTAAAACTCCCGATCCGCTTAAAACTGAAATCGGGCCGATTCATTTTTCGAATCGGGAATCGCAATCGTAATCCTAGCGCACACCTACCGTTTTAGCCCTAAAAATCTGGAATCGCAATCGGTAGGTGTGCTAGGGGAGTGCACACCTCACGATTTTGGGGCAGTTTTAGGTCGTATACGCTAGGTGGGTGCGGGAAAACGATCGTATACGCTAGGTGTGTACCGGGCATAAAATTAAGAGTCACTGGATACAAGACAGCTATGAGATGAATGCCTTGGAGTGCTCAAGGTAACAGTGATGTGGGTTGGACAGGCGGTGGTCGGAGAAGGGTTGAATTAGCCTGACACTTGATTCCATAAGGAATGAGTCAACAAGGCAGTGCTTATATCGAACAAGTTAAAGTTTCCAAATTCGGTTGAACAGACACATGCAGGTCCACCCTACAAGTACATGAATGTATGGGTGGGTGGAAAGGAAATGGTCGAGCAGGGTGGTTGGACTCCTGTGGAAAAGTGCCGATGGCTACAAGGTGTGAAAGCCTACGATTGCAACTAAAGTCGAGGAGGAGGAAGCCGCCGATCAACCCTTCAGTAGATCAGGGTGGCGTGTGTGGGGGAGGGGCGTGAGTCATTCCCTTCGAATTAAATGCACTGCCAAAAGTATGCCTGATTTAAAACAACAGTTACTGTGTGCGTAGGGACTACATAGTACATAGTTGATTAACATATACTAGATTATATTCAGCCTCAATCAGTGCACGTTCATTATCAGTACTGCATGTGCCTGTCAGCACTATTTCAAAGTATTTGGTAGAAAATAACATTCATTTGCTCACCACTCGTCGCGTGACAGTTGATAACAGTCAGCAGATAAGAGTCAACAATTGCAACCTGCCTTTATTGCAATGGAAAGTAAGCATGCTCGGTTAATACTGTTTGTTTGTTGTTGTTTTACGTCCTAGCAACATCTAAGGTCATATCAGGACGGGTACCGATTTGTGACAGTGCGCACTCATGGCAATTTTATAGTGCTGCCCCACTGGGAGACCAGGCCGCCAGCACCATGACCTGATATCTTACTCAGTCACATTATCCTGACACTGAGCAGACGAATCCTTGCCCTATCCTAATAATGCCCAGCGCCTACTGGGGTGCGTTGCAGTCAGCTTCCCAGGTGATATGCCACACACAGAGGAGGGCATGGGTAGGTGGAATTGATCAGGAAACCGTGATATGATAATGCTTAGGACGCTCAAACCGGTATGGGAGAAATGAATAGTACAGGCGCAAAATGCCGTAAACGGAAGTGCAGAAATTGAGATAAACATCGGAATCAAACCTTCAAAAAGTTCATTTTTTACATCCCGATTGTTATTCATTATTCCATAATCATGTCATAACTAGAAAAGTGGAATTTGTGAGAAGTACAATTACCATCAGGTATATATATTTTATTTGAATTAAATATTTCGATTCGCGCTTAGGTGGTTTTGCGCCTGAAGTCTTCACATGTCGGTTGTAACCCTGCTCAATAGAATATTGTATCACATTTGTTCACCACATTCCGTGGCGTAGTGCTCACCACAGTGGGTAAGGTATAAGTCGAGCCGTGGGAATGTAGTAACTGTGGTGAGTGGGCGGGTGGGTGGAGAGATAGTTTATAATAGTAGCGTCAACAGTTCTAGCTGACCAATAAATACCGCATACTGCTTATTCTCATTCGAATCATAAAACTTCGCCCTAATCCGCCAATAAAAGTAGTCCACATATTGAATTTAAGCGCTGTGAGAGTGAGTAAAATACATCTTGTATATAGCGCGGGAAATCACCACCAGGTGGCGATTAGCGCGCCCATTGCGTGAATTCTGATGCTGCAGGTACTGTAATTGAATCCGGCGCCATTTTAAAGTAATCACCAAGCACAGGTGCTCCTAGTCTCACAGCTGCGACGGGCAACCAGATAATTTAACACGTGCTCAATTATCCTTCCCATTCCCCTTCCCCTTCTCCTTCTCCTTCGCCCTCCACAGCACCCCCCCCCCCCTCGCCACACACACCGACCGCCCCCCCCGTACCCCTGTCACACCCCAGGCTCCTCAGCTGCCGATTAACGAGTATTTTGATGGGGCGATAATTGCAGCATTAGTAGGCCTAAAATGGAGTTGTGCGTTGGGCATAATGATAGTTAAGGTTCTACAGACCCTATATATATATATATATATATATATATATTGCTATCACCATATAAAGTGGCAATTGCGATTATCACGCATAATGACAGGGACTCTCAAGTGGCTACAAACTGAATTGGTGGTGAGTATATCGGGTGGCGCTGGAATGTATGCGTCTGGGTCTCTTGTATTCGAAATGGTCGCGTACTAATATTCCTCATTATCGCGCATAATGTTCAGGAGAGCCCTGTGTAACAAGTCGAGCCCTATCTGCAAAAGGACTCCCCTCAACCGTCTGGCGCCTGTAAGGACTCATCCTTGTTCAAATATTCATATAATCATATACAAATATATCTATCTATATATATATATATATATATATATATACGTAATCACATAGGCATATATATATGCATGTACATATAATACATATATACATATATATATGTATATATATATATATGTATATCCATATATGTGACACATAAGCAACTACGTCAGTATGAATGCGTAGAAGGCAATGGTTATATTGTTATTCATTGTTGTTGCTATCCGATACCATATTCTGGGTCTGGGCCTCCAGCCACATATATATATATATACATATGTAGTGGTCTGCACTGACCTCTGAGGCAAGGAGCCGCATAGACAGGTAGGCGTGGGTAGTGTGTTGATATCAGGGAGCCTAGGTGGTGTAATGGTTAGCACACTGGCCCGGAGTGCAAAGAGATGTGGGTTCGAGTCCCGCTCTAGGCGCAATATTTCCCATTTTCATCACCCCCATGACACTGGTTGCCGTGACCATGATCCTGTACAAGCTTTGCGCTGTATGGTTGTTGAACCTACCCTGTGTATGTATGTTAGTGCATTGCCTGTATGTATGTAATTGTAAGCATTAAAAGACTTACAATTCCAGGGGGACGAGTGTAGTGGTCTGCACTGACCCTCAGGCAAGGAGCCGCATAGACAGGTAGGCGTGGGTAGTGTGTTGATATCAGGGAGCCTAGGTGGTGTAATGGTTAGCACACTGGCCCGGAGTGCAAAGAGATGTGGGTTCGAGTCCCGCTCTAGGCGCAATATTTCCCATTTTCAACACCCCCATGACACATATATACACGTATAGGTGCTGCATAAACAATTATGGGAGTATTATTATCGGGAAACCGATTAATAAAATTACCTCTAGCCCCTTTATTGTAGTTTTATGTGGGTGGAATTCATAGCCATATACACATATACACATACACACGTGTATGCATATGTGCATATATAAATATGGATCCACATATGTGCATTGATATATACAAATATATATATACAGATATCTACACACATATACATATATACATATATATATATACATATACAAGTGTCTTGCAAAGGAGAGTGGATGTGCTATCGAATGGTGTTCCATGAGTAGCTCACAGAAGCAATATCCTGTGCGCCTCTAGGTGATCATGGAGCCTGCGCACTCAAGTCATGCCGTTTATGTAGGCACTACACATCCGCAGTGGCTGTTATTGGAAAGCCACTATCTGACGTCAGCTCTCAGCAGCATAATCAGTGAATCCAGTTATTTAGTCATAATTTAGACCTAAAGTAGGTGGGCATGGTGTCCAGCTGTCAATATGTCACGGTGCCATGTCTACCCTCTCCCTCTTCCTCGCCCCCCCCCCCCGCGCGCCCCCTATTATCATCAGCAACTCTGATAATGACCATAGATATACAGTATAACCCTGTTAAACGAAACTTGAAGGGACCCTAGACATTTGTTTGGATTAACCGATCATTGGTTTAACCGAGCTTTGGCTTCGACCTTGACTTGGCTTTGGCAAAAACGTGGGTGCATTATGAATGTTATATACAATGTATGTGGACATTTTGATTAAATTTCTTTTTTAATGTATATACAGTTTAAGCCGGTTAAACCAAGCTCAGTTCAACCAAACAATCCGTTAATCCAAATTTCTTTGGTGGCCTGCCAAAATACTACCATTTATCATATAAAAAAGTCTCAAATGACCTTATAGCCACATGACAGTTTGGTTTAACTGTACCAGAATAGGCCTGGGGCCCGACAATTTTGTTTGGATTAACCGATAATTTGGATTAACCGACTTTGGTTTAACCAACTTTTTTATATGATTAAATGGTATTATTTTGCAGGGCCACCGACACAAGTTTGGATTAACCGATCGTTTGGTTTAACCGAGCTTGGTTTAACTGGGTTGTACTGTAATGTATAATGGTTAATGTTTAAAGTTCAGAATGGGATGTGCTGCACACAATGCAGTGCATTCCACTTCCCCATCACCAAAGGTGATTGCTTCAACACTTGGAAGACCAGTGCCTCGGCGCTGACAAAATATGTGTTCAGATGAATCAAATATTTACCACCCCACTACATTTTTGAAATTTAAATATAACAAAAGTTAGATGAGTTTACCTTAGAGGAAAAGTAGATTATGCATATATTTGAATACATTAAAATATAATTATGCACAAATATATCAAATACAACATTATAAAATAATGACTAAAAAAAACCGTAGGCGCGGTGGTTGTAGAAATGCTCATGGACTGACAATACCACCCCAGACCCAACAAAAAAGCAAGTGTGATCCCGAATCAACATATGAAAAGTTCAGGCGCAAAACCACGTAAACGCCAATCCAAAAATGATGATAAACATTGGAATCAAACATACAACAAGTTTATTTTTATATATTCCTACTTTTGTATTCATATGATCAAATGAAAAGTGGGATTTGTGAAAATTAAAATTTTTTTCAGGTACAAATCTTTTATTTAAACTACATTTTTGGATTGGCGTTTAAGTGGTTTTGCGCCTGAAGTCTTCATATGTGAATTGACCCTTATTCGGGACTGGATTAGACTGATTAGGCCCTCACTGAGGCTGCTTGGTGCGGGCGGTAAATGGTTGGTATCCTTTCCCCTGACTGCACGTCAGGATAATTTGTGATTCCTACTGTTTGAAGAAGAAAGAGGACTGTCATCCTGCCCTCATGGTTCACCATAATAGGGCAGATTTCAGCCAATAACATACTTTTTGTTACCTCAGCTAACCATGGGTTAACACTCTAAGTACCATCCCTGCTCCCCCCCCCCCTCCCCCCCCCCCACTCCGCTCTCCAGGAAGTAACGTTATGTTAGAGTGGGTCAGGATAATTTGTGATTCCTACTGTTTGAAGAAGAAAGAGGACTGTCATCCTGCCCTCATGGTTCACCATAATAGGGCAGATTTCAGCCAATAACTTACTTTTTGTTACCTCAGCTAACCATGGGTTAACACTCTAAGTACCATCCCTGCTCCCTCCCCCCGCCCTCCGCTCTCCAGGAAGTAACGTTATGTTAGAGTGGGTCGGCTGACACCCCCTCCCCCCCCCTTCCACCCAAGCACATACTGACCCCCACTCTCCCTCGTCTCCACATTAGAGCTACATCCGTCTCATTAATCAAAGCGATTCTTTTCCAGCAATTAACTACTGTACCTCATACAGGACACACACCCGTAGCACCACATCCCACGATTAAAGAAGTGCTCCAAGTCCTCTCCGTTGTTGCAATGGAACGACCGGGCGCGGTGGCCTAATCGGTAGAGCAGGGGCCTCGCATGCGGGAGATCGGGACTTCGGTTCCCGCTTGAGTCAAACCATTGATTTATAAAATTGATTCTTGTCGCTTCTTAACTGGGCGCTCGGCATTAATAAGATAGGGCAAAGACTGGTTAGCTCAGTGTCAATGACTGAGTGGGATATTGGGACATGGTGTTGGAAGCGTGATTTCCCAGTGGGGCAGCACTATAAAGAACTATAAAGTCGCCACAAGGGCGCACTGTCCGAAGTCGGTACCCGTCCTTAGATGTTGCCACGACGTAAACCTCCAACAACCAACCAAATGCAATGGAACTGCTTCCTCATTAAATACTGATGCCAGATCGAACCCACTAATGTTAGTAGGATGCGTGAGGACACAGTTCTCTAAAGAGGAAAGCAACAATTAATGACCTAACAAGGACATCCCAAATAACTGCATCTGCACTATTGAGATAAGTACATGTCTAGGCGGACATCGTCCCTTCACTAGCTTCCGAGTGCCACTGTCGCTTCGGTCCACAGTAATTCTCACGTCAATAAAGCTTCGATGCATCATGCCTAAATAGTGTTAACAACATATACTATGTCATGAAATCCATTGCAATATTTCTTAGCTTATTCTGACAAAAATGACAGTGTCGAGTACAATATGACCTTTCGGTATTCTGGTTATTTAAACGAAATAACTTTCAGGTTCTACGACTGAAAATAGCGAACATTTGAAAGTTATAGTAATCGAATTATAACCTTGAATCATAACCCTGGAATATGCATCGATCTTAGCATTGCCTCGGCCTATAAGTTGTCACTATTACTATTAGTTGATTAGTTAGCCTCTGTGATGCTATTTCTCTGTTCTCCCGGGGGTATCTCAAGCCACAGGATCCATATCGGGGATTGACTGCTTATTACCAAAGAACCTTGCATTATACCACATAGGGAGCCTTCCTCATAACCTCACCACCATCTTAGTGTCTTTGGCCAATAATGGAGGATCCTTTTCCCCAACATTGCCTCTTTGCGCCTCTATCTCTCTCTCTCTATATATATACGCCCGATTTAGACCTTCCGGGAATAATAAACCAGAAGAATTGCCAGAACTAAGTGTGTTTCCCCCCACATAAGGTCACCACCTAGCCTGGCGTCCGGCATTACTAGGATAGAGCAAAAGGTGGTGGGATGAGGAAGACCAATTGTCCATGGGTGGCATATCCCCTGCTTAAGAAACTGATGTACGAAACAAAAAAAATGATATATACAAATTTAATATATATATATGTATATGTGTAGTGTATATAGCGTTGACAGCTACGGCATCTGTGCATATGAAAGAATTTTTTTTTTTACCAGCTCCAGGTAAGTAATTATTCCCTAGATAGTTGCAGACACAAAGCTATGCTGTTAACAGCAACATATTGAGATAAAAAGAGGCTGATGTGTGTCGACGCCAGGTTCCTGAAAGGGGCGGGGGCGGTGGAGGAGAGGGGGTGGCGTCCTGTAATGAGCATGGCCTGAATAGGGCAAAAGCCTGATACTAATCCCACTTTCCAGATAAAACTAGCGTTGCGTAGTATACTACAATTAGTCTGCGCACACAGCTCTCGGCCGGATTGAAGGGCCGGTCACATCCATGTTAGTGAGCCTAGTTGAACATACATAGAATAACGTGGGTGAAACATTAAGGTACGGCAGGTTTTGGTTGATGACCCACCTAATAGTATAGATAAATACATTACAGTATGGATGCTGGGACAATATGGTACGGATCCCGGTACGTCCAACTAAATTCAACTACGTTCAACTATGTTCAGCTATGTTACCCTCCACTACGTTCAACTACATTCAACTTCATCCACTAACTGCTATGTGACCACGGCAGAACGGCCAAGGTTTTGTGTGGGTCAAAGTATGCTAGGGTATGCTAGAGTGTGCTAGAGTATGCTAGAGTAAATTACTATGTATGCTAGAGTATGCTAGAATATGCTAGATCATGCTAGAGTACTCTATAGTATGGTATCACCAAGGAGGCTACGTCTGCCTCTAACATAGTGCTCTTTTGAACATGTCGACAGCTTAAATCGGAACTACAGCCCACATACGTTCTTATCACGTTATTATCACAGAGAAGAATGGATGATGGTACGTTCAACTACGTTCAAATATGTTGAACTACGTTCAACCTCATTCAACTAGGTTAGCCTCCACTACGTTCAACTACGTTCACTAGCGTGTATGTGACCGGGCCTTAAATGTGGTACACAGGCGCTCCTGCAGATGTCCCCCAGGACGGCACTATAACACTGCCAACTTGGCTACTTCCGCTAAAAGTCTGAGGCTCCCCCTTTGTGACTGCTGATTCCAGAAGTAAAAAAATCCCACAGCTCCCCACAGCGCCATCACAACCCCCACACATACATATCAAAATAAAAACCGAAAAGCGCAAATAAATATCAATATCATCTTGCACATGGCTTTTAGACACCGTGCCAGCTGCTAGTCTTATGTTGTATTGCTTATCGTAAGACGATTACTATCATTTTCTCATATTCTTTGGGTGGTTTATATATGACTGTGATAGTGAGTGCTGATATATATATATATGAGACTGTCTTAAAAGGTGCTAAGCAATATGGGACAAAACTTTGTCCATTGTATCGATCAACATACTTTTATGCATTTGCTCAGGATAAACTGATTGGTGTTTCATAATCCCAATAGAATACATATTGATTTGAAGCAAATGTCATTGTGTTTTCAGTGTAACCATTTCTGTGCTGATTTGTGTCAATCGTTACAATGGACAAAACAAAAAAAGAGTTATCACCATTTGAGACAGGCTGATATATATATATATCAGACATGGTATCCAACAGAGGGGCGGACATTAGCTGGAACGCACTATTTTGATTGTTTGTCTTTCTTTTTTGTTGTGTCTGTGGGGAGACGACTATTGCGAAAGCATCAGCTGGAAAAGGTCAGAGCATGGGAATATCTAGTACGACTGGGGATGGGGCTGGTTGAGGCTGGCTGGTGGTTTGTGTGAGGTGGAGTGAGGGAGCAGGACGGTAGATAAGCTCCCAGTGATATATGTTACACACCCGGGCCTTGTCTGCGGTGTCTGAGTGGGGCAGGGGGGAGAGGGCAGTCGGACCGGTAAACCTTCCCACTGTATCCCGCCGGGACTGCTTTGTTTCGCGCCAGGCACCAACGCGTGCTTCTCCCTTGTCCGCGTGACTTTACCCGGTCCAGCAGAAACCTTGCTCCAGCAGCGTGCACATGTGCACACTGTTGGAATGCGCTTAGCACATGATGGATTACGCTTGGATAATTGCATCGTTTGTTTAAACGGGGTTTTACAGCCTGGCAACATCTAAGGTCATACCAGGATGGGTGCTGACTTCTTACAGTGTAAAATTCATGGCGAACCCCATAGTGCTGCCCTACTAGAGTAGGGCAGCACTATGGGGTTCGCTAGTATACCACAAGTAGTATACCACTGTGCTAAAGTGGTATACTACCCGGTATATAGACACCATATCCCACTCAGTCACATTATCCTGATATTGAGCAGAACCAGTCCTTGCTGTATCCTTGCACCATGTTAGGTAGCGGCACTTATTAACTGAATCAGCTGGGATTCTAACACAGGATGTCCTGCATGGGAAAGAAGCCAGCCTTAATACCAATTCAGCAACGGCATCCGGTCTACCTTTGAATAGTTCATTACATACTGAGGTTAACGGGCGGAAAAAACAGTGTATCGGCTTATCTGATTCGATTTTTTTACTGTGCTGATTTGTCTCTACCTTATTGCTGTAATAACATTACACTTCCGCTTTTGTCATCCTAGTCCTCAGTTTGAGAATCATATCAAACATACTACTATCATTGGGCCTCGTGCTATGCCCATAACCAGGCCAGCCTCAAACAGCCTGACAGGGGAGGAGGAGCATTCCTTGAGGCCAAATATTATCAACCATTAACTATTCTCAGCGACCTCTATAACCTTAGTTGAGGACAGGAAGAGGATTTCACTTGCAAAATCAACACTATGGACCCCTGCTCAGTGTTGCCCCACTGGGAAATCAGGCCACTGGCATCTTGACCCGATATCCCACTCAGTCATATTATCCTGACACTGAGCTAACCACTCCTTGCCATATCCTATTAATGCTGAGCACCATTCTAATAAGCGACAAGTATAAATTTTAAAGTCATTGGTTTGACTCGACCAGGAACCGAATGCCCAAACTTCCGCACGGGAGGCCCACACTGTACCGATTAGGCCATAGCGCCCGGTCACATGGTCGATGTCTCCATTAATTATAGAGAGAAACACAATTTAAATAAGACATCGGTGACTTGTTTGTATACGGTGGCTGGCCACTGGTAGCTCAGCTAGGGACGACTGGATCGCTCAGACGAGACTAAGTACTCCCCACCCTCGCATATAAAACACGCCTGGAACCGTACTCTAATTGATAACACTAGCGATAACCGTTATCGCACTATGCATGCAGCATTTGTCCCACGGCTGCCATTAATGCAGCGAATTCCGATGTATTTATATATTCTCATATTCATAGTTGTTCCCTCATGCGTCGCAATTTGCAAATCGATCCCATCAAGGCTGTGTTGTGTCCAATGCTATATTCATATGTTTTTCCATTGAGAACTCACCCCGGCTTGTACTAATGCATCCTTGCACGCAGGTCGGCTCCGGTAGTAGCACGGTATATGTCCGGGAATGGGGAGGGTGAGGGGCGCTCATTCGCTGTCAATGCTAGGGGTGCAGATGACACCAAAGCAGACACCCTTCCCATTGCTCCAACCATTTCCATCCCTCACCCTAGTTCTTACCACTGCCACCAGTGGGCGGACTGGTGGTGTAAATCGTCTACTAAATAACTGATGCGGCCATACATCTAACACCAACCCTAATCCCGGAGGAGCTAATCAGTCCGATGACATATCCGAACTAATTACAGATGTACACCAAGAACATTTCACATTCTGTGTATGTATATATACTGGGGGATAAAAAGGTCAGTTATCTAGCAAGTCAGAAATTTCGTCGGACCCGACTGGCCGTCTAGTTCCGGCGACTTCATGCACTTACTAAGACTTCCACGTTCTCTTCTCTCAACAGGTACCTGGCGGCCTCTCAGCTGCAGTCGGTGGATGCCCGCAAAGTGTTCCCCTGCTTCGACGAACCCGACCTGAAAGCCAACTTCACAGTGTCTCTCATCCACAGAACAGGTGAGCTGCGAAATATCATAATATCTCTATAGTGTTTTAACAGACCGTTTTGGAGTATTGGTGGCGGATGGTCAGCTTGGTCACAACCCTGCATTAAATGGTAGGGAACTTAGGAGGGAGAGTCGAGAGATGGCCACATGGTTGAGGGGTATGTGAATGGGGGAAAGGGTTGCTACCATTTGGGCGCAACCCTTTCCCCCATTATAATATGATTGATAATTACTGTAGTGTTAACTGGATTCGTTCAAACCAAAGAGGGCGGATTGGATATGGGTCTAGATGAGCCAGTGCATTCGGTATATAAAAGGTAGGTGGGGCGACGATAGCTATGACCAAACTACTACTTCCTAGACCGGGCGCAGTGGCCCAAATCAGTAGAGTGCGGGCCTTGTGTGTGGGAGATCCAGAGTTCAGTTCCCAGTCGAATCAAACCAATGACTTATGAAATTGATTATTGTCGCTTCCTAGCCTGGCGCTTGGCCTTGATAGGATAGGGCAAGGACTGGTTAGCTCAGTATCAGGTATTAACTATCAACCTAATATATTTATATAAAAATATGGCTGAAGCTTAAATAGATCGCATTGTGCAGCTTTAAATGCATGTTTTAACTGAGCCGAGAGTAACGTCGATGAATGGCTTCTGTCTGACCAACTAAATACTACCAGAATTAGTTCAGCTGAACATATGCATAGGCAACCGACATATTTATTCCGTCGGCTAAATAGTGACCTTTCATTATTCTGGTTAATGGATGATTCTATGCAGTGCATATTATCTTCCACACTGATCTATCGATTCAGGACAATTGAAATGGACGGCTTCAGGAATAGAGGACCACTTCCAATCACCAATGGAGTCAAAGTCACCCTTATTCTTTCAATTGATGCATTGCTAGGTCAGTCAGACACTGTTGTCAGATTGGCGTATTTTAACCGTGCCGCTTGTCCGACACCGGACCGGAAATATTATTTATTCTACTTGAAAACAAATATTTGTTAGATCACAGCTCTTTGAATGAAATTGAATATCAGTGGGGATTGTCCATAGCCTTCGTAAGAATAAAGCGATGCATTGCTGGAAACAGGATGCGTTCTATCAGCTAAGTCAGTTCAATTGGTAACAAGTGCAATTTCCTTGGTTGGGATCTTCTCTACTGTGAAAACTCTGCCTGGCTTCCCATCTGCGAGGTTGTGGGTTCAAATCCGGACTGAGTGAAACAAATGACATGCAGAAGGTATACCTTTCACCGCCGAGTCTGGCGCTCAGCATGATGACATCTAAGGTCATATCAGGGCGGGTACCGACGTGCGACAGTGCGCACTCATGGCTTCTTTACAGTGCTCACCTAATGGGAGACCAGGCTGCAGCACCATGACCTGATATTACACATAGTCACATTATCCTGACACTGAGACAGTGAGAAAAACCTACTAGATATAGTGAATAGAATCAATAAAGCTGGAATACTATTCAACATGAAGATGAATGCCAGGAAGACCAAAACAATGGTTATAAGTAAAAAGACAGATAAAACAAATGTCAATATAACCATAGATGGCACAAACATAGAACAAGTATCCGAATTCATATATCTCGGACAAAAGATTACAAATGATGGGAGATGTGAGGAAGAAATTAAAAGAAGGATAACAATAGCCCGAACAACATTCTCCAAAATGTATAGAGTGTTAACATCAAGTAAGATATTAATACAAACACGGAAGCGTATTCTTCAGTGTTATGTGTGGTCTACTCTAATGTATGGGGCAGAGACATGGACAATCTCTAAGAAAATGTACAAACGTTTAGCAGCATTTGAGATGTGGACTTATCGAAGGATGATGAAAATATCATGGACAAAGAAGATCACCAACAAAGAAGTTCTCAGAAAAATTAAAAATAAGAAAAGCTTGTTTGCCACTATACAGACAAAGAAACTTATTTATTTTGGCCACATCATTCGTCAGAGTTCAATATACCGTACATTGTTGGAAGGGAAGGTGAATGGCAGCAGAGGGAGAGGGAGACCAAGAACATCATGGTTTACAAATATTTCACAGTGGACAGGCTTGAATTATTCACAGTCTATCAGAACAGCACAACATCGGGACAAGTGGAGAACCATTGCATCCAACCCTCGACTAGAGGATGGAACTATTGATTGATTGATTGAGTCAGCCCTATCCTAATAATGCCACGCGCTGACTAGGAAGTGACAAGTATCAATGTTTAAGCCATCGGGTGGACTCCACCATGGGTTCGAATCCCACGATCGACCAAAACACTGAGATGGACTCTCAACTCATTTGGCCATCCCATCTAGTCATGTAAATTGGTCGTGGCAGTTGCGCCCAGAGGAACGGGCAGTGGTAGCACGGGGTGAAAAGTCAGATGGGAATTGGAGCATGAACGCGGGCAGGCTTGGCTCTGCTTCAACAGACACTGAATAAACACATGCAGACAGACGGTCGTGGTGTTCACGTCGTCTCCCATTGCACACCGCTACATTAGGTACTGTCACCATAGGTCGTCCATAGATTGTATCCACAATGGACCACCCGTACTGGTACTTTGAAAACTGATAGGATTAATATATTGATTGTCAGCCGGTAAATACTGGATGAACAGTTTGATGTTGTTGGATGCAGATATATCGATTTCAACCAAAGAAGATCAGTCCTAGGCCACCCCGACACCCGACCACCACCCTCACCCACACCACCAACCCACCACCACCTCCTCCTGGCCGCGAACCGATCACCTGCATACGATACCCTTTCATAATCACCCAATCCTTTAACTACCGCAAACGCCATCACCCCCCCCCCCCCACCTCTACAGGCGCGTACTGCCTACTCACGATCTCTTAACAGGCACCGATCAATTAACCTTCACAAGTGCACAATGGCGGACTTCCGGCCCTGAATGATATATGCCATAACCGCTGCTGTTTTGTAATACATGCTTATGCGACCTACTTATTAGGAGCGCCGTTGGAAGGGTGTGTGTGAGTGTGGGGGGTTGCGGGAGGTAAATTACTATAATGAGAAGCGTGTGCCGACTAGCAATCACCTTCATAATTAATGAGTTCAAATTGATTAATGACATGATAAAATAAAATTATATCAATAAATAAGGATTTTTGAATATAACATCCACCAGCCCCATAAAGAAGACAGCCAAGACCAACGAGGGCTCTTCACGTTGCAACATTAACTGATGACGATGGCCTCGGTAAGGGAGGCTGGGGATGTAGAAGGATGGCCATGCTGGGATACAGCAGACAATAGTGTAACAGGAGAACAAGAGCCAGATGAACACAATATTGCAGAAGCACATTGTGATGTTAAAGCACACCGGTATTACTGCTTGAGGACCATCAATGGAAGCTCACCGAGAAAACAATATTCTGGAATTCTCTAAGTTTTGATTTAATGAAAGGGTGCTTTCTGATCGGATGAATGACACTAGTTCCGTACGAAGTCATTGGAATCTAGTTCTATAAGAAATAGCCAAAATGGCTCCGAACATATCCAATGCAAGACAATTAGAGGCATCATGCTAGTTCTTGGAGATGGGTGCAATGACTTCAATGAGGTTTAATCCTTCAGCCCATTTACAATTACTCCGCTGATCGCCTCCAGCTATTACTATTAGATATCGCTGGTAGTATGTGAACATGTGTCCTTCAATTCATCATCCTCATCCCCATCCTCATCATCCCTTAACATAGAGGTCGCTGGAGCATTACAGACTACTCTGCGACCAGTTTTCTCCAGTTTCCCCTGTTGTCCACTGCCTTCTGGGACTTGGCAAAGTCCAGGCCTGTCCATTCGCTGATGTTGTCTTCCCACTTCTGTATTTGCCTGTCTTGTCTTCTGCTCCATTTATCTGTGCCTTGCAAGATGGTTTTGGCAAAGCCTGATGACTACCACTAAAGTATGCGCCTGTTTACAATCACCAGGATATATTTATCTGGTCCAATTGCCTGGTAGATCTAAGCAAGTAGTTGGATAACATGGTCTTTGTATGAGATTAATAGTATGTTGCGGTCGCCGTTCTTTTCCATCATTTGTGTTCTTTTGTGGAACTCTGCTATTTGGGTCCATGATTCACAAGCATATACAAAGGTTGGATAAGTCATATCTTGGATCTGACATAAATACTCTTGTCAATCTAAACTGGTTTCAGCCTTGGCTGCTCTTATTTGTGCTAGCCTAGACAGTATCTCAAGCTTTGGAACCTCAGCAGTTATAACTGAGCCCAGGCATTTACAGCTTGTGAATGTCACAAGCCTCTGTCAATTCACATCAATCTCTGTGGCAATGTTATTGGTGTTGTTGTTTGTCATAAGATTGGGCTTCTCGGCACTCCTTTTCAAGCCAATAGGCTGTGCAGGCTTGGCCAAGATACGCAGCGAAATTTACCAGTCCTCCTTACAATCCTGCTAAGCGATGAAACAGTTAAATATTTCCAAATACACTGGGGATTGGAAATCTCATTAGTCCGTTCACTATTGTTTGATCTCACGTGAGGAGTTGATACTGCTTATGTGCTTACAACTTAACCTTCTATATAATCATTTTCTACCTATAAGATCTAATGTCTATGATGTGTCCAATTGAAATCATCATCATCAACTAGCACCATGGAAACTTAGACGTTGCCTTCCCTTCCCTCTCCATCCTGCCTCCTCCCTCCAGCCCCTCTAAGCTAAGTAATCACCGTGTCCTGTTTTGCCATGTCGTGCCACAATATTATTCATAAGGCTTCGGCAGGAGTGTCATCACCTGACGCCTCGATTGATGTATCTTGGCGGACATGTGCTACGGTGGTGGAGGAGGAGGGGGGGGGGAGTCTGTGGGGAGAGGGGCGAGGGGCTTGTTTAAGGCAGTCAGGTCATTGTTTAAATCGATCATGCCGGCCGTTCCCTATTTTGTGGAGATCTATGGTATACATGTGGGGATAGGGTCGGTGAGGGGTAGGTGCAATGGAGACTGTGGCATATATGCGTGTGGGTGTGCGTGTATGTTTGCATGCGCAGTAGCATTACATGAACAAACTCAGCGTAAAACAATCCTATTTCTAGACATTCACTGATGAACTGAAAGGCAATCTATGGTATATCGGGTTAGGGTCGGTGAGGGGGAGGTGCAACGGCAGCTGTGGCATATATGCGTGTCGGTGTGCATGTATGTGTGCGTGCGCAGTAGCATGACATGAACGAACGATGCATAAAACAATCCTATTTCTAGACATTCACTGATCAACTGAAAGTCGATCGTCCTGCTGGTGTATTATATTTAACATGCTCGCCGGTGGATCCACGAGCGTGTTTCAACTGCATACGCGGGATCAAGGTAGCTCTTGTGAGGTGGATGAGTGGATGGGCGGGTCGGTGGGTGGAGGAGGGTTGTGTGGGAGGGGAGGGGAAGGGTTCCTCAGGAATACCAAAAATGACTATGCATGTACGTACGCGAACTACAGATAACAAGCTCCAGGTGAGTGCCCGTATCCCTTGATGTGAGTCGCTGATGGCACCCTGCACGCTTGTGTGCGTGTGCGCATGCGCATGAGCATGCGTCAGCGCCGGTAAAATGTCGGGCGAGGTTGGCGTTTGAAATTGCTTTTTGGGCTGGAGGTTGTAGGTGGCCGGCGAGCGGCCGAGGTGGGGTTGGGGTGATTGGGCGGTTATATTTTTGGAGTGAGTGGTTTCAGAGTGGTGAGCTTGTGTGTTGGGATTGATGGTGCAGGTGGGTGTTGGGGGTGGAGGATGAGAGTGTGTGTGGGGGGAGGGGGGTGTTGGGGGAGAGTGGGAAGGGTGGGGGGAGGTGGAGCTGGGCAGAGCGTGACTGACATGATGCGGCGGGGAATCCGGCCGAGCGGTGCGGGCGCCTGCTGCGGAATGCGGCCCTCTTTATCGCCGGCATTCACCGCCCGGCATAGTTCGCGGTCGACACCAGGTGGCGCCATCAGCGGAGTGTAGCCTATGTATATGTGCAGTGGGTTTGGAGGTTTTGGTTGTTGGAGTTTTACATCCTGGCAATATCTAAGGTAATGTCATCAGGGCAGGTACCGACTTGAGACATTATGCACTCATGGTGACTTTATAGTGCCGCCCCACTGGGAGACGAGGCGACCAGCACCATGATTCGATATCACACGCAGTCACATTATCCTGCCACTGAACAAAGTAGGCCTTGCCCTTTCCTACTAATGCCGAGAGCATGGCTAGGGAGCGACAGAAATACCTTTGTAGGTTTATCGCTTTGACTTGACATAGATGCTGAACTCATTCGGCCATCGCGTCTGGTCTGGTGTGGAGGTGTAGAAGCGGTGGCGTAAGTGAAGGTGGGTCAATTAGTTATCCGTACGTGAAACCGAGCGCTGCACAGCGGTTTGCGGGAGGAGAGCAGGTGTGGAGTAGAAAGAGGGTGTGTGTGGGGCGGGGGGGGCGATGGGCGGTACAGGTGGGGGGGGGGTGTGGAGGCGGAAACTAGCAGACTACAAGTGACGAGATGGATGAGAAAAGAGAGAGGCATGATGAGCTTGGCACAAAAAAAACAACAACGGCCGTGGGCGTCGGTGGGTGTGTGTGTGTGGGCAGAAGTGGGTTGTTTGTATGTTGGTATGCGCGGGATGGGGCGGAGGGGGACGCTGAACATTCTCCCGCAAATCTGCGTTGCTGGCCTCATATTAATTACAGAGGCTACTTTTAGATGGGTGGTTGGGCGGTCGACGTAAAAGCTTTGTAATATTATAGCCCATTTTATTGGGGATTGGAAATCTCATTCGTCCTTTCACTATTCTTAGCTCTCAGGCTCTACTGCTTATGTACTTACGGCTTCACCTTCTATGTAATTATTTTCTAGCTATAAAATCTATTGTCTATGCTGTGTCCAATTGAAATCATCATCATCATCAACTGTGAGGGTCAGTGAGGCACCGCATATGACTTGCCAACGATTTGTTCCATTCCCCCTGTTCCTCAGTGCCCTCTGGGTCCTGCCAAACACCATGCCTATTAATTTTTCCTTTGTCCACCTTGTCATCTTTCCCCTTTCACTCTCCCTTGCAAGGTTATTTTACCCAGACCTGATGCATGGGAAATATGGCCATATCACAGCAGTTTGCATCTCATTACAATCATGAGGAGGTCTTTGTGTGGTCCACTTTCAATACGCGTTCACGATATTGGGTTTGAAGCGGATCCAGTCAGGTAGAGTACGGCGGCAATATCTACTCCTGCCAGTATAAGATGAAAGGGACTGCTGATTGGGTATCGGGCAACTATAGGTCACACGACACAAAACACCGAAGTGCTGTCATTCAGCCATTGGCAGACACTGGACCAGACCATCTGGGTAGTTACTGCACATGCAAGTGAAGGTTTTTTTAAATATTCTTTTTTTTATTGAGGCTGTATTTATACTGTCCATAGCATATAAGCGCGGGTACCCAGGCTTGTTTTCAATGCTGGCCAGTTGTAGTGTTGGTGTTATCTTACCACACAGTGGCTGCCTGCATTTCAGTAGCAGATAGATAATTGGTTGGTATGGTTAGTTTTTTTTGATTTTCTTGGTATATATGTATGTATTTATTTTTCTACTCTTATTACTAGACTAGCCTACTCCTATTTACATATCATAGGCTTGTACGTAGCTGTGTGCTGTGTTATCTGGCTACTTTTGTCATGGTTACCTTCCATTGGGCGTCCCGCTGGTGGGCCGTTAAGCTCCAATTCCCCTTTATCTCGGAGTCTAAGATACACAAACAAGGTCAGTTAATGAGTAGTCATGGCTGGGGGCTTATAACTGAAATTATTGCATCATTAACTAAAATTCGAGGTCAAACTCCACTAACTGTAAGAATTTCACCAACCTATGAATTATCATAAAGGGGCTAGAAGTAACTTTCTAAGAACAAAGGCTGTACAGTCACCTGATATAGTCTGTGTGCACTAATGAAATTCACCAACCTATGAATTACCATAAAGGGGAAAGAAGTAATTTTCTAAGAACAAAGGATGTACCGTCATCTGATATATTTTGTGTGCACTAATGAATTTCTCCAACCTATGAATTACCATAAAGGGGAAAGAAGTAATTTTCTAAGAACAAAGGATGTACCGTCATCTGATATAGTCTGTGTTCACTAATGACCATCATTCAAGACCTTACTCCTAATAATTCTTCAAGTGACCTCACAAAGTCACAGCATGGACTGAGTATCCGTACTAACACTAGTGCATGGGGTAGGTATATACACAAATGTTGCGAACATGGCACCTACAAACCAACATAATTAAGGCTAGCCACTAACAGCTAAGATGACAAGGCAACTACCAAATTGCGGCTCTTGCTGTTCAGCAATGAACACAAGTTGTGATGCGACTCACTCGTCATGGGCAGGGTAAATAAGGCATCAGAACAAAAAGGAAGTTAAAAAGACAGCCAACCAGCAGAGCATCGGGTCTCAGCTCTCGAGGAGTTTCCTTGAGAATCAATCTTCTTTTGTTTACTTTCATTGATTAGGCATAGGACTGTTTCAATCACTGACAATTTCAAACACACCCCTTTTCCTATCCGGATAATGGCGATAGCTAGACCGTATATATTCAATTGAATAACTTATTTCCCACTCAGCGTTATGGCAGTTTCATTAAAGCTGTTTAGTCCAATGAAACATACAATTATCAAAACAAATGCAATTATCTAGTTATAATTCTACATATCTAACTTACATAATTCTGCAAATATTGAGCATTTACTGCCGCATAGAAGGGAACACTGAATCAATTTAATCAAACCTATTCTCTCTTGAAGATTTATACTGGCTATCATGGATAAGCCTGAATAGGCTTGTTTTCACCATTAGACAGTTTGTCGATAGAAAGCCCGAGCCTACACTTTTACCGACCCAAGGGATTTTTAACCTCCCACACCACATAGACATGGTATGAGAGCAACTGACCTTTTATGACACTGTACGTTATACACAGTGGCGGAAATCCAAATTGGCAGAGGTGGGGGCACAGGGAATCGAACCACTGACCTTCAGATTAGGAGTCCAACCTAGAAAAAAGTCAGACACTCTAACCACTTCGCCACGGAGAATTCCACAATTTCTATTATTTCTAGAAACCCATGGTGCCAGAGTCTTGCCATTCTTGGTAAAATTAAGTGTACATGTTTCAACTTCAAATATCTCAAAAGTTAAGGTAAGGTAGATTATAACGGTCAATTTAATATATTTATCTCAGAAAAATTACTTGAAGCTGAAAACCATCGGACTATGCAGCTGCAAGTGATCCCTGGTGGGTAGAATAAATGTGAATATACTACAAGTAATAGTATGAAGAAACACTAGTGAAAAGTATACATTTTTAAATCATCGCATTGACAAGGATGATAATCCAGCCAAAAACCATCCCCAGGGAAGTCAAGTGTCCACTTTACTAGACCATCTCGCCTGACCATTCATTCCCCAGCTGCCATTCTTTAAAACAAACAAAACAGATTTGCACAACGCTTTCGCCATCTAAAACCCTTAATCATTCCGATGTTTGTTTTAATTAGTTGTTGTCTTTTTTTGTTGTTTGTTTTTGACCCGGACCTCTCGCAGTGTTGAAACGGCCAAAATGGCATGACAAAAAAAAGATTCTTGGAAAAGTTTCCCATAAAACTCGGCCAATTACGAATCGGACGCCATCCATTCGGCCAGGGCTAGGTCGAAATTACCCCCCCCCCCCCCCCCACACACCTCCACACACCTCCACACACCTCCCAGCCCGACCCTGCGTGGGTTGTGTATTCAATAAACTCAGACAAACCAACGGGAGGAGATACAGCAAAGTATTTGAGAGGCTGTATGTGGTGTTTGCCGCGGGTGGTGAAGGTGGGTTGAGAGGTCTTTGCAATAAGTAGTCAAAGGTCAGATTAAGGAACTCAGTCCTTTGTGTTTGCCACCAGTGTTTGGTGTATGTTCGCCAGCGGGCCTGATTTCTATTCCAACCTGACTCGTTGCCCTTATTGCGCCAATGATGAATTCTGCTGATCACGTGACTAGCAACCCCAGACATGACGAATTGTAAGGGTTTGGATTGGTGGGTAGCAGCGTTGAAGAGTGATAGTGAGAAGGTAGCAGTTGGGAGGGTGGGATGAAGGGTGCCCCCCCCCCCCCCCAGCGCCCTCCCGCGGCCAACTAACGAATTCAGTTCTGGCGGGTTATTGCGTCATCTATCATAAAGAGCCGCCTGGCGGTGCACGGCTGTATCAAGCACCACGTGACGAGCAACACGGTCAATGCGCGTCCAGCAACCAACTGCACAAATAGACCACCATGCACCGACTGCATCTCGTCAATAGATCATCTATCAGTTCCTAGCACGCCACCTGTCCACCTCACACCACCCTGCGTATGTTTATTGACAGTCGTCTGTCCTTTTATCCCTGTACACCAACTTGCTAACTTAAATTCACGCTTACTCGCAAATGGAGAAGAAAATAGTTTCAATGTTCACCGCCTTCTTTTTTTCCCAGTCTATGTCTGAAAAACATAATCGGGTTTACCCCACACACTCACTGATCGCCCCTAGGGCAGTTTACTGCTTGCCATGTCGGGCTGCAATGATGGGTATCACCAATATGCCATCAGTCCTTGCTGATGTTTCTACTACAGCCACCCTTACACATGCCCCCTTAACCTCTCACTACCCTTTACCCTTTCTACCCGAACATGTGCTTTCATACAGCCTCTTCAATGACGAACATCTCCATTACCCCCCCCCCCCCCCCCCCCCACCCACCCCACACCTCACACACACCCTTACCCCTAACCCTACCTTCTCTCTCCATCCATTCGCCTTTCTACTCGAGAGCTCAGTCACACCTACATCCTTCACATCCCGACACGTCACCCTTAACCCCATGTCCAACCTATTCTCTACCCGACAGCACAGTTACTTTTACAGCCTTTACAACAGGTGAGCTACAAGGTATGTGTGCGTGTGTGCGTCTTGGTAGAATGCGCTCCAGCAGTGCACGCAGCGGCAACTATGTGAGTCATTTCCGCAGCCATGTTTGTAGCCGCCGCGAGAGGGGACGGGGTGGGAGTGCGTGGGTGGTGTGTGCGGGGTGGGGGCAGAAGGAGTAATACCGAGGAGGAGGTAGAGCGGAGGAGTGGGGGAGACGCGTCTTAAGGCCGGGCTGGGAGGGTTGAAGCGCATTAATCATTGGGGAATTGTGTTCACATCACAGCGAATTAAGACGCGTCGACCACGTCATGCAGGCATTATGTGGGTGTGCCCATGAGGACCGTTAAACACCCAATCAGGCATCAATGGGCTTCAGAATTGGTACCTACCTGCGGACATGACACACGCGGCGAGCGTAATCCGATGGAGATCACATGGGTTTGGGCGATTTGAGGACTTGCGGAGCGAAGGGGGGGGGGGGAAATAGGAGGGCTGGGGCTAGTGGAAGGGGTTGAAGAAGGTTCGAATAAGAGTGAAGGGGAGAGCGACATACATATCATTGCTAAAGAGTTGTGGCAAGTGGAAGGGGGTGGGGAAGGTTTATGTAAGAGGGGGGGAGCGAGTGCCCAGAGGCTGCACAGTAGAACACCAGGCTCGACACACCTGTGCTGTTTGAAGGGACTCGTAGTGAAGCTTTTACGCGCAGCCGAAGTTATCCGAACCGCCAGTCGCCTGGACAGATCCACTCAGGCTCCATTTCCCTGTTTGCTGCTTCATTAAGGCCGTATCGATATCTGGAATGTGCGGCCCATTCCTCACACGTCCCCTTCTCACGTCCCGTCACCTCGTCTCTCATCCCACCACACCACCACTCTCTTCTCCCCAAGCACACCCACGTCCCGGCATGTGCTTTAACTGAAATCAATGCACGCAGATCGATCCCCTAATCCTAGGGAATTCCCCCTACTGAGAGGGTTCGAGATATCGATCCCCCTTCCCCCTAGCCCCCTCCCCCACCGATTCTCGCAATACCTTGCACCCTCCCCCATACCCTCCTACCTTCTCAAATCATGTTCCCCCTTTTGCTCGCCACCAAAATTAAACCACTCACCACCCAGTCAGATGGCTGTTGATCCCCGATGTCTACCTCGCACAAATGTATGCACATCCACCCCAGTCAAAAAACCCATCCTCTTCCGTTGGGATCTGACATGACATGTCCTTTTTTTTGCGCGCGGACTGATTCTTTTGAAGAGGAAGAACAAACACAAATAGTTAAAGAGAAAACAAAATATGTTTGCTTGCCTGCCAAGAACACAAGTAACTTGACATGCCCTACAAATCAAGGTCATTTGTATTTGGCTGCGGATTGGGCCGTCGATGTGTCTATATTGGAAGCCTGTAATGATGCGGACTGCGCATGCATTGATGTTGCAGTGGGTAATGATGTCCAGGTGGTACTAGCACCCCTCCGACTGAAACACACACAAACATGCCTATCTGAACGCCCTCCGTATGTATATAATCTAAGACCACTTTGAGAAACTGGACGCGGCGGCCGGATCAGCAGAGTGGAGAATTCCCATGTGGAAGGTCAGCAGTTAGAATCCCAGCCGAGTCAAACCAAAGACTTATAAAAGTGATACTTATCGCTACCTACTCTGGCACTTGTCATTAATAGGATAGGAGAAGGAATGGTTAGTACAATATCAGGATAAGGTGATTGTGTGGGATATTAGGTCATGATGCCAGTGACCTGATCTCTCAGTGGGGCAGCACTATTAAGTCCACTGTGTCCACACTGTCACAAGTCGGTGCCCATCCTGACCTGACTTCAGATGTTGCCAGGGCATAAAACAACAAACAATCAAGCAAATACACCACTGAATTTAGAACAAGGGTAGTCTGTGTGCATTGTCCATATATTGCCAGAATTCATAATCATTCTGGAAACTGCGTAAGTAGGGCATGGGTGTTCTGTTTTCTTAGTGAACTGGTGCGTCGGCCACCCAATGAAGTCAATCTATGATTGAGAGGCGGGGGTCAGCCAGCGCTGTAACGGAGCATGCACACTGGGGGGTCGGCGTGAATCAACGCGCCTGACATTGCACTGACCAGTGCCTCTCTTGGCGCTGATAAAATCATTTCTCTTACCCCCCACCAAACCTAATCATACTGGAAGCTATTCGCAAGTCACACGTAGTGTCAACTGTCAATCAGTCACATTTCCCGAAATCGAAACCGGAAATGCAATACTGTGATGGCTGCGCAAAAACCGCTGTTGGAGAGAAACTAAAGGCCTTGTCACATACCCGTTAGTGGACGTAGGTGCACTTAGTGGAGGCTAACTTAGTTGAAAGTACTTGAAGATAGTTGAATGTAGTTGAACATACCCGCGTCCATTCTTGTCCTTGATGTTAACTTGGTAATAATGTTGGGAAGCCGTGATCTCCGATTAAATTTGTGGACATGTTCAAAAGAGCGGTATGTTAGAGGCTGAATTTGCATCCGTAATGCTAACGTACTGTGGCAAAGTCGAACATAGTAGAACATACTTCTTAATGTATTCTAGCATACTCTAGTGTACTCTAGCATACTCTAGCATACTCTAGCATACTTTGACCTGCACAAAATCATGACCATTCCACTGTGTGCATGACGTGGTCACATAGATGTTAGTGGACGTAGTTGAACATAGTTGAACATAGTGGAGGCTAACGTAGTTGAAAGTAGTTGAACGTAGTTGAATGTACTTGAACGTTCCGCCATCCGTACCATAAGGTATTTATCCATATCATTTGGTGGCTCATCAATCAAAACCTGCAGTACCTTAAGGTTTTACCCATGGTATCCTCCACTATGTTCACCTACATCCACTAACAGCGATTTGACCAGGGCCTAAGAGCTGGAAGTGGAGGCCGAGAGAGAGTCGGGAGAGCGACAGAGATAAAGGACAAAACTAAAACACACGCAGACCAACAACACAAAGCACCAAAGAAAGTATTTCCGGGAAAAACAACCGGACTAATTTCATTAATAGTGTTTGGCAGGAAGGCAGAGAGCATTCAGAAGAAACCTTAATTAGAATGAGGCCGAAATGGTATTTATTTAAGCAGTCTCTCAACCCAAATCCTATGCATATTATAATATTTCGTTTTGGTGACCAATGGTTTCTCCCCGTTTTGGTAGATCGTGGGATTCGAACCCATGGGTTCTAACCCGGTCGAGTCAAACCAATTACTTAATATGTCATACTTATCGTTTCCTTCCCCGTGGGGAACTGGGGTAGAATAGTTCCCTTGCACCCCCTTGCAGATCGTAAAAGGCGACAAATGGGGCGACTCGTTTGCCGTGAGTCGCAGCTCGTGTCGGTGGAGGAAGGGATCCTGGTGCATGAGGTCTTCCTGTCGACCAATACTGCACTTTGGCCCCGACTTCACCTAGACGAGGGGTTGGACTGGCCCTGTCCAATCAATCGGCTGGTCACACCAAGCCCTAGGAGTAGTACTATGAAAAATGTAATTATCTGAAAAATCATATTTATACATATATATATATATACATACATAAATCCAATTTATTTTCATTTTTCACTACTCCTAGAAGGCGGTGGCTAGGGTCAATCCGGTAATGATCTTCCATTTTGGTAGATCATTGCTTGAGTATATCACCCTTGTATCCTTGGTGTGTAACTGCCGGGTATCCGCAGCTCTGCACACCCCCATTTGGGGCTCCGTGGTGGGTGGGGAGCAAGGGTGACAAATCTCTTTCATAAAATATGGCTTCAAACAAAAAAAAAAAAAAAAGACCGTTGACAGACTCGGATTCAGACCAGGAACCTTCTAGTGAATGGGTTAGATTTGTTGTCCTTGAGGCAACTGATCCATCCCATCCTCTGGGCAAGCTGTCCCCATTCAGATAGCAGGCATGGTGACTTCAGTAAAGAAATTACATTCTGGACAGATTCTTGTAGAGTGTGGTAAGAAGGCCCATGTTGATAACCTGCTGCGTTGCAAAACACTGGCAGGTGTCGGCATGAATGCCTCACCTCACCGATCGCTGAACTCTAGTAAAGGAGTAATCCGTACTAGAGAACTCCAGGGTATCGATGAGGTTGAAATCGCCTCTGAATTAAAACCTCAAGGCATGTTAAATGTCAGAAGAATAACTATTAAAAAAGAAGGAAATATTATTCCTACAAACACTTATATTCTGACATTTAATAAACCCACTCCACCTAAGAAGTTGAAAATTGGCTACTTAATCGTTGATGTGGATTTGTTTATTCCAAATCGACTCCGATGTTTCCAATGCGACAACTGCTCCAGTGAGCAGACCTGTCTCCGATGTGGTCAGAAAGGGCACGAAAATACACACTGCAAAAACACAGTTAAATGTGTTAACTGTCAAGGTGCCCACAGGGGCATATCGAACGATTGTCCTGTGTGGAAAAAAGAAAAAGCTGTACAAAGGGTGAAAACTGAAAACAACATCAGCTACCCAGAGGCTAGGAAATTGGTTGAGGGGTCCATCATCTCCCACTCCTATGCCTCTGCGGTCAAACCCTCCACCAGGACAATCGAATGTCAGACCGACTGCACATGGTTGAACTTGGATCAACCAAAGTGCAGTCCTTCTGGTTTCCAGAGCGTGGTTTCTTTAACGAAGACAACCACTGTCCAAACTGATCCGAATCCGAGTGTGTCTAAGAAAGACTCTATCAAAATTACCAAAAAAACAAAGCCGGCGCCTGAAAAGGCTCCGGCACAAAAACAGAGGAGAGTTGCTCCCGATAGGGAGCAGAAGGGATCTATTTCCCTTAAAAATAAATGTTATGTGTTGGATGAAGAAGAGATGGCTGAGGCTGCGCCGAGTCATGGTCGCAGCGTCTCCCCCAAAGTGAAAATGAGGGGGAGATAACCCGTCAATCCACCACCTTGATGGCGAGTGAAACTCTTCTTCAATGGAACTGCCAAGGTTTTAGAGCAAACTTCAATGAAGTGCGATTGCTTTGTGAGAGGCTTGACCCTCTTGCCCTTTGCTTGCAGGAAACCTATATAAAGCCTACTGATCAGATTTCTTTAAAGCACTACAATATGTATCACTCTTATGCACCGGATGGGGAACGAGCCACTGGTGGCTCGTCCATTCTGGTGCGTGAAGATGTGATACACACCCCCATCACCTTAAATACAACTTTTCAAGCAATAGCCATTCGAATTAGTCTAGATAAAACCATTACAATATGCTCCATATATATCCCCCCTAACTCCATATTCTCAACACAAGATTTAGAAACCTTAGCTGATCAGTTGCCTCCCCCCTACATTTTAATGGGGGACTTCAATGCACACAACCCCATATGGGGTAGTGCAAACACAAACAGCAAGGGCAGGGGAGTTGAGAATTTCCTAAACAATCGCGCTTTAAGCTTTCTGAATGATGGGTCCCATACTTATGTTCATCCTGGGTATGGGACCTGCTCTGCAATCGACCTCACTATTTTGCAACCGGGTCTCCTGCTGGACTTCTCATGGAGAGTCTGGAACGACCTTTGTGGAAGTGACCATTTCCCTATCGTGATTACGACTAAGGGACCAGCTCGGAAACGGAAGGAACTGAGTTGGCGGCTGAGCAAAGCCGACTGGTCACTGTTCCAGTCACTCCCCCGTGAGAAGTTCATGGGAGTAGCCCGCAATGATCCTGTTGCAATGAAAACTTTCACAGAGATCTTGGGGTCGATTGCAGAGGAAACCATTCCTAAGACCTTGGCATTTCCAAAACATATAACAAATCCTTGGTTTAATGTAACTTGTAAGAACGCTATCAATGAGCGGAAAAAGGCGCAACGTTTGTTCTTCCGGCGGCCTACTGCCGAGAACTACGTTCGATTTAAAATTCTAAGAGCTTGGGCTCGCCAAATTATTAGGGAGGCAAGGAGGCTGTGTTGGAGACAATATGTCTCCAGCATAACCACTCGCACCCCACTTTCTAAAGTATGGACCATGATCCGGAAAATAAAACAAAAATATGCTGGATCATCGGTCCAACATCTAAAACACAATAATATTCTTTTAACTTCCATAACCGACATAGCCAACCTTCTTGCCGGTACTTTCTCCCAGAACTCATCTGTGCAAAACTGCCTTCCGGCCTTTGCACAGATGAAGTTGCGCCTGGAAAGACAACATATAAATTTCAAATCTAATAACACTGAGCACTACAATAGTTTTTTCGCAATAGATGAATTAAAGCACGCTTTAAATAGATCGCATGACACTGCAATAGGTCCAGACAAAATACACTACCAATTTTTAAAACACCTCCCACCAGCACCAATAGAACTGCTTCTGCACCTTTTTAATAATATTTGGCACACAGGAGACATCCCAACCTCCTGGCAAGAGGCCATCATTATTCCCATCCCCAAACCGGGGAAAGACCATAGCGAGCCCGGGAACTACTGCCCGATAGCGCTTACAAGTTGCATTTGTAAAACTTTCGAATGAATGATTAACGATCGCCTTGTCTGGATCCTGGAGTCGGAGCACCATCTGACCGACTTCCAGTGTGGTTTCAGGCAGGCGAGGAGTACCCTCGACCACTTGGTCCGATTGGAGTCATTCGTTCGAAATGCCTTCATAAACAAAGAACATGTCGTGTCCGTATTTTTCAACCTCGAAAAGGCATACGACACGACATGGAAGTACGGCATCCTGAAGGATTTGTTCAATATGGGCTTTAGAGGGCGCTTGCCCATTTTCATTTCTAAATTTTTATCAAACCGGAACTTTAGAGTTCGGGTCAATGCTACCCTCTCTGATCCTTTTGATCAGGAGATGGGTGTACCTCAGGGTAGCATTCTATCTGTTAGCCTTTTTGGCATTAAAATTAACAATATAGTCAAATCCATTAAGAGTACTGTATCCTGCAGTCTCTATGTAGATGACTTTTTAATATGTTATAAAGGTAAAAATATGAACACTATAGAACGGCAGCTCCAATTAAATATAAATAGCCTTTCCTCATGGGCAATGGAAAATGGTGTTAGATTCTCCAAATCGAAAACCGTTTGCATGCACTTTTGTCTTTTATGGACTTTGCACCATGAACCTAATTTAACAATTGGAAATGATCCCATAAAAGTCGTCAAAGAGAACAAGTTTTTAGGAGTCATCTTTGACAACAAATTATCTTTTATCCATCATATTAAGTATTTAAAGTCCAGATGCCTTAAGGGACTGGACATTTTAAAAGTTCTAGCCCACACACAGTGGGGAGCAGATAGCACTGTTCTGCTCCAATTATATAGAACTTTAATACGTTCAAAATTGGACTATGGCTGTATTGTTTATGGTTCAGCCAGGAAATCATACATATCACAGTTAGATACTATACACCATCAAGGCCTTCAGCTGGCCCTGGGGGCGTTTAGAACCTTGCCCGTCCAGAGCCTTTATGTTGAAGGCCGAGAGCCTTCCCTTAAGAGTAGAAGGCTCAAACTGTCTATGCAATATGCGATAAAATTAAAGGGAAATATTTTAAATCCTGCATATAACTACATTTTTATGCCACCATGTGAACGCCTCTATGAATCAAGGCCGACATACATAAAGCCATTAGGCCTCAGAATAAAGCCTCATTTGGAGGCCCTGAGGGCAAATCTACATAACATAGCACCCTCACAATATTCAGATGTTCCTCCCTGGCAGCTGAGGAAACCAAACATCATCCTCCAGCTGGCCATGTTGAAGAAATCTCAAACGCACCCACTTTCATATCATGAAAGCTTTATCGATGTGCGAAGTGCTTTTAGCTCCCACCTAGCCGTTTACTTAGGTACGCGTATTCCAGATCAGAGTTCTATCTTTACTGCTGAGGCACGAGCACTCCTACTCGCGTTAGAGTGCATCGAAACCTCAGCCAGTCATAAATTCATCATTTTCACTGACTCTTTTTCCTGCCTTCAGGCTTTAAACAATAGGAAACTGGACCACCCAATACTACTTAAAGTACTCATTAAACTAAACTCTCTTTCAATAGCAAAATTTGACATTCACCTATGTTGGGTGCCTAGTCATGTGAGTATCCCAGGAAATGAGAGAGCAGATCAAGCGGCCACTCGAGCCCTGACTGCTCCTTTGGAACACTGTCATATTCCCCACTCTGATCTGAAACATCCCATTCAAAAATACATTTGGAACCTATGGCAGATCAAATGGGATGAACACCCAGACAACAAACTCCATAGAATTACCCCCTCCGTGAACGGACTGCCGCAAAGTCGCCTGGAAGGGCCCCATGACCAGGTTGTTTTAACAAGATGCCATATTGGCCACTCGTGGCTAACACACGTTTTTCTGCTCAAGGGGGAGCATCCCCCTGAATGTATTGGATGTCAGTCCCCACTGACATTAAAACACATTTTATTAAACTGTGTGGATTTCATGGCCCTGCACCAACAATTTTACACTGCAAACAACATGCATGACCTTTTTACAAAAGTAAAACAAGAAAACATTTTAGCCTTTTTGAGGGGAGCTGGTTTGTACCAACTCATATAGGTTTTTAAACAAATTTCATCAGTGAATAATACTATCATTTAGACTTTTATTTAGCTATATGATTGTGAGTTTACAAAATTCATGAGTGTCCATTGACACAAAATTGATTGTATGCTTTTACATGTAAAAGCGATGGTTTGAACAAAAACAAACATTTCTCGCCGTGAATATGGCCTATGCTGCTGACACGGCGTAAAGCAACCACCAATCAATCAATCTTATCGCTTCCTAGCCAGGCGCTCAGCATTATTAGGATAGTGCAAGGACTGGTTGTCCCAGTGTCAGGATAATGTACCTGAGTGGGATATCAGGTCATGGTACTTGCAGTCTAGTCTCCCAGTGGGGCAGGACTATAGAGTCTCCATGAGTACGCATTGGCACAAGTCGGTACCCGTCCTGATATGACCATATATGTTGCCATGACATAAAACCCCAGAAAGCAACCAACCCAAAGGTTTCTCTACATCTTTGTCAGCACCAATATGATTAAGTGAAGCAACCCAAGAGACATGTTGGTTGTAATGCTTGCATTGCATTTGATTTGCGGCGGGGAAGGAGGGCCCCCCCCTGCCTCGCGGCGGTTATTTCATGATGTAACCTCCTCCCACCTTCCCGGCCTTATAACCCTGCCCTCCGGCTGCCTCCAGCAGACACTTGCTATCCGGACCGTACTACGTGCACACCTCTTTCTATCGCCTCTCCGCTGGCCTTGCTCCTCCTTGATATGTCTGAAAATCGGTCCAGGAGGGGGAGCCCGCCGGCATTTCACCTTCTACTCTTGCTCTGTCCGTGTCTATGGCTCGCTGGTTGGTCACCATAGAGCAAATAGACATGGTCCTTTGACTCAACTCTCCTCATTTCTCTTTCCTAGAGTCTACTCTTTCTATTTCTCCCAGGCATACTTCTCCCCCTGACCAGGGGAGTCAAATGCTTGGGTGGGGCCTTGTCCCTTTACGCTTCTCTTGCCTTGTTCTCGTTGCTGGAACCACCGCTGCACCCATCTTTACCCGTCCTTCCTCGAAACCTTTCCTGCTGTCGGCTGGATACAAGTGCTCAACTACCGCCGGACTGGAGAGATTCGGTGCCGTTACAACATTGTAAAGATGTCCCCAGCTTCTACAACTGCCCCTCCTGAAGATTAATCTTCAACCAAAGATTGGGCCGATTTTTCGGAGCCTCTCTATAATGTTGCAGTTCTACAAGCAGTAACTGTCATGAGGTTACAAACCACCCCAAGCAAGCATGCCTCCAGCCACTCGCTCTCCGACCCCCACCACGCACTCTCCTGCCTGCAGCCTCTTTTTTCAAACCCGCAGCTCGGGAGGCCTTTTGAGCTAACCACAGCGATATCAGCAGGTGAGCTATTTTATTTGCAGGCTTTTGAAGTAGCTGAACCGGAAAAGATTCGGCCCTGTGGGTATTTTGTCTCTGATTCATGCTGTAGCGGCGTAAGTAGCCAAGAGTTAAAACACAGCCACACTTTTCGGAATAGAGGTTTCAGATTTTGACCTGATGTTGTATAATGTTGGTATAATTTTGAAGCCAAAACGTCATACGGGTGCACTGCAATATTATATACACAGAGCAGCATGTCCCAACGCAGTCACGTGTAGCCCCGCCCCTCCCCAAATAGATGGAACTTTGAATATTCAACCTTGTGAACTATAGATCTTACCCGGCGTGCTTGGTCGCAGCTTCAGCCCTTCATGAAAGACCAGTGGATGTCGGAATTTACCCGTATTAAAAAGGACTACTGCATTCAGACGCAGTTAATAATATCGAGTAAAGCACAGGTATGCTTGTTCAGATTGGCTTCATCATCATCATCATCATCATGCTGTCGGTCACGATGCGACAAAGACTGCTTACCATTGGCTTAGCAGGGTGAATGTCATTCTCAATATGTCTTGTCCAATTACCGTCGTTGTATAACGACCGATAGCTTGGATTCCAGGGGTGTCAGGTCCTGTTTCGTGGGCCATATTTCCAACCTGCCAAGTGTCAAGTGGTTCGATTCTTGAAGCACGCCTTACACTAACTGATTTGTATTGCGTTCACTCAACTTCTGTTCAATTGGGATCGGAAAATCCCGCTTTATGTTCAATTAAAATGAATTTTAGTAGGTCAATGTCGGCTGTCGGGTAGCTATTGACACAGAAGGGTCACAACCATAACGGGTTATTTGATTGAACCAGAACTTGAATTTAAGGCTAACGGGATTCACGCCCGAATTATCGGGTAGTGTGATGCGCACTGACGTTTGTAAAAAAAATCACCAACGCGTGATACTTCTATTCAACGTAGCTAATGGAAAATCGACATTGAATAGCTTTGTGTTTTCTTTCATGATCCATACTATCTTTTAATTTCTCTTATTTCTGCAGTTTGGAGAACACTGACGTCAGGGGAATGAGATTCATAGCTTCGTTTCAGTACGCCCTCTTCACATTGTGAACATCACATTATCCTGACAATGACCTGACCCTGCTTTACAATACCTATCGCTGGACCACTAGGATCAATAAGAATGTTAGGCCACCCCATCATTTACTTCCATTTAATGATAGCTGGATTTCCCGGCTCTGACATCGTTAGTTCCATTTAATTCCGCTGGAGAGGCTGTGCGCTGCCTTCGAAGCATCATCTGAACTAAATCCGGCCAGACGTTTCAGATGTTGGCCTAATGTTGTACAATGTTGGTATATGCAGTCAAACCGCGAAATGGATGTACTGCAATATTATGTACGCATTTCCTAACCCATTAGCCATCTCATTATGCAGTTCCATTTCATGATACCGGGATTTCTCGGCTCTGCCCTCGTTCGTTCCATTTACCTCCACTGGAGTGGATTGGCGCTGGCCTAGATACCCTGATACCATCAGCTGAACTAAGTCCGGCCATACTGCGCATGACGCGCTTCACCGCTGGGCACAACACACAACCTCATAACAGCCGGGTGCATAATTAACCTTGGCCTTATGCCCAATGTTACCTACGTGTAGATTATCCAGACCCAACGGAAGGAAAGCCTGCGGTAGGCGGGACACGTGTGTGGCCTTTCTGCGCTGGCTGTGGCGGGGGTTCTCTGATGGGGGCCGTGGATGCCTGTGCCCATCCGATACGGCCCTGTCCACTCAAGGCAGCTCGGAGCAGCTCGGAGCAGCTCGGAGCAGCTCAGAGCGGCTCGCAGGCTGAGCGGATAACGGAGGTCCAATCCCCTCAAGCCGGCCGCTGCGTGACCGCCCCCACCTGGTCCCCCTGCTGCTCCACCTCTCCATCCGCCCGCCCTTCATCCCCGCGTCTCCCCCCCCCCTCTCGCGCTGCCGCCCTCGCCGTTGCCCTGCTGTGCTCTGTCCAGCGACGCGGCTCCCGCCGGCCGTTCAGTCGAGGATCACAGGGCATGGGTCGCTTACATGGTGAACAACCCAGCAATAGCACGGGAATCTTCGTCGGGTGGAGTCCGCTGGAGGGTGCTGGATGAAGGAGAGGAGGGAAGGAGTGTATGCTTGAGTGTGGGAGGAGGGAAGGTGGAGTGGGAGATTAGGCTTGAGAATCTGGAGAGAGTTGAAGGGTGGGTGCTGTTGGTATGTTGAGCTGTATTATGTCCCTTGCAAGTAATTTCCAGCCACGCAGATGTATATATGTATGCATATATGTATATATAGGGATAATGTGTATATATAATATAATAAAAGGCTTCAAACTGAAGCTCAGAATGTGGCTTTATAATTAAACATTAGTGACTATTTTCAGCTAGCATTGTGATCTGCTTACACCAGCCAAATGCTAACACTGAATCACAGCAGTCTCTGCTTGCCCCCCCCCTCCCCGATGACAGGACACCTGCTATTCCAGGACAACATGGATCTCGATCCGGAGTTACCCTTTGAAGGAAGGAATTGATATATACATATATCTACTTCATGAACTGTCAAGGGTTTGTAAAGAATGATTTGCTGGTAAAGCTAAATAAATTGGTCTTTGACTACAGTTACTGCTAATAATATATATATGCTGTCCTGGGTTATCCTGGAACTATATCATGAGTAGGTCAGAGTCATGGGGAGCTCACTGTTATAAATGAGCAATATAACCTTTCCATAATAGACAATATATCACGAACCAGCTTACAAAACTCTTTTTGACAAACTCTATCAGATAGTAAATATCAGTGACCATTGTTCGTCTAAGTCATCAAATGGTATTAAAGTTGCATAGTCCGATGAAAACATCAAATTTTCAAAACCAAAACACTTATACAGACATAATTCTATGTATTCAACTTTGATACTGGTGCACTTATTAAGCATGTTTTGCTGCATAAAAGGTTGTAATAAGTCAATTTAACAGAACCTGTTACTACTGAAGTCTATGCTGCCAGAGATTTGGCATGCTTGCCAACATTAATTTAGTATGTTTTGATGTCAAATATCTCCAGAGTTAGCCATTTAAAATATAAATTACTTCCAACTGAACTAATATAGACTATAATGATTAGCATAATGTATTTATCTCAGAAAATGTAAGAAATTCAAAAGCATCGGACTATGCAACTTTAAGCACTTCTATATTGCACTTGTTTGGTAACAAATAATCCATGTTCTGGAAATCTGCGATATAGACGGTGTGTGGTATTATATATATTTATTTCAAGCATATATATTTACATTTATATCAATATATATAATAAACTCCGTTATATAATTTTATTATCGCATGACTTGTCAGATATATGTTTTTAATAAATGTGTAAATATATATTGAGTATGAGCCAAGGTTGATGGTTTGTCAACGGTACTTTGGATATGTGTGATCTTGAGCTCTGTAAGACGAACCTTAGACAATATAACTGTTCATCTTTCGTAGGTTCTAATACAAATTAATTGCTAGTGGCTCCATCTCTATTCTCCACTGCTGAAATTGCAGGCAAATTGCGAACATTAAAATAATATTCCCGCAATTATTTATCTAGAACTAACAACATATTTCTCAACCCTAAATATAGTAAGGTGTACGTCAGCCATTTAGGTCAGGGAAACTGGATCCCTGGTATCAAACATGCTAATCCTTTAGTCCATCTGATCTTACCAATAACAGGAAATACCTAATTCAAAACCTGGACCTAATTCAATACCTCGCCTTTACCATGTAGGTGGGATGATATAATGCTAAAACAACCTTCACCTGCTCCGTATTCATAGTTCTTGGAGGGGGAGGGTGATGACAATAGGAAATATTGCACCCAGAACACATTCGAACCCACACTTACTGCCATTCTGGAGCTAGCGTGCTATCGATTACACTACTTTGACTCCCTGATTCAATCATCCCATATCCACAACTACCTGTGTATGTGGCTTCTTGCCTGAGCGGTCATCTATAGTCCAAGTGATTGCTATATTAAAGCCACATTCGCGCACAATAGATAGCTGTGAACCCCAGTCGGTGATTGCGAGGTGGGTTGAGGCAGAACACATTGAGCAAGATGCAGCTGCCTCTGATAACTGATCAGTCCCAGATTTCCCTGAGGTTTTGGGAGCGCAATTAATAACTGGATTTATAGACGTGAGTGAACAAATGGGTTATCCTATGGACATCGCTCATACCGTTGGTCAATGGAGGTAGGATGTGGGTGAGTGATACTACAAATAATAGACCTTTTCCGCGGAGCAGGCGCTGTGAGCTGCCATCAACATTACTTATTTACACTACCTTTGCAGGCTGGTGGTGGAATTGCTCTATAATGCTTTGTAGACGCTGCCCACAGTGCATGCTGCACTGTCAGCTTAAATAACACAATATTAGTTCTTGCAACTGCCAGTACGTTGCTGGCGGAAATCGTATATGACACGGCGTATATCCTCTGTCAATACTCGATGGAAAGTGGTTACTGAGACCTTAACGCAACCGCAAAATACGGGTCCACCCTTCTTATTTCCCCTGAGAGGAAACAACAATATATTGCCCTTAGACTGTGAGTGTCTTAAGCCCTTAGTGGGGGGAAGAGTCGGGCCGATGCCCTGATAGTTGTGCTAAAGCCCCAGGTAACTGCTATGTATAGGCGGCGGAGCCAACCGTAATAACAGACTGCGCCTATGATGGGGAGTGCAGCTCTGTTAAAGGTTCAAATCACCAGGGACTGGAACCCCTGTTTGTGCCATTCCGCGGCAAGCGCCAATACATTTAACATATCTCGGGAACAATGATTTTTTTTTAAACGCCCTTGTGTATGTGTGGGTATTTCAGCTGGAGGCGTGAGTGCAATTCACTGCAGAATCTGTGCTTGATTACAGATGTGATCTAGATAGTCACACTGGAATGTCGAACAGAAGCAGCTGTGCGCATATATCTATATATACATATATGCATATTTGGTTGAAGATGCGTTGGAAGGTGTGCATTTCCATTAGCAATCTCCACCACTAATATCCTAATAGGTAACACATACAGTCCTTAGAAATACATAATCTCTGATGATTTAGGAAAGAGGGCCGAGGGAACTTACTGGTGAAAGGTCATCTGCATATTTTGTTCAACACGCCCAACACTAGGGGCCGACGGCAGCTAGACTACCCCAGAAGACAGGCAATCGTCTCCAATATCGCCCAGCTCGTCAATCTAGCTCCGCACCTTCCTGTTCTAGTCCAAGCAGCCATCTAACACAGCCCCGTATCGGTCATCATCTAATTCTCCAGCCTACATTATTATCTCAGCAATCCTCCACTTCTACAACTTGTCTTATCTCAAGTCGCCGCCCATCTTCTGAAGCTGGTGTCCTCAGGGCGTCCATTCTTTCTCCTGTCCTCATCCACGCCCCGCTCCCTCCCCTCCCACACACATGCACTCACCTCAGATCTCCCATAGCCTCCTATCATCCACCCCTCCTCCCCTCCTCCCCTCCTCCCCTCCCTCCCTCCTCCCCTCCCTTTCCCCTCGTCTCCTCTTCCCATCCTCCCCTCCATCTCTCTCCTGTCCTCCTCCCCTCCCTCCCTCCTCCCCTCCCTTTCCCCTCGTCTCCTCTTGCCATCCTCCCCTCCATCTCTCTCCTGTCCTCCTGCCCTCCTGCCCTCCTGCCCACCTGCCGTCCTTCCCTGCCCCCCTCCCCAATGCTCCCATCCTTTCCTCCCGCCCTCCGCTCTACTCCCCCCTCTCTCCCTTCCTCTCATCTCATCCTCCCCTCCACCCATCCTCCCATCCTCTCCTCTCCCCTTTCTCCCTTCCCCCTTCCCTCCCACTCGCTCCATTCTCATCTCGCCAAAATCCTCCCCACTTAGCCTCGTGGCAGATGACGACACCACGGATCGCTCGCTCTACGCCAATACCTGCTCTAGGGATGGAAAATGCATCACCCTTCTTTTTTCAAAGATGTCGCACCTTGACCTCATGCTGCCAACAATCCGAGTCTGACGTCCTCAAGAAAATATATATTCTTTTCGTTGGTTTTGTGGGTATCATGTGGAAGTTGACTGCGACACATGCATACAACCAAAGTTATTGCTACAATCTCGACGGAACATGTTGCTCACCCTTCCCCGTATGAACATGGTATCTTGTTTGATGACTGACACGACAGTGACACAGCGCAAACTTACCATCACTCAATAACCTGTAAATACAAACGTATGCATATATCATTGTGAATGGAATGGATACCATCATAGATCGCCGACCTAACCCGATGTAGGGTCCGCTTCTGAGGATGTGCTGGTAGAGCGACCTGGATGGCAGTTGGTCTGCATTGAGCAACCTACGTAGTCCACCATCCCGTATTTATCTGCATTGCAACCCCCCCCCCCTCCGCCCCGCGCCCAAGGTGGGTACATCTATAATCCTTCACACTGTCGCTTAGATAATATTGACAAAATTGCTGATTCATGTTCGGACCCGGGTACCGAGGTGGGAATTGGGTTCTGTAACGTCCGGTCGCACATCGGGCCCGTTCGGCACGACTCCCGGCGAACTGACCAATGACACTCCAAACTCCTACTTCTACGGAATGATCTAATGGTCATTCAGTGCTGATTCAAGTAATGCAAATGCGCCTAGCTCTTTAAAGCAACAAGTGATCAGCAAATGATTGGGCCTGACTGGGCGCGCATAGAGCGAGGGCCTCGGGTGCGGGACATCGGGAGTTCAGGAGATTGGTTCCCGGTCAAGTCAAACTAATGAAATTGATACTTTTCACTTCGTAGCCCGGTGCTCGGCATTAATAGGATAGGGCAAGGACTGGTTAGCTAAGTGTCAGGATAATGTGACTGACTTGTCATGATGCTGGTGGCCTGATTTCCCAGTGGGGCAGTACTATAAAGCTTAGCGTGAGTTCATACAGTCACAAGTCAGTACCCATCCTGATGTGACCTTCGATTTTGCCAGGACGTAAAACTCCAACAAACTTCCAAAGGCCTGATGAATGCACCCACATTTCAATTTCTACCCAGTTTGTCACCGGTCTTTGTTTCCTGCCGCTGAAGGAAAGAGAGCAAGCTGGAAGGTCATCCATATCACTTGCTCAAGACCGACGCACACAACGCGGTTTCAAAACAAGGTCCCGGCGTGTCGCCATGTTCCTGAGTGCGTCAGAGGGCACTGGGGAACATTTAGTGGGAATCATCTCTACGCATGAGTTGGTTCACATAAATATGCCCATTTCAGATGTTCATGTACATTTGAATGTAAAATGTGATTAACAAGGTCGACGGGATAAATACTGTAGTACTCTGCACTGACCTCACCAGCAAGTAGCCACCTTGACAAGTAGGCGTGGGTGGGTGGTTACATCAGGAAACATAGGTGGCGCAATGGTTAGCACACTGATCTGGAATTCAAGAGATCTGGCTTTGATTCCTGTTCTAGCCGCAATATTTCCCATTTTCATCACACCCACGACAATACCACTAATGCTCCAGTATGATTATGACTCTTGCGGCCAACAAGGCGCTAAGGAATGAGCAATCAAATCAATCAACCCTTTGCCCATAGTTGCACATTGAGTTGCCAATAGGAGCTTTTCACTCATTCATCAGACAATCAACGGTATTTCCTGTTCACCAGTTCAGACCGTGCCATTGTTGGTTACATCCTAGCAACATATAAGGTCATATTCAGGTCGGATACCGACTAGGAACAGTGCGCATCCATGGCGACGTTATAGTGCTGCTCCAATGGGAGAACAGGCCGCCGGCACCATGAACTGATATCCTAATCAGTCACTTGATACTGATACTTTGCTAAACAGCCATTGTCATATCCTATTAATGCTAAGTGCGAACTGTCACAAGTCGATATCCACCCTGATATGACCATGACGTAAAACCCCAACAATCAAATCCATTATCTTGTATTATGCGCAACTAACGTACACATGGGACGTGGTGGGGGCTTCACGGGTTCAGAGGATGCCATAGGGTTGGGGAGTTTGGGGTGACAGGGGTGGTGATGATGTGGGGCTGGGGGTGGGAGGTGGTAGCTGCGGGTGGGGGGGGTGTAGACGGTGGAGGGGGTGCTTTACAGCCTAGCGATTTGCATAGTGAGTACCGCGCCATTTCTGCAGTCCCATCAGCGTATACAGTGCTTGTCACAGGCAGCTCTGCCCTATCAATGTATTCATGGCGGCGAATATCCCTCAGCGCATAAAGATGGCCATGGATCCCGCATCACCATTTATATAAGCGCCATCCACACGGCACGGCGCTCCTTATGACACCAGCACGCGCATGCGCACGCGCACACCTATCTGCCCAGAGGCGCTGCCCGCGGACGCGGCGGGAGAAGGCCGGCTGGTCTAGGGCTTGCTTGCTTCCGGTTGTACCAAAGTGGAGGGAGGCATGGTGCCGACAGGGGGCGCCACCACCGCAGGTATGACACAAAGGGAATCAAACAAGTTGTTGATGCTGATCTCGATCAATCTGCCCATGGAGCGTGAGCGCCATTAAGACTGTTGAGGGTGGGTGATGGGTGATGGATGATTGTGGGTGGGTCATGGTGATGTATCAGTGGTGTCCTTGGTTACCGCTAGGGGGCATGGTGGCCTTAGCTCCGCACTATTCCCCATGCCCCATCTCTGCCAATATGGATTTCCACCACTGTGTATAACTTACAGTGTCATCAAAGGCCAGTTTTTCTCATACCATGTCTATGTGGTGTGGGAGGTTACAAATCCCTTGGGTCGGTAAAAGTGTAGGCTCAGGGATTTCTATCGACAAACTGTCTAATGGTGAAAACAAGTCTATTCAGACTTATCCATGATAGGCAGTATAAATCTTCAAGAAAAAAAAACCACATACAAAAAATAAACCCTCACCCCACCTCCACACACATATAGTCCGACGTCAGCCATACACCTGCTAGACACTCCAGGCTCTCTGCCATGTGCAGGAGGGACGAATAATGCACTATGTTATCTACATATTGGGCATATGAGTCTTATATTTATGAGACAAAACTATAGAAACCTAACATAACTATTAACAGCTAAGATGAAAAAGCGACTAAGAAATTGTTGTTCAGCGATGAAATCAAGCCACGCTGCAACTTTCTCGCTAAATCAACAATCAAAACACAAGAAAAACCAAGTCTACTGGACTGACAAACAAACAAGGGAATAATGGTGGCGAGTCGTGAAAGAGATTTTGGCTGGGGGTGGCGAATTGGGAATCTGGCCATGATGAATAGCTACTAGTGGTGGCAGGGATTGGCTACATTTTGATTGGGGATCGGGAACTAAGTTGCCAGGGTCAAGTCAAAATGATTATTTTTAGATGAGGCCCATATCGCCCATCGGGATATCGGCCAGATATAGATATATATGTTTCGAGATGAAGGAGACATCAATCAATAGATTGCTGCAGGATTCATAGAGACTGAATTCCATTCCCGGGTCTCCGATCTGCTTGTATCCGCTGAGCCTGATAGCCATTGCTTCGGATGGATTGAGAAGCCATGTCAGTGTGACGGTGATGTGTGTGTGTGTGACCGTGTGCGTGGGTCTGGGTAAAGGTGTATGGGTGTATGGGTGTGAGTGTGTGTGGGTGATGCTATGAGTGTAGGTCTGATTGGGGGGGGTGAGTGTGGGTGTGGCTAAGGGTGTGGGTGGGAGTGTGGGTTTGGGCATGGGTGTGGGTGTGCGTGTGGGTGTGGGTGTGCGTATGAGTGTAAGTATGGGTGGGAGTGTGGTTGGGTGGGTACACGTGTGGGTGGGTGTGACTGTGAGTGTAGGTGTGGGTGTGAGCATGGGTGTGGGTGTGAGTGTGAGCGTAAGGATGAGCATGGGTGTGTGTGGGACTGTGCGTCTGGGTGTGGGTGTGGGCTATGTAGGTGTGGGTGTGAATGTGGGTGTGGGTGTTTCGGTCTAGCTGTGTGGGTCTGAGTGTTAGTGTTGGTGTGGATGTGGGTGTGGGTGTGAGTGTGGGTGTGGGTGTGGGTGTGGGCGTGGGTGGGTCGGTATGAGTGTGGGTGTGTGGGTGTGTGAGTGTGAGTGGCTGTGTGAGTGTGAGTGTGGGTGTGGGCGTGAGTGCAGATATGAGTGTGGGTATGGCTATGGGCCTATGTGTGTAGGAGTGCAGGGGTGTGGGTGTTTACTGCGTAGGGTGATGTTGAGAGGAGAAAACCATATATACAACATTATATATATAGAACCGCCTTGCTAATTGTACCAAGGGAAATGCTCCAGTGGTGGGCAGTACAGTCTATGGAGGTTCGTTCATGGGGCTATGCGGAAGGGCGGTCGGGCGGGCGGTCGGGAGGACATGTGGCTATTGAAGGCTATTGCTGTCCTCGTGGTGATACTGTACGGTTAGAATGAGTATCGGCGGCGTACAGCGGACACTAGTTGGGGACCATGTAGGAAGCGGTCAAGTCACCAATCAATGAAGGCCAAGATCCCTTACTGCAGGGTAAAAAGGGCTTTAAGCCTTGAGACGCTTCCGGGACGGGCTTTCTCTGGTTGGCGCCCTCTCTCATGCCATGCGCCCTCATCCTGCTCGGCCACACCCATAGCCTATAGCCGCCCGCCCTCCCTCCGACACGGCCCTGCCCAGGCCAGCACTTAATGGCCGGAGCCCATCGAATCATTGACTGGTCTTTGTGCGCTCTGCAGCGTGGCGGCCGCAACCCAATTGGACAGCGCATCGTGAGCAGTCGATCGGCGATTTACCAAGAAATTGTCACTATGTGCTGCATAATCTATTCGGTTGGTTGGTTGTTTGTTGGAGTTTGACGTCCTGGAAACATCTAAGGTCATATCAGGATGGGTACCGACTTGTGACAGGGTGACAGGGTGTACACTTTATAGTCCGATCCCACTGGGAAATCAGGCCACCGGTACTATGACCCAATATCGCACTCAATCACATAATCCTGATATGGAGCTACCCAGTTCTTGCCCTATCCTAGGCTAGGAAGCCACAAGAATCAATTGTGTAAGTCATTGGTTTGACTCGATCAGGAATCGAACTCTGCGTCTACCACATGCGAGGCCCGCGCTGTATTGATTCGGCCAATGCAGCTGGCATATACATTATTTTGCTTATGTAAATGATGTACAAATCACTATTATTGACGTCATTCGGGTAAGTGCAGTGCTTACAGATTATTGACTGCAGACTAACTACAGCAAAAGAAAAAAAAACAATACAAAATCGACGCGGGCGCCACCTACGGTGGATCTGGACACATCTCACATTTGTACGACTGGCTCACTGGGTGCAACATATGTATGTATATTATTAATATATTCCATAATGATTTGGTGAGGAACTGGGCAAAGGCAGTGCTATGGCAGCAGCACCTGGAGGGACAAATGGGAAACAGAAGGGTGCCTGGCTAGTAGCAGACCTCTGCGCCCCTGAGGTCGCTCATTGCCCCATTCAAGGACCTCAAATAGCAGTTGAACGTTATAGTAGTTAGTTGACATATATCAGAACAATTACAAACATAATATATACCAATTACAATTACATGACAATTACATAATTAATAATATGCATATAATAAATTGATGCATTCCATTTTTGTTTGTTTGTTGTTGTTTTACGTCCTAGCTACATCTAAGGGCATATCAGGACATGTACCGACTTGTGACAGTGCGCACTCATGGCACCTTTATAGTGTTGCCCCACTGGAAGACCAGGCTGCCAGCACCATGACCTGATCTCCCACTCAGGCACATTATCCTCACACTGAGCCAACCAGTCCTTGCCATATCCTAATAATGCCGAATGCCAGGCTAAGAAGCAACAAGTATCAATTTTTACGTCATTGGTTTGACTCGACCAGGGTTCGAACCCACGACCCCGATGCATTCCATATAAGTATATATATATATATATGGAGAGGGACAGAAGACATAGGTATACATATATCTTGAGAGACAGCAGTCCCGTAGGCATATATATGCATAATATATATAGTTTGTCTTTGCTTCTAGAATATGCAATTATAATAGCGTGAAAGTGCCACACATGGGATTAAGAAATTAAGCCAGCTATATATATGCTGTATAAGCCATTATACGAGTATAATAAGTGGGAAGATTCATCTACTCCCCAGCCACTAAGTCATCGGCTGGTCACCTACTCATTAGGTCATCTACTCGTTCCTCATGACCTGAGCATGTGGCGCCACCTGCCCGCCCACGCCTCAGCGGCCCTGCATTCACTCACTGTACCACTGAAATGTTCGGTCTATCTCTATCATGTTCTCCTTGATCCTTATTTATGTAGGTAACTATTATATATATATATATATATATATATATATATGATGCATAGGAATTATACAAGTATGCATTTACAGTAACGCATGACAAACAGGTTGTGCTCTAGGTTTGCTGATAGAGAAGTACAGTGATAGAGGAGTACAGTGTGGGATTCATATTGATGGGAATAGTAGTTGTGGGTATTTACTCATCTACTGTGTGGCTCTGGGCAGTGGGTGTGTCGTTGGAGAATGTGCAGTTATGTCTCTCAAAACTGTTGACGCATTTATAAATAACACACTGTCCGGCACTCAGGGGCTTTCTACCATGAAAATAACCTATCATTTATAACAGCAGGATGGCTGTATTACGATACACACCTCACTGTGGATAGCAACCTAATTCCTTTTATACAGACTCTCTGAGACATTGCCTTTGTACCGACCAGTCACAATTGTCGTATAGTTGCTATATTCCATATCGGTGACCAGAAGGGATGGCCAACTATGTGGAACACTCGCCTTCAGGTGTGGCAGATCGTGTGATCAAATCCTTGCCTGGTCAAACTGAAGACGTTCAAAATGAACACGTTTCGCTACCTCTTAAGTATTGATATCTACTTTTTATAGTAACACAGATAAGCCTTTGTGAGGCCGACAAGAAAAGCAATAACATTTGGTCATTTCCTAATCTAAGAGCCAATTTGAAATTCCTAGACATTTGACACACAAAGTGGCAGACATTACATTTAATCGGGGTTATATTGTCCAACCATGGGACCCTCTTAAAGAGAATACTTTTGTGATCACAGTGTCCTATATGTCATGTGGTGATAAATGTAGTCTGTGAAAAGAAAATATTGGGTAAATTAAAATGAAATTTTATGTATTTCAAATGAGATGCGCCATTGTAATTGGCACTTTTAATTTCGCATTTTTATACTAGACTCATTTTCTCATCGTAATCTTTGCATCTTTTTTGTTTGGAGATTGGAGTTTGATTGGGGGTTGTTTGGAGTTCATCCGACTTGTCCATAATAGATGATCACCAAACAGCTATTGCTAAAAAAAAAATCCTTATTAATCCAAGTTCACAGTGGCACACATTGAGCATTATTCTCAAAGCAGCTAAGAAGGAAAGATAACATGAACTATTAAATCTAACGCATTCTACCATAATTTAGGGATCAGTATGGACTGCAGGTCTTGCATTAAAAACCCAACTTGGCAATTCAAATTGAAGGGAGGACGATATCTTTGCGGACTATTATGCCAATATGAGGCTTGTTATATATGTTGATGAATTAGATCCGTCACAAAATGGGGAAATTAGGTACACTGAAATAATACTGCAACTACATTAAAAGTACCTGCTTTAGACTGTACTATACCATGGGCATGGTTACCTATCCATATCCCGTCCTGATATGACCTTAGATGTTGCTAGGATGTAAAACAACAAACAAACAAACAAAACAAAACCTACCCATACAGTTTCGCTGTTAGATGTAGGATATTTTAATTTCCCATCATCACCTTACGCCGATCTTCAGTTTTTTATGGGGATTTTCAGTGGGTTCTTTTTCATTTATCGTTATTCCTGTTGAATAATATCCTTTTCAGCACCGAGACTGAATTGTCCAATGTTGGCAACCCTGCAACACCATTAATACAGTAGTAATATTATATAACTCTTACAGATTACTGTGTCCAAAATGCCCCACAGAACATCTCAGATTTTAACATTTGTCTGCGGGATTTTTAACATTTGTCTTCCGGTTTTTCATTTTCCAATGTTGGCAAACTCTCCGCGTATTCGATTAATTCCAAACATATTCCATGTCTGTTTATATATGTTAGCCTAAACTTTCAGTAATTCATCTATAATGGCAAGACCTCTTGAAAATGCTAATTTTATGTCACGGTAGAAATTATTCTTATCGTATTACTGAAGCAATTGCCCTTTAAACCAAAGGTCAAATGCATTGTTGGGACCTTTTGATATTTATTCCAAATTTATATCCACATGCACCCACATTCATTAGGGGATAAACCGCCTGTGCTTATGGTAGGTCAACAGATCTGAACCACGCACACTGCCTAGGGAGCATCACATTTTATTGTGTGTTTTGTAGATTTTTGTCCTTCACTTAGCCTCCATGTAATAGGATACAGGATCCACAGTTAAAATTGCCACATAATATTCACCCCAAGGTTGTCTATCCTTGTCACTACGGTCACCATGGCAACGAGGCATTGTCCGTGATGCTCAGCAACATGGGTAATTTGTCATTCGGACACAGCCATAGCCGTCCTAGTAACTAAGGAGGCCTGCATGCTGCCACCTATCAAGAAACGATTGTATTAGTATATGTCTTGTGTGCAAGCGCCGACTATCTTCACTTTTACGATACAAAACCTGATTAGCCTAAGTGAACACTATCGGACTGCCATCGACAGAGGCCTTTTTGAACTAATTAACTGTGTACAAGCCTATATAAGGCCAGGTTCTGTGGCACTGAGCTCACTTCAAAACCGGCAAAATGAGGACACTGACTAGCCTTAAAACTACCACCCAACCGACCCCATGTGGACATTTACTAAGGGCAAGGGTTAAAGCTTCTATGACCTCACTGTATTATTGAACTTGTTGTTGAATTGAACTTCTTGTTGAACAAAAAAGACTTACACTGCTGGACCTATAATAAATCCGACTTTAAACTAATCTGCTGTGTCGTTTGTCAAATTATCAGTGACCTGGTGACCAGGGGAAGATGTGGCGCAGTAACAATGATCATTGAGAACCCTGTTTGGTAGACTACGGCCTTTAGGGGTCCAATTAACCTTCAGTGTAGTTTCATTATGGTTTACCAATAGGCCGCCTCCCGTCCGCTCACGTTGATCTTCGGTTTACTAACAACATGCATTCAGAACGCCGCATTTCCGGCTTCGTGCCGACCACCATTTCAGACTGGGTTCAATGGGGCGTGTCTGTTGAATATTCATGTCCCCTGTAATGAATACATCGATGCTTAGATAAAGTTGGCATGTGCATGTAACACGGTGTCCCTGCTTTTCTGCATTTGAATTAATTTGGTTTTATGAAAAATGTGCATAGTCCGATAAAAGGTCAACGTTTTTCAAAACTAAAACGCTAATCTAGATTTGATTCTACATATCTAACTTAGTTACTGATGTATTTATTAAGCATGTGTTGGTGCATGGCATGCGCTCTCTTAATGTTGAAGCCTACAGCATCACACATTCAACATGGGCGCAACAGTTTGCATGTTTTCTATTAACATTTTCCCCAAATAAACCAGGTATGATAATAGTTAGTTTGCACTCAACTAAGGTTGCTTTTAAAGATGAACCCAATACATTTATTTAAAATAAATGGTACAAACTCAAAAGCATCACACTATGCAGTTTGAGTCTGACGAGACACATTGGACGAATCGGTAAGAGCGCTCGCTTCCTTCGTGTAAGGTCTGGGTTTAGAATAATGGCCGAGTCATATTCAATGACTTTCAAAAGTGATACTTGTCGCTTCTTAGCTTGGCACTCATGCATAAACCAGCCTTGTTCAGTGTTGGTCGGGTTATAATTATTAACATGTACAGTTCTCTTGGAACTGAATCAGCCGATGATGAAAATGGCAGCTGCAGGGAATGGCTTTATTCATTTATTCATTTTTTTAAAGATTTACAATGCCCGTCATGGATAAGTCTGAATAGACATATTTTCACCATTAGACAGTTGGTCGATAGAAAGCCCAAGCCTACACTTTTACCAATTCAAGAGATTGATAACCTCCCACACCACATAGACATGGTATGATAGCAACTGGCCTTTGATGACACTGTAAGTTATATACAGCCGTGGTAATGCAAATTGGCAGAGGTGATGGTATGGGGAATCGAACCACCAACCTTCAGATTAGGAGTCCGATCGAGAAAAAACTCAGACACTCTAACCAGTCCACCACAGAGAAGACTCTCTCCTAGAGCCCAACAGGTTGATCTATCCTTGCTTTTAGCAGGAGTAGTCCTCCTGGTACAGCAGGTAGCAGAGGCTGTCTCAAGTACTATTTACACTCTATGCCAAGCGAGTCCTTCAAAAGCGGGAAGCTGACACCGGATAGAAAGGAAATTGGCTTTTCCATACAGACTCACCCTATGGTCTATGTTGAATGCAAAAGCCCACCCAGGTCTGGGAGGGCAAGCCATCAGAGAAAGGCAATAAAGTAGGGCACGGATGTAGTTTCATATGGATAAATGTTGGTCTAACAATTTATTTATAACATTATCTTTATATACATTTATAAGCATATATGATTGTTCACAAAGTAATGTAGTCCTTTATTAAGCACTGAAGATGGTAGGTAGTTGTATATAATTTGTCTTCGTCCGTCCAATTCTTGCATGGATAGTCACTCTTCGCATGTAAGAAGGTCTGTAGTGCATTGCTCCCCCCCTCATGTTTGGTGGGGGGGGGGGGGTTCCCGGCATGCACTGCACTCCTCCCCTGCACGGTGCCCGCACACTCCACACGGTCGGAAGATCGTGAGGTTGTTGGTTCGAAACCTGGTCGAGTCAAACCAATGACTTACAAATTTATACTTGTCGCTTCCTAGCCTGGCGCTCAGCATTATTAGGATAGGGCAAGGACTGGTTGGCTCAGTGTCAGGATAATGTGACTGAGTGGGATATCAGGTCATGGCACTGGCGGCCTGGTCTTCCATTGGGGCAGCACTATAAAGTCGCCATGAGGCGCACTGTCACAAGTCGGTACCTGTCCTGATATGACCGTCGATGTTGCTAGGACATAGAACAGCAATAAACAAGCTAGCACTCATGGCGACTTTATAGTACTGCCCCACTGGAAGACCAGGCCACCAGCGCCATGACCTGATATCCCACTCAGTCACATTATCCTGACATTGAGCCAACCAGTCCTTGCCCTATCCTAATAATGCCAAGTGCCAGGCTAGGAAGCGACAAATATCAATTCTTAAGTCATTGGTTTCACTCGACCAGGTTTCAAACCCACGACCTCACGATCTACCAACATGTGCGACGGACACTCTAACTCATCCAGCCATCCCGTCTGGTCAGGAGCTGCTAGCAGATCTTCAGTTGTAACACTAAGAATCGTGTAATGTAACTTCGCTGTGGAATAAGACCTGTGTGCTTCGCCCCATCACACACTCAGACCCTACCTTGGCCACCCCCTTTTAACTCTCTCAGCTCATCGGTGACCTAATTTTGCGGTGGTCTATAAATAAAGTACACAAAACGATGTTTATATTCATACCCTTACTTCCTATTTCGTACTTCTGGTGGCAGGTTTCCGGTTCCTTATGAGAGCTATTTGATCATAAAAGGCCCCGCCTCTCACTCACCTCTACCTCCTGTCGCGCGGCGATAAAGACGCTTCTTCGGACTGCGCCTGCACGCGTTTGTATGTGTCTTTGAACCCCCCGTGTTAGGGACGATGTGGGTTCAGAGACTGTATATTTCTTCACATGTCTTTATCTGGGCTGCAGTGAGGAATATGGGTTTGGTAGAACACTGTGTCACAAACACAGACAGAGATCCACAATCCCATTCCTGCCAGCATCTGGGACGGTGGTAGCATGGGTACTTTTCACCGTACAATGCCACCGCCTTATCAATGAAGTCAGACAAAAGTATCCGAAGTCTCTGTCATGTGGCGCTACGATCATTCTACTGAGGCTGCAGATTTCTCCATGCTTCTTTATATGGCCTGCAGTGAGGCCGGCAGGTGTTGTGGAACACTGTGTCGTGAACACAGACCCAAGCTGAGATGAGACAATGCCGTCTCCCAAGCATTCACAATCCGATTCCCACCAGTATCTGGGGCGATGTTACGCTGGGTGCGTTTCACCATACCGCATCACCGCCTTATCAATGACGTCAGACGAAAGTATCCAAAGTCGCTGTCATATGACGCAATCGTCACCTTGCGGTGGCTTCCAGTAACGATTGTCTATGTTCGGGAGGGGGGGGGGGGGAGACTGGCCACAGCGGCTGCTTGCTGTGTGGGTGCAAGTTGGAGGGGGATGTGAATGGGCGGAAGAAGGCGGGGCGGTGGGGTAGTGGGGTGGAGGAGGAAAGGGTTGATGAATGATCAGCGATTGTCGCGCTATATGGGTGCGATCCCATTTACCGACAGATGCTCGATCACCTCCACCAACAGCGGGCGTTCCTTATTTGAGCAATGGTCAGCGTGATGAAATGATGGTGTACTTTCAAATAATGTGGCCTTTCAGATGCATGCCGTATAATAATGACTGAGTAAATATGTGCATGGGATACAGTGATTCGAGGACACGTGATGATAACTGAGAAGGGACAGACCTGCTAGCAGCAAGGAAGGAGCTGCCAGCAATGACGAGGGAGCTACTGACAACAACATGTTGGCAACGGTGAGGCAACTTCTGGGCAAAAAGGAGTGAGCTTCTGGCAGCAAGGAGGGAGCGTCTGGAATAAAGGGAGGGAACTTCTGGTGTCAAGGAAGGGAACTTCTGGTAAAAAGGAGGGAGCTTCTGGCAACAAGGAGGGAGCTTCTGGCAAAAAGCAGGGTGCTTCTGGCAACAAGGAAAGAGCTTCTGGTGTAAAGGGAGATAACTTCTGGTTACAAGGAGGGAGCTGCTGGCAACAAGGAAGGACCTTGTGGTATAGAGGAAGCTTCTGGCAACAAGGAGAGAGCTTCTGGTATAAAGAGAGGGAACTTCTGGTATAAAGAGAGGGAGCTTCTGGTAACAAGGAGTGAGCTTCTGGCACCAAGGAGATAGCTTCTGGTATAGCAGGATGGACCTTCTGGCAACAAGGAGGGAGTTTCTGGCAACAAGGAGATAGCTTCGGGTATAAAGGGAGGGAAGTTCTGGTATAAAAGGAGTGAACTTCTGGCAACAAGGAGGGATCTTCCGGTATAAAGGGAGGGAACTTCTGGCAATAAGGAGGAGCTTCTGGTATAACAGTAGTGAGCTTATTGTAACTTCTGGCAACAAGTAGCAAACATCCGGGGAAAAAACGAGGGAGCTTCTGGAAACAAGGAGGGAGCTTCTTGTATTAAAGTCGGGAGCTTCTGGTGACAAGAGGGAGCTTCTGGCAACAAGTAGCGTGCTTCTGGTATAAAACGAGGGACCTTCTGCCAACAAGGAGGGTGCCTCGGTTGAGGCATTACGAGACGGTATCAAACTCAACAAGACATCCCATCTCCCGATCTGGCACGGGGAATCTCGGGCCTGCACCGGCGGTCTTTAGAAGAACTGATTGACTAATCAGCGAGTCGCTCTGGGAGATTTGGGCTGTTCAGCCCTGACTGTGCATCGAACCAAGTTGTGGTTTCTTACCCGTCGCAGTAACTGTTTGCCGAGCATCTTGGACAGCAATTGCTCGACATCAATTCGATATTTAATTTGACTGTGGTCTCCTCATTAGGAAAACATTTGGAATGTGACAGTGCTGTGTGTTTTCAGCGAAAGTGTATGCACAGACAAATCACATGTTACTAAAGTGACAGTAGCCAGAATAACAAGGTTTCGATTTTCCTACACTGTATATTATGGTTTCATAACCCGATGCTTCTGAGACCAGCTCGTTGGCCGAATCGGTAGAGGGCAAGACTCGTATGCAGGTGATTAGGAGTTTGGTTCCGGATCGAGTCAAACCAATGACTTATAAAATTGATACTTGTCACTTCCTAGTCTGGTGCTTGGCATTAATAGGATAGGGCAAGGACTGGTTAGCTGAGGGTCAGGATAATGTGACTGAGTGGGATATTGGGTAATGGCACTGGCAGCCTGATTTCCCAGTGGAGCAGCACTATAAAATCGCCATGAGTGCACACTGTCACAAGTCGGTACCCATCCTGTTATGACCTTAGATGTTACAAGGACCTAACCAACAACCAACTGATGCTTCCGAGATATCCTGCCATGTTTCTGAAGATAATAGAATAGGTTCTTAATCATAATATATTTTACTTAAGTCTGATGCACCTTTTATTTTAAAGGGTTAACTTTGGCGACATCGTCATCATGCTGTCGGTCGCGATGCGACAAAGACTGCTTTCATTACTTGAATGCAGCTCTCCATTTAGCTCTCTGCTGTGAGAGTTGCGTCCATGAGTCAGTCTTCATTTCATGAAAGCTGCCTGCAAAAGTGTTGAAGTGCTGCTGGCTTTTGCAAGTTACCAGCGGCACTCTCTCAGGGAGCAAATATGTCAAAACTATTTGTCCCTGCAGTGGCTGGTCGGGAGATGTTGGGAGTTCCATACCTCAACCGCCTTTAATGCTGCCACAGTGACATGGTTTTCTGTTTAGTGTTTGCTCCCTTAGCCTTCGGTTCTGTCAAGAACCTGTACCACTAGGCAGTGGTTTACAACTCTGCAGGGGAGGGGCGTCAAACTCCCTGAGGTATTGCTATACCTGCAATACCTGCATACCCGCAGGAGACATTTGACGTAAAAACATGCAGAAATGAATGTTGCTGTGCACACTGATACACCTTGGACACCATAGGACTTAGGACACATTGATTGCAATGTCCGCATTGGCGTGATTCGATGAGGAACATGTTTCCTGTCTCCCCTGCCCACTGTGCCATGGGGTCCTCTTTGGGTGGATGGACAAGATCCTGTTCTGTCCATCCGATTGACCTCTGCACTTCACAATATGCCCACTGTCAGCTGCAGCTTACCCCTGTCTCTTCACTTCACACCGAAATATGCAATACACACACTTTTCCACCCACCCGACATGCTTCTTTGTAGGTCTGGGCGTCTCAATAATCTTTGTTATTTGAACTCCTTGGCCGTGTCGTTTCTTTGCGGAATCCTATTAAATTTACTTAATAGTCCCTCTGGACGATAATAAAGCTTAATAAATGCACCAGCTTCTTACTTGGAAATGTCAGATTAAATCAAGGCGCTTGGGAAAATGTGATGATTTCATCAAACTATGCAGCTGTATGGTCAATTCACTGATTCACAGACTGTACTGTGTCACTTACTATCCCCAATCTCCCCTAACGGCCATTGTCAGATCTACTACTACTCTAACATATCTGTGGGCATTTCTATTTTGGGGGATGGACCCAAGAACATTGGAAATCATCACATCGCCATGCCATCAAATTCGCAACAACAAAGAGATGCCAGTCAACTAGCCTCAATAGGCTGTTGATGCCAATCAGCACTTCACTGTCACCGTCACGTCAGCAAATGTACAAATCGACACTCTCCTGTCAATTTACCTCCACAGTGTCCGATAAACGCATTAGTGTCACATCACCATGTCGATGCTCAAGCTGCATCAAAGTCCCGCAGATCCCATCAGCCTCCATCAACATGTATCAGCGCTATCTGTGAATGTGACACCGGTACACCGATGGGATAATGCTTAACTGCTGCACCAACACACCTACACAACACAACATTAAATGTCCCGCAAGAGCTCAGTCCTTACTCGACCGAACAGGAAAAAAACTGAATTTAACCTACATGCTTCGATTAAAGTATGACATTGTCAAAATCAAAATACTTACCGAGATTTGATCCAACGTATGACATTTTATATTGATGTATTTATTAATCAAATATTGCTGTGTGATGCATTTATTAATCATTTCTTGCTGCGTAGAAAGGAATACTAGAACAATTTAAGGGAACATACTAAACATGATTACCAGCATTTGAGTATGCATATTAACATTATTTTAACAGGTTTTCACTTCATTTATCTCCGAAGTTATCCATCTATGATTAAATTTAGTCGGAACTGAAAGTTGGTGGAGTGTAATGATCAAGCTAGAAGATCTATTTAAGCAATATGGAGGAGGCATTTTAGTAACGGTATCTGTGACACCAGTCCGGCGATGTGATAAGACGGCACTGCTGCACCGACAAACCAACGCCACAGAACATTTATGTCCTGAAAGAGCCGAGTCCTCAACAGAATCAAGCAGAACTTAACCTGCATACTGCGACTAAAGTATAACATTGTCAAAATCAAAACACTGACCGAGATTTGAGCAAAGATATGAAATTTGCTATTGGTGCATTTATTAATAATGTTTTGTTGCGTCGAATGGAATACTACGGCAATTTCATGGAATTGATTATCCTGAAGCCCATGGTATCCAGTATTTGAGTGTACATATTAAAAGTACATTAATATATGTTCACCCCAATTCTCTACAATGCTATCCCTCTATGATGACATTTACTTTAAACTAAAATACGGTGGATTGTGTATGATCCACGTACTAGATTTATCTAAGAAATATCACCGAAAATCTAAGTTGTCACAACTATTCAACTTCAACACATTATCCACAACAAAAGTGTTATGATCGCATCCAATACAGGGATAATGGAGAGATGGGGCCTCTTCGTGGCTCTCCTCTTTTTGCTCTGTAACCCATTTATTAAACCAGTGTGGAGTACTGCCGAGTGTTCCCAACATAACTTCAACTTGACAACATTGGTAATTTCCGTTGCCGGTAAGTGATATAACAGGAGACAAGTTGCGTGAAGTAAAAGCAAAAAAAAAAAAATTTGAATCAAGAATTGCAATAAGTCAACATTGTTTCGTTTTAAGGAGTTTCAATGCGCTTTATGGGTAGGGGAAACATTTGTTATTTTGACGATTTAAATAATATAATTATACATATCTACATTGCATCTTAATTGTAATTCACTGCGTGTCTTCCCTCCATATGAAATTGGATCGGCTGAATTGTTTGCTCCCTTTTCTCATATTGCTGGCACCTGTGAAATGTGTAGGCTATACAATTATGTAAGTGTTAGTGAAACATCTAGCGGGAACTCTGCAACGGGGGGGGGGGGACTTGGGATGGGGGAGAGAGGAGGAGGGGGAGGGGGAGAGGGAGGGGGGAGGGAGGGGGGAGGGGAGGGGGAGACGGGGGGGAGGGGAGGTGAGGGGGAGGGGGGGCTTTGAATATGCTCAACAGGAAGCTCTTACACAACCACGTCAAGGCCAGGACCGAATTAGCAACAATTCCTTCGCATGCGCATATCTAAACGCGAAACCGAGAATGAAGAGATTACGACTTTTAGTGTCCGAGTTTGGCTTCCGTTGACGGATTAATGTGTTCCGTCTCATCACGCTGTGGGGCATTCCGAATTCCAGATAATCTGGTCTTTAATGGGGGGCTCAATTGTGGCGTGTGTGAAGGGTTCCCTTCGTCGTCAAAGCCGCGTGGGCAGCCGAGGCTGTTCATTTATCAACGCTGGCTTTCGTCATGCGAATTAATTGAACCTGACAAAAATCGGAAGCGATCGGTGCCGTGCGTGAATTATAATTCACCGAATTGGGACGTCGATAATTAATGCTGATCGCCTGTGACAGTAGATTGCCTGTAGCCGGTTTGCAAACCCGGGTATTGTGGTAATGGTTTGTTTTGTTTGTTGTTGTTTTACGTCCTAGCAACATCTAAGGTCATATCAGGACGGGTACCGACTTGTGACCGACTTGTGACAGTACGCACTCATGGCGATTTTATAGTGCTGCCCCACTGGGAAATCAGGCTGCCGGCACCATGACCCGATATCCCACTCAGTCACATTATCCTGACTAACCAGCCCTTGCCCTATCCTAATAATGCCGAGCACCAGGCGCGGTGGCCGAATCAGTAGAGCCCAGGCCTCGTGTGCGGAATATCTGGAGTTCGCGAGTTGGGTTCCTTGTCGAGTCAAACCAATGACTTTAAAATTGATCCTTTTCGCTTCCTAGCCTGGTGCTAGGCATTATTAGGATAGGGCAAGGACTGGTTAGCTCCATTTCTTCTCCTGATGCATTATGCGTCAGTCAATTTTCAATTCTTTCAGTTAGAAAGGAAAACTCTGATCACGTAATTGGAACAGAGAGCTAACTGGTCAGAGACACAGCTGCATCTGTCACTTTCAAATAAAACAAGGAGAGAGAAAAAGTGTCCAGTGATTGGCGATTGTCCTTGCAAAAGGTCGCGGATGTGGCAATAGTTTCCTGTTTAGAATACTTACCTCTGAGCTGACATGGAGGGGCTTAAGGTGTGGAGTGTGTCCTGACAAGATTTACGGATGCTGTAAACCTCGATGGCCTCCTTTAGGTCACTCAGCCGTAGGTGAGATTACAGTCGCAGGGACGCCTACACTGGTCGGGCATTAGAGGCGTTGTACAGCAGTAACACGGCCAGGCATACCTCCGTATAGTTCAACCCGTGAAAGGCACAGGCGGTAATGACAGTACCCCGCCCGGCCAGCCCTCCACCGCCATCACACACACACCGTGTAGATGTGCGTGTCTATATATGTATATATATATGCTTATATTTGTTTATATATGTATATGGATAGGGATAAACATATATGTACATCTGTATATATGCATATATGTAAATATGTATAGACGTGTATATGTATATATGTATGTACATATGTATATATATATATATATATATATATATGCATATTGAGCGAGTGCTACAGGCACGAGGCTGAGTCAAGACAGCTGAATAGGCCAGGTGGCAGCACCAGGCTAGGCAGAGGCCCTGCCCAGTTGCTTGAGTTGTAGAGTGTCATTAGTTGTGCAGTGTCATTTAGCTACCATGCAGAGACACAGCTCATGGGTAATCAGTTTATGGATAATTACTCACATAATGTTTATACAGCACGTATATGCGTGTATGTATATATATGAAGAGTTCAGGCACACAACCAAGTAAACACCAATCCACAAATGTAGTTTAAATAAAAGATCTTTGCCTGACAATAATTTTAATTCTCACTTGTTCCACTGTTCATATGGTCATATAAGATATGGGCAATGAACATACAAGGAATATAACAAAATATACATTTTGATGGTTTGATTCCAATGTTTATCTCCATTCTTTGATCGGTGTTTACATGGTCTTGCGCCTGAACTCTTTATATCTATATAATATATATTATTTATTTATGTATGCTTGTCTATATATGTATATATGCATATATATATGCATGTGCATCTATGCATATATGCATGTATGTATACGTTTATATATGCTTATATATGTTTAGATATAAACATATGTACATACATACTTATGAATATGCATATATATACATAAACTTATATATACATGTATACATGTATCCATATATAGGTATATATACATATGCATACATATACATACGTATGTGAATCATGTATGCTAATGATCACTGACAGTGCATGCGATGATTTTAGCTGGCTATCCTGTCGTTGGTAACAAAACTGATAATTAAATATCTACACATTGAGGCTAGATTGGAAACCATTGAGTCTAGGTTGGAAACCATCTGATATAATTGGGGGAAATGTATGTGCCCACATATATATATATAATCTATATATCCAGCTTTTACATGTGTGTAGCATATGCAAATGTGCATATATATACGAATATATGTATGCGTATACTCATATATGTATATTTATGCAGGTGTGTCTTCAAATATATATCCATATTTACATATACATATGAACCTTAAAGTACACATACTCACTAATATTTGCATATTTCCTACATACACGCAATCACAAATATTACATATGCGTCCAGAAAATGACACTATTCAGATACATTTATCTAGATATACATTTATATATAAAGAGATTATATATACACATACCAATAAAGAATTTAACAATGCACAACATTTGCCTTGGGTACATCATCATCATCATCATGAAAGCTGCCTGCAAAAGTGTTGAAGTGCCGCTGGCTTTTACAAGTGACCAGCGGCACTCTCTCAGGGAGCATATAGAGGTTTCACACCAGCAAAAACATGTCAAGACAGGCGTAAAACTATTTGTCCCTGCAGTTGCTGGTCGGGAGATGTTGGGAGTTCCATACATCAACCGCCCTTAATGCTGCCACAGTGACATGGTTTTCTGTTTAGGGTTTGCTACCTTAGCCTTCGGTTCTGTCAAGAACCTGTACCACAAGGCAGTGGTTTACAACTCTGCAAGGCAGGGGCGTCAAACTCCCTGAGGTATTGCTATACCTGCAATACCTGCATACTGGTACAGTATACATATACTGCCTTGGGTACAATGTCCCGCTTTAACATGGCAAACTCTCAGTGCCAGATTCACATGTTAAGTGGACTGGTTCCACAACCACACTTCCCGCTTCTCTCATGCACCCAGTTCTCACACTATTTATCCTTGATCACCAAGCCATTGCTAGCCGACCGATCTTCTCAGACAGTTTGCTGGTTAGCATTCGGCATGAGTCCACCTTTCCACCCGCGAATCCGCATTTCCACCACCAGCCTGTAAGGCCAGTTAGCATTACACATGGCTGGTTGGTTGCTTGTTGGAAGTTTACGTCCAGGCAACATCTAAGGTCATATCAGGACCGGTACCAGCTTGTGACAGTGCACACTCATGGAAACTTTATAGTGCGGTACCACAGGGAAATCAGCCCACCAGAACCAAGACCCAATATCCCACACAGTGAAATTATCCTGACATTGAGCTAACCAATACTTCTTCTATTCTATTAATGCTGAGGGCTAAGCTAGGAAGCGACAAGTATAAATGTTATAAGTCATTGGTTTGATTCGACTGGGGCACTATACATGAGACCCCGCAATTCCCCGGCCCTCCCTCCCCATGCCCGGCCGACCGATGCCAGCCTATTCGCTCCTCCGGCATCCACCACCACTTTCAAGCACGGACCAGCGCTGATTTATTGTACCCGAGGGCTGGAGTGGTACAGCCAGCCTCCACTTCTCTCGCTGGTTGATGGACGCGCCCAATGGCGCCTAGGGATAACCTTCACCGACTGTACTGGTTTATCAACTGAAAATATAGTCACTCCCACAGCTTTGTGTCTGTGACAGCCATGCGTATGTGACAGCCCTGTCTCTGTTGCAGCCCTGTCTCTATGACAAGCCTGTCTCTGTGAGAACCCGGCCTATGTGACATCCCTGTCTCTGTGACAGCTCTGTTTCTGTGACATCCCTGTCTCTGTGACTGCCCTGTCTCTGTGACATCCCTGTCTCTGTGACATCCCTGTCTCTGTGACATCCCTGTCTCTGTGACAACCCTGTCTCTGTGAGAATCCGGCCTCTGTGACATCCCTGTCTCTGTGACAGCCCGGTCTCTGTGACATCCCTGTCTCTGTGACATCCCTGACTCTGTGCCAGCCCTGTCTCTGTGCCATCCCTGTGTCTGTGACAGCCCTGTCTCTGTGACAGCCTGGCCTTTGTGACATCCCTGTCCCTGTGACATCCCTGTCTCTGTGACAGCCCTGTCTCTGTGACATCCCTGTCTCTGTGACAGCCCTATCTCTGTGCCAGCCCTATCTCTGTGACAGGACTGTCTCTGTGATAGCACTGCTGAATAATCCTATAGAAAACGTGTCCCACACACTCTCAACCTTCACATACTATCTTATCATCCTCGCACACACTCTCCGCCTTCATTCCCTACTGTCCTCCTCCCACACACTCTCCGCCTTCACACACAGTATTATCCTCCCCTCAAACACATTTCACCCTCAGACACCCTGTTGTCATCCTCCCACACACTGTCTACTTTAATACACTCTCTTCTCATCCTCCCAACTCTCCACCTTCATCATCATCATCATGCTGTCGGTCGCGACTGCTTTCATTACTTGACTGCCGCTCTCCATTTAGCTCTCTGCTGTGAGAGTTGCGTCCATGAATCGGTCTTAATGTCTCTCACCTTCATGTTTCTCTTGATGGTATCCTTGAACCGGAGACGGGGGTGCCCTCTCTTTCTGTAACCAGAAGACAGTTAAGAATAGAGGATCTGCTTTGGTAGCCTGTCTGCTGACATCCTCATGAGGTGTCCAGTCCACCGGAGATTCTTTTTGATCAGAAGATCTTCCATAGAGGTCAGCCCTGTCCATTCGAGTATTTCCTTATTTGTCACTTTGTCCTTCCAGGTTAGCCTCATGATCGAATGCAGATGTCGCATCATGAAGGGATGCAGCTTTTTCACCTGTCGTCTGTACAGTGTCCAGGCCTCAGCTCCGTATAGTAGGGTGGATAGCATGATTGCACCATAGATCTTGCCGTTGACCCAAATGGACACATGGTAGTTGTTCCAGAGTCTCTGGCATAGTCGGCCGAAAGATGTGCTAGCCTTGGCCATCCTCCTCTGTATTTCAGCATCAATGCATCCATCACTTGATATAGTGCTTCCGAGGTAGGTGAATTCCGGAACAGAGTTCAGCTTGTTTCCATCAACCATGATCTCCTCCTCTCCACCTTCACACACCCTCTTATCCACCTCTCAAGCACATTCCACCTTCATACACCATCTTGTCCTACTCTCGCACACTCTCCCCCTGTACATACTCTCGTATCCTCCTCCCACACACTCTCCACCTTAATACACTCTCTTACCATCCTCACACACACTCTCCACCTTCGCACACCTTCTTGTCCTCCTCACACACACTCTCCACCCTACTGCTACCTTCGTAACCCAGCTGTACCCCTAATACCTGCATATGCACCAACATTGATAGGTCGGCTGGGCTTCAGACCGTCCCTTAAAAAATCCTGCACATGGCGGATAATGTATTGTTAATATTAAGCCACCCTAAATAATGCATCACAATTAATGATAAGACCGCGCGATAAACACACATGCCGGACAGGTTAATTAGGTTTTAAGGGGGCCCTCAGTCAGGAGGCTTATTCCGGCGCATCAATCCAAGGCTTTATATTTAGCCTCTTGATCACATATTTACTTTATCTTTGTTCAAAACCGCCAAATCAGGAGGAATGTTGCGAGGCATTATCAGAGAGTCTGGAACACCTTGCTATATGGACATTCCGAGTTCCGCTGGTCCCTCAGGAAGGACTGAGGCTTCGACCGATCATGCCCGGTAACAGCTGCAGCTGAGATACCGGAAGTTCGAATTGTTGCTATTCCCAGCACAATCCTGCACTACAGAGCGTATACTTTAACTTTTGACACAAAAAAACATATTCGTCGTGGTCATTTCTTTGTTTTTTTGTGACAAGGTATTTACCCTGCCCATACCGTATAATCCGCCGCTAGGCGCTTGTTTTCAACGCTGGTCTACCTTTCTAGTGTACATTGCAGTGATATTATCCTAGCAGATGTTTTACATGAACTAAAATACCACTGTTTGTGTCATGTGGTACGAGTCTCATCCCTTGCTGAGGGACCAGCGAAACGAGGAATATCCATATTGTGGGGTTGGTCATAACTGAATCAGACACGCAAAATGGAAATTCAAGGCAAACCTATGATGTACCATTAACTATGATTTCTTTCTGTTGTAGCAGCAACATTTAAGGTGGTATCAGTAGGGATGCTGAAAAATGACAATCCACACTCATATTGACTTAATAGACTCGCCCCTACTGGGATATCCTACCTCATCTACTTCATGACTGATGACTTTAGAGATGACAGGGATATTAATAGACAGTGTCGCAAGTTATATGCTCAGGGAAATAGTCTCATCAGGAAATGTCATATGTGTACAGCTGATGTGAAGGTCAATTTATTTAGAACTTGCTGTACTCCCTTGTATACTGCCCAGATTTGGTGGAACTATAGAATGTATAGCATTAGAAAACTGAATGTAGCATATAATGACATTATGAGGTTATTACTCCGGCTACCTAGGTATCACAGTGATAGTCAGCTGTTTGCCAATATTGATGTGCCAGCCTTCCAGGCTGTTATCAGGAATCTAACATTCAAATTTATTACTACACTTGACAAGTCAGAAAATGTTATAATACAGGGACTTGTACAAATAGAAGAGAGTGATCTCAGATTTATGTCTGCCATATGGAGGCATTGGTACAAAGTACTGTATGTAGACCAACATTTTGATATTGGTTAGTATGGTAGTATTCATACTATTACTTATATCCTATTCACATTAATTTTTATATCTACCTACTATGGACCAAATTATGTAACTACCATATATCCTGAGTCTGAAATAAAGAATTGAATTGAATTGAAATTATCCTGACAATGGGCCAACCGGTCCTGGTCCCAGGCAATGTAATACCAAGCATAAATGTGGTAAGCTGTTCCTTTAACTCGGCCGGCGATTGATCCAACATCCATCCGCATGAGAAGCAGACGCCCTACCCACTCGGCCACCCGGTCCGTGCTAATGCGTACCTACCCCCTGAGTTCATAACATGTTAGTTCTGCCACCAAAATATATCGCCTGTATGCACTACAGATCCATACCACTCACTACCGTACACCTGGCCTATTATATATATACTGTGTTAACCGGCACAGTGAAGTACTAGTTCGCCGCCCAATCTGACAGGTCTCAGTCGCAGCGATTAAAGCCACCGGGTGGCCGCGGAGGGCCCCTTATTCAGAAGGCCGTCCACTCACTGCGAGCAAATTGGAGCTGCTAGGCTCTAACAGAGAAAACCCGCTAGGTGGATACAAATCAGATTAGACGACTGCCTTACCCCCCCGCCCCCCATCCCGACCCAGACCAGCCCCCCCCGCCACCTCCGACCCACCCACACACTTCAACGCACACTCCCACCCATCACATACACTGCTAAGTGATGTCAGGCTTAACAACGCGAATGGCACACTGTGCTGCATGGCCGCTTTATAGACAGGATAATTTGTTATCATTATATAAAAAGGTGGAACAACTCTATGATTATTGTTATTCGGATTATTACTATGCAGTAATATTGTTGCTATTTAATTGCGATTAATAGGTATATCAAACAATCGCTGCCCGACTTGGTCGATCCTGGGCTGCGCTACTGCAGCGCCACCGCGTGTTGGTGCTTTGCGAACATCCACTCGGCCATTCCGCGCTGGGCTTTACTAGAGTACAGGCTTCCCATGGGATTGGAAACCTGGCCGAGTTAAACAAATGACGCGACAAACATCAATTTGTTCAGTCATTTGTTCTTGCCATTACTATGAGAGGGCAGGAACTGGTTAGCTCGGTGTCAGGATAAAATGACTGGGTGGGACATCGGTTCATGGTGTCAGTGGCCTGGTCTCCCAGTGGGGCAGCTCGATAAAGTCGTCATGAGTACGGACGGTCATAAGTCAGTGCCCATTCTGATATTACCTTCGATGTTGCCAGGATGTAAAACCCTAATAAATAAACCTAGGAGTGTAATCTCATCCAAATTCTCCTCATCCTCTCCTACAAATAGGGGCCTACTGCAAATATAGATATTGGTATCCTCTCTGTGGAGTAAAATGTGAATATAAAAATAAATCCACACACAGATCCCCCCTCCCCCCCCCCCCCCCACAAAAGAAGCCCTCGCCGCGTCCAGCCATCCAGCTCCAATTATGGGATGATGTGATAAAGTGTTGTGGGATAAGGACATACGCATTGCAATTAAGACTTTGACATTTTAATAGAATGTATTTGATTGGCTTCATTATAGAACCCATTTTTCGTAAGTGGATTTTTATAACAAAAACACATCGTTACAAACGTGTCCCCCGAGTAGACTCCAGATCACGGATGGCAAACAAATGTCATCAACTACCGATGCGCCATCAATATAGTTATATAGACGCGGCTAGCTATGAGTATATATATATTATATAAGTTAAAATGGCGCTCGTGTAACCCCAACACGCTCTGGTTGGCATCTGCCTAAATGGTGGTGGCGCCAGGATAGCATAGCGGGTTCCGGCTCGCAGCAAATAGGACAATACAAATAGAGCGTTACTAATAAATAGCCGATTAAAGGCAAGGATCCTAAGCCCATATAGGATAGGAACTCCGCCCTTTTATATTCACAGTAATAAATGATATATCACATATATATATATGATATTTATAGTATGCACTGCTTAGGCTACAGCTAGCTCTAAGGGTGCACGTATATTTAATGGCGTCTCTACAAGAAGGGTTATAATTGGGGCTGCCTCTATACGCCGAGTGATATTATACTAAATCAAGCCTCATATAAATCTGAGATAAGCAAGGGCTAATATCTTTATAATGGAAATAAAAGTACTATATTTGATTATCAATTAGAAGTAGTCTATCCGTCACACTTCATGTTGTGTTAATTCTTTAACTTAGACGAAAAGGCGGACTATTTCATCCCCGTTTCTCATCCTAAAGCCCAAGTCCCACCTACCCGGACGAGCCCCTGATTCTAAGCCGGACCACCCCTGGACCACTCCCCGGACCACCCCAGACAGCCCCGGATAAAATCGTTATTTTTGGTTGTTTTTGCCTCGCTCTCACACCTACCCGGACGAGCAACGGTCTACCCATGGACCACAACCATTTGAAAACATTAGCATATAGCTATAGTCAAAACAGTAAACTTCTAACAAAACCACAAAGGGCTACTAGAGCAAATAATGCACCACTACTAAAGCAGACCAGAAGCCGAATAAAAGCTCATGAGAGAAGCACGCTGGAAATGGCTGCCAAGTTGTGGAATGCCCAAACGGTAAAGGAACGACAAATTCCTGACCTAAAAACCTACAAAAAATATCTGTGCAAAATAACGCTAGGAAACCCCCAGTAAGCTGCACTGCAAAGGGGCATGTGATATGTCACGGCCCACCAGCGGGATGCCCAATGGAAGGTAACCATGCCAAAAGTAGCCAGATAACACACCACACAGCTACGTACAAGCCTATGATATGTAAATAGGAGTAGGCTAGTCTAGTAATAAGAGTAGAAAAATAAAAACATATATACCAAGAAAATCCAAAAAAACTAACATAGGCTACTAACCATTCCAACCAATTATCTATCTGCTACTGAAATGCAGGCAATCAAATACCTTATCAGCAGCCACTGTGTGGTAAGATAACACCAACACTACAACTGGCCAGCATTGAAAACAAGCCTGGGTACCCGGGCTTATATGCTATGGACAGTATAAATACAGCCTCAATAAAAAAAACAAACAAAAAAAAACCCACCGGACTACCCAGTGTAGCCACGGATTACCCCAGGACAACCCCAGGACGACCCCTTGACTACTCCCGGATAGCTCAGAGTATAAAATGACCCGAACTGCCCCGGACAAGACACGGATGACCCCCAGACAACCCGGATGAGTCACGGATCAGACACGGATTATGCCGGTTAACCCCGGATTGCAATATTCCCCGGATTACCCCGGATGTCTTAAACATTACAAAATATGTGGGCCATCCCCGGATGATGCCAGACCACCAAGGACCAGCCACGGATCACCACGGATCACCAAGGACCAGCCACATATGAGCCACGGATGATGGCGGATTGCCACGGACTACGCCGGATGATGGGTCGGGGCTCGTCCGGCCCGTGATCCGGGTAGGTGTGACTTGGGCTTAACTCTATTGCCAGATAGCGTGCAGTATCAGATTGGTTCCATTAGAACTAGAGTAGGTTGATAGTATTACAGGTCAAACCGGAAGGCGTGCCATTAGGAGAAAATTAAAGCGGTTAGATTCGGTATCGGATATGTAATCAAGCTAATACATACACAAGTGACTTGATGGAGGAAGGCACACGGCTCACATAAGGCACACATGAAGACACACATCTAAGCAGAAATGAGGGTACTAACCAGAGGCTTGACTATCTATAGCTGTATTAACGTCGGTTAGACGCTAGGGACCCCACACAAATTCCAGCAGCACCATCTCAGTCAACAGGTTCAATCCCAGGGCCTTGCCTAATTCATACATATGTCATGGTGGTGACAGCTGTTTTTAACGGTTGTCGGGTGTCAGTGATGTAATTAAGAGCAGAACCCATAAATATAGAGCAATACCGAGGAGATTTGAATAGGTGGACATTTAAATACTGGAACCTTACACAAGCAAAATGACTGATCTTGTATTTTTATCAAAGAATTCCATTGAAAAGAGTCCGAGTAATTACTCAGTTTCTTTTATTATTACTACTTTTGCTGTGTCTACATATAGGAAACGTTCATATTGTTTTTCTTTGTGCAGAGGGAACGTGTACAACATGATTCACACGCAGCGCGATAGTGTAGGCTACGTGGGGATGGGGATGTTTAGCCTAGGGATATATAACAGTATTTTTATCAGCATGCACCAGGAGTTTGTATCCCCATATCAGAAGGCAAAAGGAATGTCGGGAATTTCAATGTGTACACTGGAAACAAATGTATTTGAAATATAAATATACATCATATAATTAATTAATTAGTACAATTCCAGGCACAATAGTAGCTTACATATGCTTTAAAGGCTATTGAATTTTCCTGGTTGTTACATCATTTTAGCCGATGGGCAGGTGCTTGTCAAAGAGAACATATTTACTTTGCGACAGTTTTTTGTATCACCGATTCTAGGAAACATAGCCTCGGGAGAAGGATGGAGAGTTTCCAAAGGTTGTTGGAGTGTTCCCTGCTGGCAACATCTAATGTCATATCAGGTCGGGTACTGACTTGTGATAGTGCACACCCATGGCGACTATATTGTTCTGCCCAACCAGAGGACCAGAGTGCCAGCACCATGACCTGATATCCCACTCTATCAAATTATCCTGACTCTGAGCCGACCAGTCCTTGCCCTATCCTAATAATGCTAACCACCTGGATGGAAAGCGACAAGTATAACTTTTTACATCATTCATTTGACTCGACCAGGTTTCGAACCAATGGGTTCGAATCAAACAATCTACCAAAACTGGGGACGGACGATCAACTCATTCAGCAATCCCGTCTGGTCCACAATGGAAGAAGGCATCCTATCGACTTGGCCACCCTGTCTAGTAGCATTACAGAATGTGCTACACTTTACCAATAAATGAACAACGCAAACTCGGATGAATGGTATATATTTGGACTTTTTAATGCACTAGAATGGTAATCGTACATGTGTGAGTATAATGAGAGAAGGCCACGAGATGCTTAAGCCCTCTAGTTCTAGTCTCTTATTGTGGGGTGGGCGGGATGGCAGAGTAAATTGTCCATCGCCGACCGCCACCCAAGTCATATTTTCAAAAGACCCGATAGGCATGGCCGATATATGTATTGAATGTTAAGGTTTGAGTATAGGTGGTGCCAGCGGCCGTTTGAATAAGTATCCGACTCCAGCTTGTTCAATTACCCATGTTGCAACCAACATTGACAATCTAACTATAACTACTCAGCAAGTTGTTTGTAACACATTCCACTTGCGGCAAATTTCTAAGTAATTGCTGTCAGCTCAAGTGCCAGCTCTTCTAGTCTTAGATAACGGTACGCACGCGGGAAGATTAGGCAGCCTCATGTTCACCAATCGCCTCCAGTTGTCTGCCCGCATATGTACTATATAAACCATTATATGAATATAAGTAATAACGGTGATTGGTATTTGATGTATAGCCGAACCACATGTTCTTGCAAACCTTAGCTCTTGGCGCCGATGTAACCCCTTTCCTATACGACCACTGACTTGGAAGCATTCCACTCGAGCTGAAAAATGTTAGATATATATATACATAACTATATACATATTTATATATACATGAAATGAATATTTCCTATTTTCGTAGGTTTATCACTCAAAGAAGGAATCCCCTCAGGGACGTTAGATTAGTAAGAGTAGTAAATAGGAAGGAGCCTGGCTGCTACCAGAGAGTGTAGACACAGCGCAGTCTGCGAGATGGTGAAATGATGATCCTCCTAAACATACATAGTGCAAAGAAAACATCACATTTTTACCATTACCATAACCAAAACCGTTACCTAGATCTGATCCTATAGATCCCTATTAGAAACAAATGTACTCACTGTCTCTTTTATTAGACAGTGAGTACATTTTTTTATTGCGGTGTACTGTTTTGTATTGCTGTGTAGAAGGGAATGCTATGGACATGTAATGCAATGTGTCAATGTTGAACCAAATGGTATCCATGAATGCATTGTTTATACCCGTTTTAATTACACATATTTATATATATATATAAATATATATATATATATATGATAACAATTAGTGACGTCTTCAAAATACGATTCAAATAAATACATTTTCAAGTGAATATAAACATTATTGTCAGAATCCTGAAATGTAAAGGCGATTATTCCTACATGATAAAACCCGATATCAGCTAATAAGGCATTGCTTCCGTTGCTACGCTTTAATAGTGATTGCACCCGGTTGAGCAATCAGCTGTTGTGAACAACTCGACAACGCAGCGAGTCGATTAAGATAAGCAACTGAATCAACAAATGTCGCTTTTCATTCAATGTCACAACATTTCAGACTGCCTTGGTATTATAGGGTCTTTGTATAAACATAGAAACTCATAAATTCTGTACTAGACTACTAAATGACTGAAACGTACAATCCTCCAAGCATTGTTTATCCCATCATTACTAACAACCTACTTACTCAAACTACTTAATGTAGTCAAAAAACACACCTGAGGTATTAACCTTTTAAGCATAACCCTACAAGCTAACCCCACTCTATCTAACAGAATAAATAAACCATTCTACTAACACTCACTCCATCTCAAAATGTTACCTCCAACAACATGATAGTTTTGCAATTCACAACATAGTAGGCATACCAACCTATGAAGGGAAACTATGCACCTAGCCACTCCATAATGTAAAGGTCTAATCAATACACATCAAGTGTGTATGAATACAACATATAACTGCTATTTCTATATGTGAATTGTCACACTATACCATTGAATGTTTGATATTGTTATTTCAGCTGATTTGGGCAAGCTGCTGATGACAATATCAGACTACATATGCATATATTGTAAATAACTGTATTGTCACATGGCTGGAAAACCAGTGCCATGGCGCTGACAAAAGACTTTATTCAATGAATAAACTATATTTACACCCACAAAAAAAAAATGCTGCAAGTACAGTTAACTGCAAGAGGTAACTGTAATTGGTTGGTTGTTGCATTTTTACATGCTGGGAACATCTAAGGTCATATCAGGATTGGTACCGACTTGTAATGGTGCACACTCATGGTGAATTAATAGTGCTGCCTCACTGGGAAATCATGCCATTAGCACCATGCCCTGATTTCCCTCTCAGTCCCATTATCCTGATACTGAGCTTACCTGTGCTTGCCCTATCCTATTAATGCCGAATGCCAGGCTCGGAAGCGACAAGTATAGAGACTTAGCAGGTTGATAAGTGTTTGCGATGTGCTTAATTATTCAACTCTACCAAGAGAGGTAAACTGTGTAGGCTCTATAATGGGAGTATAAACAAAGCACAGACCAACTCGCATTAATCCATTACTGAGCAATATGCATCTTAGCTTGGTGTAGTTCATGATTTCGCCGCTGGCGCCCTCAGCGCGCGGCTAAGCTCCAAGGCGAACTGTCACTGTGTGATGGATGTTAACCATATAATGAATTAGAAAAGTACAACCAATGAAAACCTCCTCACATTAATAAAGAACAAAATCTGCCAGTGCCACTTGCACTTGTCAACATCCGGTTGATGAGAGGTAGGCCGAGATGTCACCACCGGTACAGTGTTTCATATTAAGGATTATAACAATAATCATAGTAATAGGTAATATTCCCTTTCGGATCATTATACTTGCGCAATACGCTATAATTTATAAATCACACACATGTATATATATATATTGAGATATTTTATCTGTTTTATAATTTAGTGTGGGGATATAAGCAAAGCCGATGCTATCTCACTTCCGCCCATGTCATTATAACCTACACATATTGCACATATATATATATGATATATATCAGGGTATATCACCACACATTGTCTTGGATGGGTAGTGTTACGCGTATCGCTTTGTGTACACCACCCATTTTCTGTTATATACCCTCACCATTCCCTGTTGGGCGCAGGCGCTCAAGCAGCGATTGGTCTTTGTCTCCTGCATGTATTATGTAGCCATTCCTCTCCACGCACACCCACACCCACACCCACCCTCACACCCACTGGAGGTAGATTTGTTACTGCTCAGTGGAAGGCGGAAGGAAGGCCTTCTGGGGTACGATCAATGTGATTAGGTTCGGCGGAGGGAGGGAGGGCGGTGTGGTGAGAGTGGTGTCGTGGGTTGGGAAGGCGGCGCAGGTCCGGAGGGTTACGGGGGGGGGGGGGAGGTGAGGCGGGGGTGTTGGGACCACTCGCCGGGAAACACTCGAGTCGGGCCGGTTAAGCACGCCGGGTTGGACGCAGCGCGCTGTGCGCCCCAGACGGGATCCTGCACCCCGCCGCTCCACCCGGCATATCTGTTACACAGCTAATCGCGCCCCTAATTGGAGCTAACGGCGCATGCGCGTTCCCTATTGATCTACGTCTGAGCTGCTCAGTGGCAGAAGGCATCGGTTACCATGCACCCATTATATGTGTCTTACCGCTGCTGCTTTCCCCGTCTACCCGAGGATACCAGCCTTGGGCAGTCCACCCTACCCCCAAACTCACCCAACCATCCTCTCATCTCCCCCCCACCTCCGCATTCACCGCAGCACTGACGCTAGTTCCTGCTTTATTAATGATCAATACAGACCTTTTCGCTCTGGCCGCGGCCGACCACTGGCCACTTTTCCTGCATTACTGACTACCCTTGGTCGGCGCCACCCCACTGTCCGTGACCACAGGACATGGTTCTGTATACACAACCCTTATTATCGCTCAACATATTCATTGACCCACATTGTTCCTTCAAAGGAGAGGTGGTACTTTCTTCAATACTTGAATACTGGACGGGCTGCGTATAGCATACATTAGATGGACGTAGCGCCCGAGCTAGTAAGAACGTTCACCAGCCATATCTTTTGAATATCCAGGAACCAAACTTCTCCCTTACTAGGCAATACTCCTTCTGCACAGGATCTTAGCTTCAAGGGGCCAATATGCTGGTTAGCGGTAGTGAGTGTGTCTTCTATAGTGCTGTTTCTCTGTGGTGGATAACTAACCGATTCAAATCTGCGCGATTTGAACTGTTAAACGCAGCACTGTTGTCTTTATCACTGTTCTACTGCATGTACTGTTCTAGTTGCTTTCGATGTCCAGGGATATATGAAGAGTTCAGGTGCAAAACCACGTTCACAGTAATTCCACTTTTGTATGATAACATGCTTATGGAGCAATGAACAACAACGAAGGAATATAACAAAATTAACTTGTTAATGGTACTGTGGCCACAGCCGAAACTAAGAATACCAAGGGATGGTAGATGAGTTCATACCAGAAGAAAACGCCTACATCCACCACCTAAACAACAACCAAAATGGTGGTGTAGACATGGCAAGATATGCAAACCACATCCACAAAACAAGGCATGCAAAGAGAGCGGCATGGCATGGCGGATGGTATACACTACAACAAGGAATATGCCAGATCTGTCAGTAACAGGCTGTCAAAAACCATCATGGAGAACTGGAAAGAGCACCAAGGCTCCAAAACATAAGTATCATACACTTTTAGAAAGTTCATTAACCAAACCCTAAATTATAAGTAAAATCAGGAACAACTAATACAGGCTGTAATGCTCATGCCTTCCTCCATGCGCACAGGTAAAAGTAACGGAGGTATATATGACTATATATCAAAATTCAGAACAAACTCAAAACTCGCCAAATCAAGCAACCACTATACTTACAAATTTTTGTTTGTTAAATTAAGTAAAATAAATATGGTAGAAGAAATTGAATGCAAGCTGGGAAGAGGCACACGCTTCACCCACCTAAACTGCCAGAGCGCATCCAATAAAATAGACATAATAAAAATGCATCTAAATAAAGACAATCGAGATGTACTAACATTATCAGAGACATGGTTCACTGACAAACACCAAAACAACACCCTCAATATAGATGGATATAGGCTTGTACGTAATGACAGACAACATATTAATGCAATAAACCCAACAAAAATGGGTGGAGGTGTTGCCATTTACTGCAAAGCCACAAAAATCCTAGACAGTGAAAGGCTAAAACCAAAATATCTCTCAAATGAGCACATAGAACTACTATGGTGCCTAATAAAAAACGAAAACCAAGCAAATGTAGCCATAGCAAGCCTCTATAGGCCACCGTCAGGTGAAATTGAAATATTCCTTGAAGCAATAGAGAAGAGCATAAACACTCTAAAAAAATCAAATGCAGAAATCTTTGTGCTAGGGGACTTCAATGTGAATTACAGCAGCAATGAAAAAAATAAACTAATGCTGCAAACCACCATCAAAATCTTAGGCTTGCAGCAGCTCATCACTGAAAGCGCAAGGCTAAAGCCCCAGTCACACCTACCCGGATCAGGGGCCGGACGAGCCCCGGACCGTGATCCGGCATGGTCCGTGGCGATCCGGGGTGGTCTGTGGCTCATCCGTGGCTGGTCCTTGGTGATCCGGCATGATCCGGCATGATCCATGGCTGGTCCGGCCTCGTCTGGGGTCCACCCCTGATGTTTTAAAATATTTAAAACATCCGGGGTGGTCCGGGGCATTTTGCGATCCTGGCTCAATCCGGCATCGTCCGGGATGATCCAGGGGTAATCCAGGGGTGGTGCGGGTAGTACGGGGGTGGACCAGCAGTAGTCCATGCCACGTCCAGGCCAGTCCAGGGCTGTTTCACACCGGATGAGCCACGTTTTAGCCACGGTTTAACCCGGAGCAGGCCCGGACTTGCCCAGACTAGCCCCGACGTATCCACGTACCATTCCCAGACTGCCCGGATAAGAACCAGACGCGCCGGATGAACACGGATTAACCACGGATCGCCACGGATGACCACATATTACTCACGGACTACTGCCGGATGAGTCACATATTTCAGGTTATTCATCCGGGGGTTGTCCGGGGCTCGTCCGGGGGTTGTCCAGGGCTAATCTGCGTAGTCCGGGAGTTGTCTGGGGCTTATCCGGGGTGATCTGGGCTTGTAGTCCATGGCTCGTCCGGGTACGTGTGTCCACGAGGCCAAACACCACCAAAATAGCGATTTTATCGAGGGCTGTCCAGGACAGTCCGGGTGACTGGTCCGGGGGTGGTCCGGCTAAAAATCTGGGGCTCGACAAGGTACTTGTGACTGGGGCTTTAGCAACAATAACTCAACAATAGACCTAATACTAACCAACTCAAACCATGCCACAAAATGGGGCACTAAAAGCTGGAGTATAAGTGACCACAAACTACTATATGCAACCAGGAAAAAGCTTAAAAGAACAAATCACTATGAATACAAAATGGGCAGGTCCCTAAACAACTACTCAGAAGATGCATTAACAAATCATCTGCACCAATACACAAACAACATCACACAAAACAAAGATGATGTTGATATCTATTGGGACAACATCATCAAAGAAATAAGAAAATCAACTGATGAGATGTGTCCCATTAAGAAAAAAAACTAACCAAAAAAACAGGACGCTGGGTAGACAATGACCTGCTAACACTCATCATAGCCAAAAGTAAACTGGGTGATAAAGCAAAGCGCGCAGAACCTATAGAAGACAAACTGGCCTACCATATCACCAGAAACAACTCTCTCAAAGCTGTGAGAACAGCAAAAAAGAAATACATAATAAAGCTGCACAAAGAATGGGGAAGCAATACAAACAAATTCTGGAAACATGTAAACCTATTATTCCCCAAAAATAACAAAGAAGAGCACATAAACTTCCAAGATGACAAAGGGACAAGGCTCACAGACAAAAACGCAGCAAACAATCTGAACACACTCTTTGCCACAATAGGGCAAAACCTGTCAGATTCTTTTTTTACAAGATGGGAAAATAGATTAGGAACTGTGCAGACTGAAATCCCCACCTGAAAAACAGATATGATCGAAGTAACAAAATTAATAAATGACATAGAAATGAATAAGTGGAATAGATGAAATACCAACCAAAATACTGAAAGAGGCACTCCAAGCCATCCCGACCACTATAATAGACCTATCCAACGTCTCCTTTGAAGAGGGGTGTTTTATCTCAGCCTGGAAAATGGCAACCATCACCCCCATTCACAAAAATGGAGACAAACAAAACATGGGAAACTACAGGCCAAAATCAATTCTTCAAATCCCAGGCAAGATTGAAAAGGTGTTACATAGACACATAAATGAACACCTGGAAAAAGGTGATATACTAAACGAGCTCCTACTAAAACTAGACAAGTGGTGTGAGTCCAACAAAATAACCATCAACACAAGCAAATCCAAAACAGTAGTCTTCTCGCATAAACAAATGCCAGAAAGAAAACTACACTGTAAGTTAGGAAACCAAACATTAGAAAATGTAGACCATTACAAATACACAGGCCTTGAGTTGGACACCCAACTAAACAACAACATATGTATAAATAAAATTATCCAAAAAGTAAACCACAAACTGTGGCTATTTGCAAAGGTAAGAGACTAAGAAATGTCAATAACAATCTTCAAGGGCATGGTGCTCCCCTATTTTCATTATAGAGATGTAAACTACATAGGTGTGAAAAAAGAACTTCTAAAAACACTGCAAATACTGCAGAACAGAGCCCTACAAATCTGGCCACCACTTATGACATACACAAAAGAACCAAAGTGAAATTACTAGAAAATAGGAGAATAATTCATTTAAAAACATTAGTATATAGCTATAGTCAAAGCAATACACTCCTAACAAAACCACAAAGGACTACTAGAGCAAATAATGCACCACTACTAAAGCAGACCAGAAGCCAAATAAAGGCTCAGGAGAGAAGCATGCTAGAAATGGCTGACAAGGTGTGGAATACCCAAACGGTAAAGGAACAACAAATTCCTGACCTAAAAACATATACAAAATATCTGTGCAAAAGAAGGCTAGCAAACCCCCACTAAGCTGCACTGCAAAGGGGCATATGTTATGTCACAGCCCACCAGCAGGACGCCCAATGGAAGGTAACCATGCCAAAAGTAGCCAGATAGCACACCACACAGCTAAATGAAGCCTATGATATGTAAATATGAGTAGGCTAGTCTAGTAGTAAGAGTAGAAACAAATTAAATACATATATGCCAAGAAAAAAAAAAAAAAACTAACATAGGCTACTAACAGTACCAACCAACTAACTATCTGCTACTGAAATGCAGGCAATCAAATACCTTATCAGCAGCAACTGTGTTATAAGATAACACCAACACTACAGCTTGCCAGCATTGAAAACAAGCCTGAATACCCGGGCTTATATGCTATGGACAGTATAAATACAACCTGAATTAAAAAGAAAACAACAACATGAGGCTGTTGTGGGGCTCGAAGGTCATGCCCAGATGTGGTGGGGTGCCCTTCCAGGGCCTCCATCTCTCCAGGTGTCGCCGGTACACACTGGTGGCTGAGACCGTTTCCGGATGGTACCACGCTGTGACTGTCCGGCTGACAGACCCCGGATCAATACCTGGCTAAAGAGCACCCTCCCGACCGCCGTCTTCCGACCTCCTCCCGCCTCCCGCCTCCCGCCTTCTTTCTTTCTCTTACCACCACTAGTCTTCGGCGCTGCCTTTATACCTGGGTTCACCTCCCACTTCCTGCTTCCAGTCTCCCGCTTCTCACTTCTGCCTCTCACCTCCACTTCCTGGCTCTGGCTTACCACTTCCGCCTATCGCTTCCTGCCTCTTGCCTCCCGTTTGTCACACTCCAGACTTCCAATTCCCTCTCAACTCCCGTCTCTCGCCTCCCATCTCTCGCCTCCCACTTCTTGCCTCCCAAGTCCCCATATCCCGCTTCCCAACTTCCCACCTCCGCCTCCTGTCTCCCGCCTCCCACTTCCCGCCATTGACCTCCCGCCTCCCGCATCTCGCCACCCATCTCCCGCCACCCGCTTCTTGCTTCCCGCCTTACCCCTCCCGCGCACCCCGTCCCGCCTCCAGCCGCCCACCTCGCACCATCTGCCTCCCGCCATCCACCACCCACTTCTCACCTCCGGCCACCCACCTCCCGTCTCCTACCTCCCGCTTCCCCTTTCATGCCCTTAGGCGAGCCGCGGCAGGGATAAGGAGGTGGACGTGTCTGAGGGTAGAGGGCAGTGTGGAGGACACGGCGAGGGCGTCAGCGCCGGCAGACACGGGGCCCTGTGTATACACGCTGCGGACCTAAGAGCCCTTAATCTCGGCCCCCGCCCGTGTGCCACGGACCCCCGCCTCCAATCTGCCCCCATCTGTCATCTCCTCAGGTCGTCCTATTGTCCTACTTGACTCTGGGCTACGCCTTAACCCAGGAACCCACCTCTGGACCGTGCCCTGCCCTGCCCCTTCCGCCACACCCGTTTCCTTCAAATGTCTCCTTATCCAGGAACCGTCTGTGCTGAGTCGAGTCTCCACCTCATTTTCTGTGGGTCTTTATTATTCAAGACCAGCTTTATCTGGGCAGGGGATCCATAGCATTTCGTTCTTTATGGACAATTTATTTTTTACATTGACAATGCTGTTGATGAATAAGCACACTGTGGAGATGAAAGAATATTTTAGCTTCGATGTGTGTCTCTCTTCTCCAAAGGGAATTCATTCTATAACCATCCGGTGATATGAATTTAATCTACACCATTTTATTTTGGTCTTTCTTTATCCAAAGCAATATACCCATGATAAATATTTGGTTTGATTAAAATGATGAATATGATGATGGTGAAAACACACTTATCCGCTAACAGGGTACATAAATTCATGAAGAACAAAAAAGTGTTCGGTTGATTAAATGTGAATGTGAATCTTGAATATATCTCATTATTATATAAATTATTGTTACAAAGATGACCTCTAAAATTGTTCATGATAACCATGATACACTCGCACCATTTGTCGGTGGTCTAAAACACAAGTAGGCCGTGGTTTGCTCCACACAAAGTACTTGCTCCTTTATGCACAGTTGTGACATTGAAATCCAGGAGAAATGGTGCCTAGAGCTGGACTCGAACCCACCATGCTACCATTCCGGGGCTAGCATCCAAACCCTTAAACTATCTAGGGTAAATAATGTTATCAACCTACCCACGCCTACCTAATCATGTGGCAGTTCACCTGGAGAGGTCAGGTCACATGATTACACTTTTAACTGTAATATGCCATTATGTGGTTTTATTAAGCAATCCTCTGGAAGTGTCTTCTATTAATACTAATTTATTTATTTAAAGCTGCATACTCTGATGAAGCATAACATTTTAAAAGCCTAAAACAATTATCTAAATTTGATTCTACATATATAGGTTGGATAGTGATGCACTTATAAAGCATCTCTTGCCAAATATAAGGGAATACCGAGGCAATTTAATAGCAACCTTTACTGCTGAAACCTAGGGTGTCTGAGTTTTGGTGTGCTTGCCAAAACTAATTTGACATGTTCACGCTTCAAATATCTCAACACATTGAAAGATAGATTATAACAATCAATTCAATATATTTATCTCAGAAGAATGACAGACATACGAAACTATCGGACTAGGCAACTTTAATATAATATACTAGTCAACATTATATATACTGAATTGAAAAGAAAAAAACAGCCCAAATACTTTTGGCAACATAACTAGATTCCAGTTATCTAAATTTATATGGAAAAACATTATTCAATGTAATCGGACACTTCGGGTACAATACACTGTCTTTAAAGTTTCTAGACTATCCGTATAATAGAGAAGATATGTATGTGGGCAGCATTTCACCCGCTATCATCGCATTCAGGCTTAACTTCCGGTGATCCCGGTCCACTCAGATTAACTGCCAGATAAGAGTTGCTTATCCGGTATCCGTCTGGATCAATTACCCTTACTCAGTAGCTATCGACTCTACTCCCTCAGGCGGCGTGTGAGGCGGGAGAAGCAGAGAGGGGAGGATGGGAGAGGAGAGGGCGGATGGGGACATGGCAGACGGGCAGAGGAGGAGAGGGGGAGAGCGGGAGAGCGGGAGCGGAGACGAGGGCGAGACCGGGGGGGGGGGGGAGAACAGGGGGAAGGACAGAGAGGGAGAGGGAAAGGGGGAGAGCGGGCGATGGGGAGAGGGGACGAGGGGGGTGCGGAGGAGGAGGAACGTGGGAGGGCTGATGAGGAGAGGGGAGAAGGGCAGAGAGTGAGAGGGGAAGGGCGAAGAGGGTGAGGGGAGGGGGAAGAGGTGGAGAGGTGGAGATGGGGAGACGGTGAAAGGGTGAGAAGGGGAGACGGGGAGAGGGGGAGAGGGGTAGAGGGGGAGAGGGAGATATGGGAATTGGAAGGGAAGTAGATGGGCAGCAGGTAGCAGAGTCTAAATGGCGCGGCTCTGTAACAAAGGGTCCCGAAGCAGTCATCAAATGTCTGATATGTCCTTCGCGCCGGAGTCGCCGGGTGCTATTGGTTACCGGCCACAGGAGCCGTTTCGTCGGCCAGTAATCAAAGCGGCGCCGAGCCCGGATGTTAACCCAGGGCTAACGCTCAGGTTGCAAATGAACCTGGAGTAAGGACCAGTTAGAAAGCGGGGGTCCCTTTGAGGGCTGGTACCTGGCGAACATGGATTGTTGACATGCACTGCTGAATGCAGTCGGAACTTGAGGTATCCATTAAGTTTGAAGGATTCGCCATCACAGATTCTGCGATACCTATTCACTTACATATCTATTATTATACGGTTGTTATACAAATGTGGCCTTCACCTCTTAAAATATTGATGTATTGTTTCAAAAGATTGCCCCTTTTAAGAAAAGGGCAAATATTTTGCTCATCACCTACCAAGGAGTTCAATGAGTTTAAACATTGGTACTTGCCGCTTCCTAGCCAGGCGTTCGGTATTATTAGGATAGTGCAAGGACTGGTTGGCTCGGCGTCAGGATAATGTGACTGAGTGGGACATCAGGACATGGTGATGGTGGCCTTGTATCCCAGTGGAGCAGCACTATAAAGTCACCATTACTGCGCACTGTCTTGACATGTTCTTGCCGGTGTGAAACCTCTATTTGCTCCCCGAGAGAGTGCCGCTGGTAACTTGCAAAAGCCAGCAGCACATCAACACTTTTGCAGGCAGATTTCTTGAAATGAAGGATACCATCAAGAGAAACCTGAAGCTTAGAGACATTAAGACTGACTCATGGATGCAACTCTCACAGCAGAGAGCTAAATGGAGAGCGGCAGTCAAGTAATGAAAGCAGTCTTTGTCGCATCGCGACCGACAGCACTGTCACAAGTCGATACCCATCCTGATACCCAACCAAGGTGTTCAATCGCCGGCATGACTGTTTGTTACCCAGGACTGTTACCGAGGTTCTGCTATAACATTCAGTTTGCTCTTTCACACCGCTACGATCTCCTCGTGCCTTAATCTCGACCCGAAGGTTGCAAACCTGCTGATTCAGCGCAAATTTAATGGAACTCGTGGCACTTGGTTGTTCACGCTGCAGGCAGCTGGTTCAATAGTGCTCACTTGGTAATTGGAAATGACAGTGTGGTTGCATAACCGGATGGTTTTGAATGTCTGCCATTTTCGGAGATAACTACATTGAGTTGACCATTAAAATATACTTTATCTTAGTTTGAAGTAACTTTTATTTGAAGTGACCAACTTTGGAAATACTCGAAGTGAAAACATGCACAATTAATTTAGCAAGGATGTCAATATACGGACATTATAGGATTCAGCAGTCAGACGTTATATCAAATTAGTTAAGTGTTCAATTGTATGCAGCAACACATGCTTGAAAAGTGCAATCCTTGCTTGCTTGCTTGTTATCCAATGTGATACCAGGAGGAGAGGTACCGACTTGCGACAGTGAGCACTCATGGCGATTTTATAGTACTGCCCCAATGGGAAGCCAGGCCACAGGCATCATGACCTAATTTCCCATTCAGCATCCTCCCACTGAACTAACCAGTCCTTCTCCTATGCCAGTAATGTTCATGCCTAGGCGATGTATTGAAAAGAATCAACTTTGTAAGTCATTGGTTTGACGTGGCCAGGTTTTCAAACTTCTGACCTTCCGCATGTGAATCCTGCGCTCTTACCGATGCGGATATTGTCTTGCATGCGTTCATCGTAATTATGCACTCCAAAGCACATATATATATATATTTGCCAGTGATGAAACTCTGTGAATAGTGCACGCGTAAGAACACAACAACCGTACATTGTTGGAAGGGAAGGTGAATGGCAGCAGAGGGAGAGGGAGACCAAGAACATCATGGTTTACAAATATTTCACAGTGGACAGGCTTGAATTATTCACAGTCTATCAGAACAGCACAACATCGGGACAAGTGGAGAACCATTGCATCCAACCCTCGACTAGAGGATGGAACTATTGATTGATTGATTGAAGAACACAACCACATCGGTCGGTGGTTCCCGTTCTCTCCTCAATATGTCTGATCAATACTAAGTAATTGCAGGCCTCCCGCACGCCAGCTGGGGGAGAGGCCGCCAACTGCATCTGGAAATGTGAGCTGGTAATTTGCATGCTGTCTAGGGGCCTAATCAGGGGGATTAAGGTGTTTACTTTGACCATGAGGCGAATCAAGATGAAGAGCTGGCCTTAAAAAAAACCCAGCTGAAACTAACCCGGAGAGCCCTGCCATTGGTACTTGCGTTCCATCTAGGATTTATTCAAAGTCTTGCGAAATTTGGTAACTACATTCTAAGGATATGAAATAGTTGGGTAGTTTCCAAACCATACTAGTCCTTACAATGGAAGAAGTGACCGATAATTTGTATTTTTTAATTAATGGAAACTGGACAACACTTGATGGTCAGTATATGTTGTTTGTTGATTGTTTGAGTTTTACGTCCAGATATGGCTCTATCAGGATGGGTACCGGCTTATGATAGCGCACAGTCATGGTGACTTTATAGTGCTGCCCACCGGGAGAGCAGGTCCCTGGCACCATTCCTCAATTTCCAACTCGGTCACATTATCCTGATACTGAACTAACCGTTCATTCTCCTATCCTAGTAATGCTGAGCATTGGACTAGGTAGCGACAAATAACAATTTTGTAAGTCATTGGTTTGAATTGGCTGGGATTTGTACTCTCGAGCTATGCACGGGAATTCTACACTCTGCCGATTCGGCCGCCGCGTTCGCGGCTGCATACATGACACTATATTAAATTACAAAAACCGATGGAATTATTTATTTAGGAATTATTTATGATATATAATGCTATTTATAGAACTCATTGCATCGCAAAGCTAACTAGTATATAAAGCCCCAGTCACACATACCCGGATCAGGGGCCGGACGAGCCCTGGACCACCATCCGGGGTGGTCCGGGGCGATCCGGGGTGATCCGTGGCTCGTCCATGGCTCGTCCGTGCCAACACCCCCTGATCCGGCCTGATCCGTGGCTTGTCCGGCGCCATCCGGGCTCAGCCCCCAGATGTTTTAAAATGTTTAAAACATCCGGGGCGGTCCGGGGGATTTTGTGATCCGGGCTCAATCCGGCCTGATCCGGCCTGATATGTGGGTGGTCCGGGGGTGGTCCGGGTATTTCGGGCGTGGTCCGGGGTGGACCAGGCCTGTCCGGCGGTGGTCTGTGGTCATTGTGAGCCACGGTTTGACCCGGACCATCCCCGGACTATCCAGGACTACCCCCGGCCTAGCCACGGACCACTCCCGGACTGCCCCTGTGAGACCGGGGGTGATCCAGGATAGTCTGGGGGTGATCCAGGATAGTCCGGCGGTGATCCGGGATAGTCCGGGGGTGGTCCGGGGCAGTCCGGGGGTGGGCCGGCCTCGTCCACGGCCGGTCCGGCCCAGTCCGGGGGTGGTACGGGGCGGTCCAGGGCTCGTCCGGGAAAGTGTGACTGTGAGGCAAAAATCGACGAAAACAGTGATTTTATCCGTGGCGGTCCGGGACAGTCTGGGCCGTTGGTCCGTGGGTGGTCCGGCTCAAAATCCGGGGCTCGTCCGGCTATGTGTGACTGGGGCTTTACCACTAACCTACCACTCCTGGCTTATTGTTAAAGGCCCTGTCACATTACGGCGTATGGCGGGAGCGTATTGAAAACCTATGTAGGTCCTGCGCGTGCCGGCCTATGATGACATTTGGTGACCTTTCGGGTGGTTTTGAGCGTATGTGGAACCTACGAGGAGCGTACGAGGAGCGTATGAGGAGCGTATGGGAGCGTATGGGAGCGTGCTGTGACATTTTTTGACAGTATGGGCCATACGCCCTCATAGGTCGGGTTTTTTTTAGCATGCACAACAAAATTTGGACGGACGGATTTATGAAAGCGTATGGCGGCGTATGCCTCATACGCTTCACATACGCCGGCATCTGGTGGCATCTGGCGGTGTATGAGTAGCGTATGAGTAGCGTATGCGTAGCGTATGAGTAGCGTATACGGCGTATGCCGACGTATATGACGTAACGCGCTTACGCCGCCATACGCTCCCACAAAAAACCCTAATGTGACAGCCCCTTAAGGTAATTCTATACCCTTAGATACATATTTTTCAGAAACAGATAGTGAGAATTTGTCACCTCAGTTGGTACCAATTCGTGGAATCATACGGGCTGGCTCAGGGACTAGTATTGTTTGCTTGCTGGTACTTTGGGACATTATGATGAGATGAAATTCAAATCTCCCTTGCTTTCCGTGGTATCCTACTGTTGCTGGCCTGGAAAATATTTATGAAGAACGGATTTTCTGGTCTCTGCAAAGGCATCACAAAACTACACAACCTGGCGCCACTTGAAGGTCTACTGACAAAACTGTTGCAGATTTTGCAAACTTGGAGCCAAAATTCCATTTTGGTTCATCCCATTATACTTTTTTCTTTTTGAACCAAGTCGAAATAGGTACCGGTCACAAGCTGTGATGCGGCGAGCTGCTCGAGGCGGTGGCAGTGAGCAGCTCTGGTCAACATTCCATCCGGGACACCCGGCAATGAAAGCACTGCGCGCTGATAGGCTATGCTAGCAGACGGAGAGGTGGGTGGGTGGGTGGGTGGGGGAGGGAGGTTGGGGAGGGCTGAGGTGTGTGAGAACAGCCCTTGCAGACTCTTCTTTCCAATAGACCTTTTCAGGGACTCATCGTCGTCCGAATGACCACATTAGCCCGGGAGCAGGTCCATCGATCCTCCTCTAGCTCTGCACCATAAATATGTTCTATTGGGACAGCGAGCCCTGAGCCGGGATAGCTTGGATGATTTGATGGCTAGGGTGCGTCTGTGTGTGTGTGAAGTGAGGTTGTAGGTGAGGAGGTGTGTGTGTCTGTGTGTGGAGCGGGTGCTGTTGAAATTTCCAAGACTGCTGGTGGTGGGGGCGGGGGGAATTCTCCGATCCTGCCACCATGTGTGGTTTGTCCTGGAGCTATCGGGTTCACTGGGGCTGATGGGCAAAACTCTTTTACAACACCCTCTCCCATTTCATGTTGTCCTGTGATAATCTTGTTAGATCAACATGATCCTAATTAAATAGCTTTTCCTCGGTTCTGTGAATGGTGATTCATCGCAACGCCGTCCATCAGGAATACCGTCCTGCCGCCCTATATTATGTGTTGGATTTAAAATATAATAAATATAGAGATTGACTCACTGACTATACTGGCGCCACCTGTGAGGGGCTCTAGGCACTGTATGCAAGCTGCGTCTGGCCGTTATCGCCTGTAGGCCCGTCAGGATGGTAAAATCTTTAGTATATTCACTATATCCTTTCTCGGTGACCCTGTGTAGTACAGTATTGGCCAAACTGCCGCCACCTGTGAGGGGTTCCAAGCACTGTATGCCAGTTGCGTCTGGTCATTATCGCCTAAAGACCCGTTAGGACGGTCAATTTGTTATTACATATATATGGAATACCACAATAATTTAGTATTTGTTCATTAACATCGGCCATTCTTCGGCACTGACACCAGTTATCTTCGGTTGCCTGTTCAAGTTGTGGCAATATCCCAATTGTAATTGAGTGTACTATACCAAACCTTATATTCTATACCAAACCAATTTGCTTCAGAGAACCTGACTGGTTGACATTTCAGGTAATTTACCAGATTATAGAAAACCTGAATATACTTATTTCACCATTATACAGTTGGTCGATAGAAAGCCTGAGCCTACAATTTTACTGACCCAAGGGATTTTTAACCTCCCACACCACATAGACATGATATGAGAGCAACTGGCCTTTGATGATGCTGTAAGTTATACACAGTGGTGTAAATCCAAATTGGCAGAGGTGGGAGCATGGGGAATTGAACCGCTGACATTCAGATTAGGAGTCCCACCTAGCAAAAACTCACACACTCTAACCACTCCGCCACAGAGAACATTAGCTATAGGTTTTGTTGACCTGTGTTCTAGAACAATGTGATTAAACATCCTTTCGATTTTTCTTGCATATACTTAGCCTGCAGCGAGTGGTATAAGTGCATCGTTGTGGAAGCTACCCCACTAAGGTTATCTCGTCTAGAATTAGACAGGACTTGACCTGAGAGTGCTCCTGGGTTAGGTGACACTGTCATGAAAGCATCACCCCGTTTCCACCTCCCTTGACATCCTCCCTCAATGTGGACTACTTCCTGCTCGGCTCGATAGGCCTGGTACTAGCGCTAATCCAGGGGGTGATTCCGATGCACACCGACCCCAAATCTTCCCGGTAGGGGTGCTCAACTTTCACATCCAGCCTCGACAATGGAAATCCACTTTGATGATGACGGCTCAAGTGCTTATATTTACCTTTGCATATACATGAGCATGAGCCGGGCGAGCGCGTCGCCATGCAATTTAATGAGCATACATTATAGCTCCAATATCGCCCAAGGCACGGTAGGATATGCATATGTGATGTATAAGCATTATGCGAGGATAAAGGCGCGGAAGGGAATTATTATTATTCGTATTACTATTATTCTTCTATTCACTACCTACCATTGTCCTCGATGTATTCACCTCCTATATCTCTTCCTGCTACTGGTGGCGCCACCTCCGGCCTCCATCTGTACTACGGGCTCTCCCATTGTCATTCAACCCCTGGAATTTGTTCAACCAAATGTGAAAACCTTCCTACAGATATCAAAGACATTCCAAATTATAACATAATCCATGTTGCTATGACGCTTTGCATGTGTTGCATATGACACAATTTCACTCATTTTGATTTCATCCAAATTGATCAATACGTTAATATCACTTGTGTAACATCCAAATCAAATACACATCCAAGACATCATCGTAGCATACACAAGCAAGTCAAACACAATTTCATTGATTAGAGTTATCAGACAAGATATACATAAGCAGACGCAGATATGTCAGATTGCTGTAAGATTGACCGGCACCCCAGGCAGTGTGTTACAGTTCGAAACAGCGTGTCGTACTCAGGGATCTGGTTGGCTCCAATCGCCCTTAATCAGCACGAACTATAGCCACATTCATAGGCGTCATATACATAATCTCAGCGGTGCCTTTGTAGTAGCAGTGCTCCTCTTATTGGATCACTTACCCCCAGATTGCTGCCAGGCTTTTGTTGGAGAAGGCGCTTGTAGGATATGTATTAGTGGTTTGCGAGACCTGGTGTAGGGTGGTGGATGAAGGGTGGATGGTGGCGGTTGGAGGGTGGAGGGTGTAGGGTGGAGGGTGGAAGGTGGAGGGTGGAGAATGGAGGGTGTAGGGTGGAGGGTGGAAGGCGGAGGGTGTAGGGTGGAGGGTGGTGAGGGTGGAAGGCGGAGGGTGGAGGGTGGAGGGTGGAGGGTGGAGGGTGGCGGGATGAGGTGGAGGGTGCAGAGTGGAGGGTGGAAGAAGCAGGGTGGAGGGTGGAGGGTGGAGGGTGGAGGGTGGAGGGTGGAGAGTCGCGGGTGGAGGGCATGGGTGGAATGGTGAAGGGTAGAGGGTGGAGGGTGGTGCGTGGATGGTTCAGTATGGAGGGCTGAGGATGTTGGTGAAGGGTGGAGGGTGGGCAGTGGAGGGTGGAAGATGGAGTAGGTAGTGTCCAGGGTGGAGGGTGGACTGTAGCAGGTAGCCAGTGGAGTGTGTAGGGTGGAGTGTAACGGGTGGCGGGTGGGGCATGTAGGGTGGAGGGTGGATTGTGTAGGATTGAGGATGGAGTGTAGCGGTGGCAGGTGGAGTGTGTAGCGTGGGGGGTGGAGTGTGTAGAGTGGGGGGTGTAGTGTGTAGGGTGGAGGGTGGACTGTAGCGCGTGGCGGGTGGCGTGTGTAGGGTGGAGGGTGGATTGTTTGTTTGTTGTTGTTTTACGTCCTAGCAACATCTAAGGTCATATCAGGACGGGTACCGACTTGTGACAGTGCGCACTCATGGCGACTTTATAGTGCTGTCCCACTGGGAAACCAGGCCGCCGCACCATGACCTGGTATCCCACTCAGTCACATTATCCTGACACTGAGCACACCAGTCCTTGCTCTATCCTAATAATGCCGAGCGCCTGGCTAGGAAGCGACAAGTATCAATTTTAAAGTCATTGGTTTGACTCGACCGGGACTCAACCCACGACCCCACGATCTACCAGCACGGGGGTGGATTGTAACATGTGGCGGGTGGTGGGTGGGGCGTGTAGGGTGGAGGGTGGATTGTGTAGCGTAGAGGATGGCAAGTGGAATGTGTAGGGTGGCTGGTTGAGTGTGTAGGGTGGAGGGCGGGGCATGTAGGGTGGAGGTGGATTGTGTAGGTAGAGGGTGGAGTGTAGCGGTGGCGGGTGGAGTGTGTAGGGTGGGGGTTGGAGTGTGCAGGGTAGGGTTGGAGTGTGCAGGATGAGGGTGTAGTGTGTAGTATTGAGGGTGGAGTGTAGCGGTGGTGGGTGGAGGGTGTAGGGTGGGGGTTGGAGTGTGCAGGGTGGGGGTGGAGTGTGTAGGGTAGAGGATGGAGGATGGGTGGCGGGTGGAATGTGTAGGGTGCCTGGTTGAGTGTGTAGGGTGGAGGGTGAGGCATGTAGGGTGGAGGGTGGAGTGTAGCGGGTGGAGGGTGGGGCATGTAGGGTGCAGGCTGGAGGGTGGAAGATGGAACGTGGATTGTGGAAGGTGGAGCGTGTACAGTGGCGGGTGGAGTGTAGCGGGTGGCCGGTGGAGTGTGAGGGGTGGAGGGTGGATAGTGGAAGGTGGAGGGTGTACGATGGCGGGTGGAGTGTAGCTGGTGGCCGGTGGAGTGTGTAGGGTGTAGGGTGTAGGGTGGATAGTGGAGGGTGGCGGGTGGAGTGTGCAGGGTGGAGGGTGTACGGTGGCGGGTGGAGTGTAGCGGGTGGCCGGTGGAGTGTGAAAGGTAGAGGGTGGATGATGGAGGGTGGAGGGTGGGCTGTGGAGGGTAGCGGTTGGGCGCTGGGATCGACCATCACAGGACTCCTGGCTACATCGCGTGACAATGACATGCCTTATTAATACGATACTGCACCGCTGGCGCCTCCTGGCGGGGAGGGACGCTACCCTCCCAACCCTCTCTCCCCCACACACGCACACGCACACACACACAAGTCCACCCAACCACCCACCCGTCCCTCAGGCCTACACCCAGAATTGGCATCCAGCCAGAGATAAAGGCGCCTAACACACCTCTAGCCAGCTTCATTCCATAACGTGCGCTCTGCTTAAATGTACCAAATTAAAAGACACAATTTTGACCGCCGTCTCAGCTCAACTGTCGACATTATAAATATCACCACCCTTCTGACCCATGGGTCACTATTCAAAATAGAAAAAGTAAGCAAACAAAAGCAATATCGAAATATGCCCTGACAAGTCCGAGCAATGTATAGCACTGTAATATATGACCGAGGCTTAACAGCACTATAATATATGGGTGAGGATTTGTTGGCCTTTAATCTGCTCAGCTGGCAATGCACAAAGAAAGGACGGAATTCTCCTACCCCCTAGAAAGCAATGCACCTATCTGCTCCTAGGTCACATGTGCGATAGTGCATAGCTGGAGGCAGTGACGACGCCACGTTGCTCCAAGTAATGCCATCTCATCCAATGGCGACTTCCTGCAAGCGCCTCCGATTTGTATCTACTTTCATAAATTCTCGGGCGCGAGTGATGGTGTAGCTTCCAGGATAGAAGCGTCCCGGTGGCGGCTCCACCGGTCACGTGGTTGGATGGAGGATCATACATCAAGTAAGCCACCCCATGAATAATAAGGTAGTAAATAAAGATATACTCCATCCTGTGCCTGTATACTCGCATAATGTCACATATATACATAATACACGTATACACGTATACATACTTCCGAGCGAGTGGATGTCAAGCCCTGCGCAGGAGGCGAGCGGTGCATGTTGGTGGGGGGAACTCCAGCTCTTATTACATGCGATAACGGTGTCATCACTATCCATATATATATCTAATGAGGTACTGCCCTCCAGGGGTGAAACACCACATACACAGATAGGCGTGTGTAGATTGATTATATCAGGTAACCCCCGTCCTGATATGACCCTAGATGTTGCTAGGATGTAAAACAACAACCAACAACATCAGATAGCCCAGCTAGTTAAATCGCTATCACCTGAGGTGCACAAGTGTGGCATATATGTGCAATGGTCAATGGTTAGGCTCCCAGGGATAGCAGAAGTGCAATAGTCAGTTCCTTTCCAAAATAATAATCCCCCACCAACATTAAGGTCGTGACCAGGATTATGTGCCCTGTATATTGTTTAACCTTCCTGGTCTGTAGGTACCATTATAATGCAACCTGAGCGTTTGCACTTGTAATTATGGCTCTAAAAATTTCGGGAGAACGAGTGTAGTGAAACACACTGACCTCTCCATGTGAAATGCACCATGGAAATGTTGATTGCATCATGAAGCCTACATAGACCAATGCTTCATAATGTATTTTCCAAATGGCAGAAGTGTGGGTTCGAAATCAAAACCTGCTTCAGCCGCAATAATTGCCTTGGTTGCAAAACCACATTCTCGTGACATATAAATATATAAATTAGCAGCACACAAATAACGTAAGAATGAGAATGAGTTGGGCTGAGTTTAATCGCTGGCATCTGGCGTTATACATGGTAATGCCCACCCCTTCTATATGTAGGGGAGGAAATGTATGTGGGTGGCTCCCTTTGCACCTCACACAGGAGGAATATATATATATATATATATATATATAAAACCTCCGACGCAAGTGATGTTTTTAGGGTATGCAGGTGCCGCGGAGTGCCGGAGGTGGCACCACCATTCATGAACATGAAGAAGGCAGTACAGTATATCGTATAATAATAATACACACAATAATAATAATAAGGAAATAATTCCCTTCCGCGCCTTTATACTCCCATAATACGTTATACATCACATATATATATATGTGTGTATATACAGAAGCAATGATTCTGTGGATTCAGGTGAGTGCTTGCGGTGTGAGTTTCCGATTCGAGTCTTTAGATTACATAGACCCTAAACATGGGGTTGGGCTATTAGCAATGTCGAATCGGAAGGCAGGTCGGAATGCGCCTGTGGACATGACCCACTCCGGATGCACACCCTGCCGGTGCGGGGCGTGCAGCTCCGGCTTCTACGCCTTTCAGTAGTGAGAGACTGTATTGCTAACAACCCGTTGAACCCACGCCTCAGAAGGACGCTTCTATGTCCACCAGGTCGCCATGAATAAATAAAGGAGCTCCGAGGTTAGCAATAGCCACGGCAGTAGGTTATCTGTTGTGTAGCTTGTAGCTAATTGGAACAGCTGCTGTCTTCCCAAGTCTCACGTCTTTTTTTCATTTGGCACAGGGAATGAATGTAGTCTTGTTTGTTTATTCAGCAGTGGGTAGCATTGAAGAAACTCACTTTGTTGTCTGTTCGTAACACCGTGCGGTTTGGTAACGAATTCAGCTGGCGTGTGGTCGGTTCCAGGTTTAACCCCACCGCCCCATGCTGGCCCCTCCGCCGCCCCCGCAACGTCCGCGCCCCCATCAATAACCACTACCACCCAAATGTCCAACCATCTGCACTACCACCACCCCAACCACACCCACCAGCCCCACCGTCCCTACCATCCACACCATGCCCACCACCACTGCCCTCACAACCTCCACTGCCATACCGACACCATCTCCCACCACCAGAATCGCCCCCCCCCCCCCGCCACTACCGCCCCCACGGCCACTACCTCCCCCACCAGCGCCCTCACAACCACCAGCGCCCCCATCGCTCCCACGTCCCTCACTTTCCTTTACCGACTCCACAGCCACCGGTGCTATCCCCCCCCCCCCCCCCCCCAACCTAGCAGCTACCTCCACTGCCCCACCAGCAACCACTCCCTGCGCCACCATCCACTCCCCAACTCCCCCTCCCCCTCCTGCGCTGCTCCTTCGCCCTTTACCCCCAGCTAAGAGTATTCCCGGCTACTAATTGCGCCCACGTCTGGCGCGCGTCCAGTGCCAGCGCAATGTGTTACCGGATCAAAGACACCATTTCTCACAGCGCATTTATGGTAAACGGATGCAAATGGAAGTCAGTGTGCCATTCTCTCCTCCAGGCCGGACGCCAGCCGGTCGCCTGCCGGGCCTTAGTAGGTCGGGTTCGGTGTGGGCCAGGAGAACCCGGCCGCGCCGGTGCCCAAAATAGGGGCGCGACAGATAGTTATGTACGCAACCGGGTTTAGCCTCAGGGGCCCGTCTCTGTGAGGCTATTATGGATGGGGACTAGTGGCGCCGTTGGTCGGAGCGGCGATGTGAGACAATAATGACGGACATAATGACCGGCTGCGTTAAGTGAGCCCCACTGCTATGTAGATGTGCCGAGCCGATCTTCAGACACAGAAGGGGTACGAACAGTCTGCACACGAGAATCGCCGATGACTGTAATGTGATTAAGTGACGACGTCTAGTTACTGAATGGTATATTCAACAGATTTAGCTGGAAAGCAAGGCATCGCTAGTGATGTGATTTGCGGCCGATGTCCTATTATGTAAGCCACATATACCAGCGTAGACCTTCATTATAACACCTGATTGTGGAACACATACAACACAAGAGTACTTACACATTGTGCAGTTCATCGCATCACAGACCACACACACACGCACACATCCACCCACCTTTATTCGGGCCTTATGCCATGGACCACCTTTCTAATAACCGCATCACACCAAACTAGTTCTCACTACGTTCGTGAAAATATTGTTGAACGGACTAAAACTGTGGGCGAACGGAATGGATGTAGTAGCAACTTTATGAATGGAATCGATGGGCTAGAACGGAATGGTGCTCAAGTACTTTGAGCATACCCAACATTTTCTTGCACCCACGTTCTACCCCGACCACAGCCCGTTTTAGGATGTGGTCGGACGGTTTGAGAACTAGTTTGGTGTGATGGGGGTGTAAGTTACTCAGGAAAACTAGATCTGGGTGTAGGTGCTCATGGAAAGTGTTAGAGGACGATGCAAATATTCACATACAGCACAGTAGTGTCTATCCATTGTGCCTTTCATCGCATACCCCCCTGCTCACCCACACCCTTATTCCGGATTCACGCTACGCACTAATCTTGCTAAGCTACTTACTATTAGTACCAATGAAAACTGGATCGGGGTGTAGGTGATCATGGAAGGTGTTAGAGGATGATGCAAATATTCCCATACAGCACAAGAGTGCCTACCCATTGTGCATTGCACCCCGTAACCCCCCTTCCCCCCGCCCACACACACACAGACAAACACACCTTTATTCCGGCCTCACGCCACGCACCACTTTTTCTAAGCTATCAGTACGAATGAAAACTGGATCTGGGTGTAGGTGCTCATTGGAGGTGTTACAGGATGATGCCATTAAGTCGATGTTCTGTGGCCTCGATAACCAGCGCAGATGGCAATGTGTGGCCTGGGGGGACACACTCTGAGTGATAACGGAATGCGAGACCTGTGCAAGTGCTGTATGTTTAATGGAATGTGAATGCGGCCGTGTGTGGTAAGAATAACCGGCGCGTTTGAGCAGATTAATAAGAGGAGATAAGAAGATGGGAAGATAAGAAGCAGAAGCAAAGAACTGCTTTCCCCAGTAATGCGTTCTAAAATATTCATGTAAATGACATGTGGGTTTGATATGTCAACCCGCGTTCTACCATAGACGCTATCGCAGAAGTAGATTGCCATTAAGCAACAACCACCAGCTGCTTTACGATATGCTTTATTCTTATAGGGTTAGTTGTGTTTTGTTGGTGGTTTTGTTTACAACACAGCAGAATGTCAGCGTGACTTACAACAGCATAGGCAGAAACCCAGCATGGCTCCCCGCCCCCAGCACCACTCCTCTCCCCGCGTGTAAGTTAGCTATGGTTGCCGGGTCAAAAATCACTGTGCAACTTGGGCGCTCTGCGGGAGGATAACCGACGATTTATCCGTCCATAAAACTGGGACTGGAAGCAGGGTTTATTCCGGCGGTGTCAAGCCGGTGCCGCCTGCGGGTATGAGTGCCCCCGGGGCCACTTCACTAGAACTTTACCGGAACAATTGCCACACACATCCTCCCTCCCGCCCTACCTGGAGGGACATATATCCATAGAGAATTGCAATGTATCTCCCCCTCCCCTCTAACCACTGCGTCTCAATCTTAGGACAACTATTTTCTTTTGTATAGCGATCGTCCCCGCCTGTGCCTGAACAAATCGCCCGCCACGGATTTAAAAAAAACTGTTTTGTTTGTTTAGACTGCTAAACAGAGAGGATCGGTGGAGTGAGAAATGGAAAGGGGAGTGGAGAGTGGGGTGGATGGAGTGAGAAATAGAAAGGGGAGTGAATAGGAGGGAATGGACAGGACAGTGGGGGAAAGGTCTGGGGATGGATTTGAGGGGTGATACGGAGGACACTGGGAATGGGATGGAGCAGAATTGAGAGTGGAGGAAACAACATAGAAAATAAAAATAAAAACCGCCCCCCCCGACCTAGAGTTTTTTTCCAAAAGGACAATCACCAACTTATTTGTTATATTTGGCCTTATTCGAAATCACGCCGCAATCTCAGATATGGCCCGGGCGCATAGGCGCGTGGTAGCCTGTTGTTTCGGGTACTGTGTCGCACTGTTAGTGACTCCTACCGACGTCACACGGAACGCATCCCAGCATGATGTTTTGTCATGGCCGGCCGGGGGGGGGGCGGGAGAGGAAAGGGGGGGGGGGTGAATCCGGACCGCAGCAAGGGGGAAGGGGAGCATATAAATATATGTGCGCACTCAGGGGACTATGACAGCCCCGTCCGCTTTGTTTGTTCCCCACACCACCCACTCCCCCACCCCACCACCCACTCCCCCACCCCACCACCCACCCACCTATACCAGCTCAACAGTCATCGGCTACCTAGTATCTACGCCTTCTGACACTAAGGCGTTGGTCCCTGGCATGCTACATGTGTGTTTAAGGCCGCCTACTCCGGGGAAAGGACATATCTATCGACACTGAGACAAGTATCTAGGATTGTTCCTACATATCCAAATTAGATCAACATGTAGTACAGTGTGGTTTTCCCTGTTGTACTAACAAAAATAGACAATCAAATTATATGTACATCACGTCGGAATGGAGCCTACAATTTGATTGGAAGTGTTCATTTAACATATCTTCACATATCAACCGAAAACAATAAAATTACTTCAAAGTAAACTTAAGTGTGTCACAAGGACCAGCATAATCTATTTATTGTAACAAAATGTAGCAGTAACTAAACAAACAACCGATTATGTAATTTTAAGGAACCGGCTTAATAATGATATCATCCTAAATCAGTGTCAAAAATAGAGAATTGGCAATGAGATTTCATTACAGAGGTACCGTGATATTATATGTCCGAGACTAAAAGGGTGAATGATGGGGCACTGCTTCTACGTGGTGATAATGAACACATAACTAAATAAAGAAAGATGCCTCATTTGGACGCGGCGGGAGACTGATTGCAATGGCCGTTAAAGCAGTCCGAACTTGGCCGAGGTACAACACACATAATAGAAGAGCCTACTTTAGAAAACATGCGCAAAGGGAGTTCTTGTCTGTGTCTGTCAAAGTCTCTGATCCACCTGCTGATTGCCTCTTGCCACGGTTGCCTTCCCTAATTCGTTCTGCCCCCTGGAGTGCTGAGAGTGATGGAATACAGTAAGAGCGTTTGTTAGTTTCTTGCGCCTGGAGAGATTGTGTTTGCGATGTTTTAGAGATGATTGCAGGCGGGTATGCAATGAAATAACATGATACCCAACTGCGAAATATAAAGATGTCTCTTGGCTAACTGAATTGCATGCATCCTGCACGCTATGGAATATCGACAGTAGATGAAGCTAGGCAGAATATCAAAATGTGCTGTCAGAATGCCTCCCGACTTGTTGAATTGATTTGTTGTTGTACATATAGTTTATTGATTGAATAAAATCATTCTTGTTAGCGACTGGGGTTGCTCTTCTAGCCATTTGACGATAGATATATTTCCTATATATGTATATATGTATATATAGTATGATAGTGTCAACAACAGCTAGGTATAATATGCTCTAGCGAAGTCAATAAATATAACAAGCTTCACTTTACTTTTCAACAGCTAGCTCAAATCAGCCGAAATAACAATATCAATCATTCCAAAACTTTCATAATGGTCGAGTTTGACAATTCACATACGATATGGGAATTATATATTGCAGCATACATACATGTGTATTGCTATAATGTATGACTGTCCTCTCTAGCGTGGCCAAGCTGTCCCAGGTATTCAGTAATGTGTCAGGATTGGGTGGGTACATGACAAACTCATTTTGTTGGCTGCTTCAGAAATTCATTTCTGTGGGTGGGGGGGGGGGGGAGCGAAGGGAGGGTGTCTTCTTTCCCACCCTCCTAATGCGATTAAAAATACAGAATGTTACAAGTTAAAGAATGTTCATGTTCCCATATTGAAGAGTTGTCATTCGGGGGGCTAGGACATTGAATGTCTTTGAAGAAATCACAATAATGAACATCAGATTCTTCTTGGGTCTTTTTTTTATTTCTTCTTCTTTTCGCTCGTTCACAATAGTCGGTTGAATTGTTCATTGATCCTCTCCCCCTGGATTGTCAGTCGAATTGTAATTATTTCAATAGCTGTTTGGTTTTCATCAGTCGATCT